>CM054057.1:35316809-35689465 GCA_028641055.1 Alopecurus myosuroides
TAATCTTATTCAAATCTAGAGAGTAACTTAAGATAACTAATTAGCTGGCATTAGGAGCGGCTGATGAGTTTAGCAGAAATTAGTAGCTAGGCCATCTCTATCACCGACGGTCACGGACAATCAGCTGGTGAGACGTTCTCCATCTGTCCGAACTGCTCTCGGCGTCTCAGTGCATGTTTATATGTTGTCTTGTTCCAGACTTCCGGTAATCACTGTCATGGCGGCCCCGGGAATTAGCATTCTTTTATATAAGGAAAAATTATCTCGACGAGCATGCATGCGTGTCCGTTCCACCTTTTAGGTCACAGTTAGTTAGATGTCTGGAAAGGTAATACCTGTTGAAATATAAATACACGTCTAGTCCCTTTTCATCAGTTTGGACTTTTGGGATAACTGGCTAGTGCAACAATTCTATATGGTATCAGAGCCAAGAGGTCTCGAGTTCGAGACTCTGCTCACGCAGTATTAAAAAACAAAAAGAAAAAAATTTCTGCGGCCCGCACCAAACCCACGCTAAAGCCAAGAGGTCTCGAGTTCGAGACTCTGCTCACGCAGTATTAAAAAACAAAAAGAAAAAAATTTCTGCGGCCCGCACCAAACCCACGCTAAGGACTAAAATAGCTCAGACGTGAGGGGGAGTGTTGAAATATAAATACATGCCTAACCCCTTTCCATCAGTTCGGACTTTTGGGATAACTGGCTAGTGCAACAATTCTATAATACCGAGCTTGGCTTGCTTGCAGAGAACAAGGACCCTAAACAAATCAATGAAGTTTTCTTTTCGTTTCTTTAAGAGAACAAGAACATGAGTCACAGGACTTTGGGGCAGGTTGAAAAGACGCAACCGATCAGATATTAAATTTACTCACTTGTAAATAAAAATAAGATAGACTTATGTTGTCCGTGAGCGGCCCATGGGAGAGCGGGCCGTGCGGCCGCACACGGCGTACAGTTTTTGGACACCTGCAAATTTTCGAATGGGCTGATGTAGGGAGAACATATCAAGTGCAAACCCGTCTTTAGTGCAAAGTTGGAAACCCACACACAAGATCGCAAAAATATTCTCCCAAGAACATTTACATGCAGGGCCGTCTTGAGATTTCGGGCCCTGGGTGAAAAAATAATTTGGGTCCCTGCATGTAAACGAAATGAGATTTTAGAAAGTTAAAATAAAACGAGATTTCACCGACACTAAAGAATTAGAGACAATGCACACTTTCTGATTCTTTGGATTGACCGGTCGGCCCGTTTTGACATGTCATCAGCGGCGACTTCGGTGATCGGTTGCACGGGAAGGAGTCAGGGACTACAGATTTACGGCTGGTGCGGCGGGCACGGCAAAAAGAAACGATGGAGATGCGTTTCTTTTTATCGTAAGAGTAGATGCGATCGGCGACAATCACATAAATAGAAGGGCCTTCCGGTAGCAATAGGAGTATGGAAAGATCCATCTGGAAAACGCTCGCAATGTTTCCCTGGATCGATGCTTACATCGCATGATGCATCACGTAGCCTACTATAACTAGGGCCTTCTTTGGGTATTTTCTTGTCCTTTTTATGGTTATGTATACAGGCCCTAGTGCACACATAGGACGGAAGAGCCCCTAACAAAATTTAGCACGCAGAGACACCCCAAATCATGTTCCATACAACATTCAGCGAAATCACTAGAAAAAGGGCACCCTTCCGGAAGGTCACCTCGCACGCGCTGTGGAAGCGACATTTGTCACGCTCTCCTTCCTCCTGGCCTCTACAGGGGGCCCGCATGCGTGACAAGTGTCACCATCACAGAGTTTTTTTTGGGGGGGGGGGGGCTTCCCTTTGACACGCACGGACGGAGGTGGGGGTGTGAATGCATTTATTTTATGATTCATTTTTTCAAAATGAAATATCTCCTAACCGTATTTAAAAATTACAAACCGTTTTCATATTTGAGATCCTCGCGTCGAGATTTTCAAAACTAGATCCTATGTTGATAGGTTTAGAGAAACTTTTTTTTGTACACTCAGAATCAATACGTATGTACACCCAGTTACACGCAGATGTACGCCCAGTTACAGTGACCGAAGTACGTCCCCAAATGCAGTGCTGGCGTATACCCACGTGCAGACAGGCTCTGATACCATTTGTCGCACCCGGACTTCTAGAGGATACTCGCAGTTCCGTTGAACAGTAGAAGATTGGATTACGGGGCCTACCTGCACCCGCACCTCTTACGAGTAGGCCAACACACGTATGTGTGACAACCAACCCCTACTGTTCATCATCTACGCAAACCATCCCATAGAAATCAGGATACTATCATTGACGTACTTCATACCATACACACATGGTACGTCAACGACGTTTAACAAAATGATAGCACAACAGGTCTCTAAGACACAAAAGAGGGAAATAAGTTGCAAATAGCTCTCACTAGAGCAGAGATAGCAAATACAATCATCCAGAGGCACTATTGGAAACAACCCCTTTCGTCCAGGGGGCCAGGGGGCATCTGTCCCGGTCGCACAAAAACCCGGGACAAATGCTATGCATTGGTCCCGGTTCGGTTGCCCGAGGCAGCAGAAACCACATGGGGCATCTGTCTCGGTTCGTGGGGAGGCATTGGTCCCGGTTTGTGGCACGACCCGGGACCAATACCTAGCCACAGGCCACGTGGCACGCGCATGGGCATTGGTCCCGGTTTGTGGCACGAACCGGGACCAATACCTAGCCACAGACCCACAAATAGTCTTTTTATCCACCCCATTCAACCAATTTCCAAACGCATTTGTAATATTGGTTGAAGATATTTTCTCTCCAAAATCAGAAATACAAGCTAAACCTAAGTAGAAGACCTCTGCTGGTGGTAGAAGAAGCTGCGCTTAATGTCGATAGATAAACAAGGCACAGTACACATAATGGCAAGATTGGATCTAAATCTAAACGGAGAGCATAGATCTAAATAAACAAGGCAGTACATAATGGCAAAAGTGCATCGATCTACTAGTCATACTCCTGCCTAGGCCTATAGTACATGTACTCGTAGTCGTCGTAGTCGCCGCCGCCATCGTCGTCACTATCGTCTGACGGTGCTCTGCACTCCCTCGGAGGATCACGACTCCAGGACTGGGCCTGAGGGTAGCGCAGGCGGGGGATATCGCCGACCCTGATGTAGTCCATGACGCTCTGTAGAGTCCGGCCGGACCACCATAGCCGACGACCGGCCTCGTGAAAGTTCCCAGGAGGCAGACCGTCCTCCTCATACCTGGAGAGCGCCCTCTCACGCCGATTGATGAAGAAGGCATCCCAAGTATGCTGGTTATCGGGATGCCAACTGGGATTCCTCCGCTGCTCCGGCGTGAGCTCGTGGTAGTAGTGGTTCGTGATGGCCGCCCGACGCGCCACACCTTGAGGAAGAGGAGGGACCGGCACTCCTCCGGCGCTCAGCATCCAACCGGCGGGAACGTTGTAGCCGCACGGGCAGGGGTAGTTCGAGGCGGAAAGTGCCTCCGCCTGGATGAATGTTAGAGTGGGTACGGTAGAAGCCATGAGAGAGTGGTGAGTTTGTATGTGTTTATGCCAATGGTGTGGCAATGCATACATATATATAGCGAGAAGAAAACATCGATCCCTTTAGTCCCGGTTGGGGACACCAACCGGGACTAAATGAGTTAGGGTTTCATTGGGAAACGGATCATCCCTTTAGTCCCGGTTGGGGAAACCAACCGGGACTAAATGGGAATTAGGGTTTCGTTTGGACCAATCAGATAGAATCACACGGATCGTGTGTTTCTTTCAAGCGCTCGTGAGTCGTTGGATCCGGGTGTGTTTTTTTCGAGCTGTTGTGAGCCGTTCGATCAGGGCTACGGTGTGTTTCTTTCGAGCTGCTGTGAGCCGTTGGATGAGGTGTTTCTTAACCGTTGGATCAAAACCCTAGCTCAACACTTTTTGAGCCAGAGGACCCTATATATAGCCCAGCTTCATACACCCCGGTCAGTTCATCTCTCAAATACAAAACATCCGGATTCGCCATCATACGTCCAACCGTGCATTTGGTATGCATATATGCACCCAGTAGCCGGGTAGTAATGTGCACGGGAACATCACCACCGGCTTCCGCGGCGTCCCGCAAGATGAAAAAAAAATTATTATTCATCTGCTAGATAAAACAACTTCCATATTTGCCAATAACCACTTTTTTTTTGGAGTAGACTTCTATATATACATTCAGATTTTCGTTTGATCGGACTGGTTCTCCGTCAGGTAGTGAGAAGTAATGAAGCTCGATCTTTTTCCATTGCCCAGCGCCATATTTCTCAACACCCTTGGCTAGCTTAATCACTTCGTCCTATGTCCAGTGCTTGTCATCTTTCCTATATTGACCTCCCTGCCGAAGGCACATTCTGTAAGTATCGCTATGGCTTGGGCTCTTCCATGAAGTGGTAATTTTCGACCTGTAGAATACAAATGAAGTATCGGTTGATATTATGTTTCTGATGACGATTGTGCAGATGGTTGGATGGTTTATAGGAGTTTCGTGCATTACAGATCCTAATACACCGGTTTGTAAATGCATGGTGGCTACCAGCATAAGGGAGATAGTTGATCAAGGAAGAAAAATGGTAATAGTTTTATATTTCTTATTATTACCTGGCTAGGAAGAGGAATAGTAGATGGAGGCCAATCAAGAGGATCAGCCAGTATGTTTGCCCAAATCTGAGCTTCATCCGCTGGCTTCATTGTATGCTTGGCTCAGTGAGGAGCTACCACCTGTTCAATGAATGTGCAAAACTGAGTGCAGGGCTAAAATAAGTGTTCCGTATTCATTCGACAATACACACGACAGTACATGGTAAATCTTAAATATATGTGCAGAACAGAATGCTTACCGCATCCCCCTCGGTATTCGTTTGTTTTCTCTTTTTAATAAAAGAATTTGTATTCCGGCGACACTGCTTTTAATGTAATTATTACTAATTTTAAAACAATATAAGATATTTATATTTAAATTAAGTGTAAATAGTGAAATAGTTAATAGTTAGAATAGTTAGAATAATTATTTAGGAAAACAGAAAACGGATTTGAATTATTTACGCAATTTCAAACAATTTTAATGTTGTAATTTTTTCGTAATTTGAAAGTATGTAGAAGTTATTCACTTACATATTTAAGATATTCAAAATTTGGCGCTAAAACAATTGGCGCGCCGGCCCACTGGTTCTGGCGCGGGCGACCAGCCAGGCCCTTCCGCCCCGGTTGTTGCCACCAACCGGGACGAAGGGTCTTTCGTCCCGGTTGGTGGCACCAACCGGGACGGAAGGGTCTTTCGTCCCGGTTGTTTCCACCAACCGGGATGAAAGGGTCATAGGATATAAACACGTCACCGCTCCTTTCAGTTCCAGACCGCGCGCAGGGACCAAATCGACGCCGCCAGGCTACCCAATTTTTCCGTCCCCCCGCGCCGCCCCCTCGCCCCGTCGGCATCCGCGCCGCCCCCTCGCCCCGTCGGCATCCTCCTCTGTGGCGCCGCTCCCGACTCCGTCGAGCGCACCCACCCCCCCTAGCGCCCTCTCCCGTTTGCCTCGGCCGCGCGCCGCCCCTCTAGGTCCCGTCGCTGCCCCGCGCCGCCCCTCGATCCCGTCGCTGCCCCGCGCCGCCCCTCGATCCCGTCGCTGCCCCGCGCCATCCTCCACCGCCCCCGCGCCGCCGCTGCCCCGCGCCGTCGCTGCCCCGCGCCGCCGGCCCGCCGCTGCCCCAAGAGGAGGTAAAAGGCCTGCCTCCATCTCGCCCTAATCTGGGGCCTTTTTTGTTTTTCTTCCTTTTTTTTACTTAATTACTGTTTTTTATTATTGTTAGAATTATTAGTTTACAAATGTTAGAAATTTTAGTTTATGAATGTTAGAAATTTTAGATTAGACTTATTTACTTTAAATTTGTTTAGAATTGATATAAAATTTTTAAGAATGTTAGAGCATGTCTAACAGACCCCCTATATATATGGCCCAAAACCCGTATAATAACCGCTGATATACGGGTTTGGGCTATACCCGGCCATCTAGCAGACCCCGTAAATGGACCACCCCGAACGATTTTTTACAAGTTTGGGTAGGGGGCGGCCCGTCGACCCCTACATGTGCGGGTCGGGAGGGGATATAGAGGGCCAACCCTCTAGCTCGTGCGAGCTAGGGCGCGCTGAAGATCTTTTGAGAGTATGAACAGAGTTTACTTTGTCTAGAAATAACAACAGCAATTAAAATTCAGATATGAAGAGGCATCCCTGATGCCCCTGTTAGAAGAGAGCAAATCAACACTAAAATGAAGAAAACAGATATTGCTGTTGTATGAATGTGTTGAAGAAGCAAAGACAGGACCAAAGGTTACCAAATTTGCTGGTAACCTTTGGTCCCGTCTTTGCTTCTTCAACACATTCATACAGCAGCAATATCTGTTTTCTTCGTTTTAGTGTTGCTTTGCTCTCCTCTAACACGGGCATTAGTCTGGTGAGTTACTAAAAAATCTTCTTTTTTGGGGTTTCCTCAAGTTTCTCCGAGTATTTTCACTGCCTCATTCTCTTTTGTTTTTCGCCTGTTCCTGCCTGCTATACAGGTCATACCAGAGTGGTTTCTGAACTATTTTGGAGGAAAGATACCGGGAACTGTCAAATTACAAGCCCCTAATGGTATTGCATTTGATGTTGGAGAGTTATGGAGAACATGAACAGAATAATCCTCAAGTATGGGTTCCGCCCACCCATACTTGAGGATTGTTCTGTTCATGTTCTCCATAACTCCAACATCAAATGCAATACCATTAGGGGCTTGTAATTTGACAGTTCCTGGTATCTTTCCTCCAAAATAGTTCAGAAACCACTCTGGTATGACCTGTAGCACGCAGGAATAGGTGAAAAACAAAAGAGAATGAGGCAGTGAAAATACTCGACAAACTTGAGGAAACCCCAAAAAAGAAGATTTTTAGTAACTCACCAGGCTATGCATGAAAATGTCCAAAACCCTGTACACGCGTTTTAGGGGGCGAAAACATAAGGGGTCTGTTAGACATGCTCTTAGGGGGCGAAAACATATAAGGGGTCCGTTAGACATGCTCTTAGAAATTTAAGAATGCTAGAAATGTTATCGTATGTTTAAATATTATTATGCATGTGCAATTTTAATGAATTGGATCTGAAATATATACTTACTCTTTTTGTATAGTATGGAGCCAAGAGACGAAGATGCCGAAAATATGATCGAGGGTTTAATCCGCGGGCCCGACGTAGAGCCCGATGTGAGCCAGTGGATGAACGACTCCGGTGAGGGAGATCCGGTGCTCACCCAGGGAGACGACTCCGATGAGGGAGAAGCCGACGGCTCCGATATGGGAGCAGCTGACGGCTCCGGTGGAACCATACAAATTACAAACACCGGCTCCGAGGTGCATATATATATATGTTAATTAATGAAGCATCCGTTGTCTATATACATGTATTAACAGTCTTTATATTTTTAGCCATCCGGTTCAAATATATCAACCGGAAAAAAGACTAAACGAAGCGCAACAAAGAAGTTGAAAGATACAGAAAGATACAGGATCGACACGATCACAGCAGACGGCGCACCCGAGCTTCCCGCTGATGTTGCCCAAAAATTTGTGAAGCAATGCGGAGTGCTAGTTAGAGATCACATCCCGATCACTGTTAATGAGTGGAATGAGCCAAAAGATCCGCGGAAACAAGGAATTTCATATGTCGGCAAAATAGCCAAAGATCATCTTTTCTCAAAGATTTTGGCTAATTTCAACTTACCCGTGCCGGAGGTGGACGAGAATGAAGCGGATGTGACTGAGGCCGATGTTACTAAAATGAAACATGAGATACGGGAAAAGGTCAAAGCGTGGACCCTGAAAAAGATGGCCGAGCAATTCAAAAACTGGAAGAAAAGATTGAACCTTGATTATGTTAAGAAGAACAAGACTCCTGATTTCACTCAAGGGTATGAGAAAATAAAACCCGTATGGCCAGACTTCGTGAAGTACAAGCTGGCAGAGAATGAACTGGAAAGGACGAAAACAAATGAGAAAAACGCCGGCAAAAAGGTATATCACCATGTTATGGGGCAAGGTGGCTACAAGGGTTCTAGTCCCAAGTGGGAGACATGGGAGAACAACCTGATTCAGCAGGGGATCACTCCCGAGCCGTTCTTGTGGGTCGAGCGGACAAGGTCATGGTTCTACGGGCATGGGGGCAGGTTGGACGCCGAAGGAAAAGCAATATATAACCTAAGGCATAAAAAGAGTCATCCTCTACCCATAGAGAAGCTGAGAGACGCAATAAAGGACGTTAAAGA
The DNA here is from genome assembly GCA_028641055.1 of Alopecurus myosuroides. Lineage (NCBI taxonomy): Eukaryota > Viridiplantae > Streptophyta > Magnoliopsida > Poales > Poaceae > Alopecurus > Alopecurus myosuroides. The sequence continues at coordinate 35,325,134 of CM054057.1, forward strand.
TGGGAAGTTCGTGCCAGATAGAGAGAACGACGAGCTCACACGAGCCCTAGGGAATAAGGAACACGGAGGGCGTACACGAGGCACAAAAGGCACTCCTCTGTGGAGTGTTGCGTTCGACTCCACCAAAAAGTTATACCCAGATAGAAGCCGTCAACGTAAAAAGGACAAGGAGGCAGCTGAAGCAGAGAATCAGGCAAACTGGAGGCGTCAACTTGAAGAAATGGTAAAGCTGACACAGGATGTAGCAAAGAAGCAGCAAGACCAAATTAACACACTTAGCCAGCAGATAGTGTCTACCGGCGCATCAGTACACATGCTAGAAGTTGAAGCTGAGGCTCCCGACGCCGCACATTCTCATCGCAAAAGCAGCCCAAGTTACCTTACGACTATACTCCCGAGGAAACCCAGAAAATCGCAAAGGACGAATACGATGCGTGGAAATCAAAGCGGAAGGAGAAGCAAAAGCCAGATTTCCCTGAGACCGAAGAAGAGATAAAACGAGCTTGGAAAATGGTGAAGACTCTTCATCAACCCGAGCCGAGTCTGTCATCTGACTATGACCGCTCTATTCTGAAGTCACACCAGGAAATGGTGCGGTCAACGAAGAGTAGTAGCGCAAGCGGGAAAAAGGGGAAATCAGTTGCTCAACTCGGAGAGCAGAAAAAACAATCCACGTCCCCGCTCAAAGTGATTTCCAATACCCAGGTGGGGCCGAGCACTAATATTGCTGATGAGGATATTGATCCGGAGTTTATAACACTATACGCAGACAAGGCAGCTGATGCGGGTTTGTCCATTGCTGAGTATATGCAAACAGTGAACTACTTCCCCGCAGCTGAATGTGCGTACAAATACGAGTCCGGGCAGCCTCTTGTCAAACCGCTAATGAATCTGAGGACTGGCTATGTCTCAGCGTTAAGGACGAGCACTATGGAACTGGAAATGGAATTGTTATGATTCAATTTGAGGAATTGTTTCAGTTATACCAGCAGCAGGCCCTCGACAAATCTATCCTTAGTGCCTATTGTCTGTAAGCACTTATTTCTCTAGCTCACCTCATTCAATTGCATATATATTCATATATATATATATATAGTACACTCATATATTATAATTGCAGAATGAAGATTCTCGAATGCAAAAGAGATGGAATCTATGATATTGGGTTCATTGATCCAAATATTATTTATGAAAAGATTCTTCGGCAATCTCCCAAGGATACAGAAAATAATATTCTGAGAGCAATAATATTTAACCAACACCGACGGGAAATACTATTTCCTTACAACTTCAAGTAAGTGTGTTACTCTGTTGTAAACATTCTGTTTTCCTTACTCGATGTTCATTGTATAATTGATGAGTTCTGCGTGCGCAGCTTCCACTATATTCTGCTAATCTTCCAAATTGACAAAGGAAAAGTAATTGTAATGGACTCAAAACGTAAACCCCTCTCAATGTGGGCTGACATGCAGGAAATGTTCCAGCGGTAATTTCAATCTTTATTAATTTCAGTATTTATATATTGCAATATATCGACTACTTTGTTTCATTTTCGGATATCAAGTAATTACTAACTCTTTTTATTCTTTTTCTTTCTCGGGTAGGGTTTGGAAGAGGTTCATAAGGAAGTCTCCCGGTGAATGGGAAAAATAACTTACATTTGATGTTGTGCAAGTAAGTACTATCTAGATCCGTGCCCATCTCCATTATCATGCCTGGTTGATTATTATTTTGATTTAAACAATCTTCTCGTATAGTGCTTGCAACAAGGAGACGGAAATAACTTGTGTGGATACTACGTTTGCGAGTTCATTCGTCAGACCACATCTCCCAAGGGCAGAAATTTAAAACAACTTCATGTACGTTAATCGTCAATTCTTCTTATTACTATCTATTTTAGTTACTTAGCTTCATATATTTTAGTGACCACTCTTCTTTATATTAGATCGAACGGCTTCGTGACGGTCTTCTACCTAGGGACCGCATACGAGCAATTCAGGAGGAAATTGCGGGCTTCTTAGATGCAGAGGTCATAAACGTACATGGAGAGTACCATGCCTCCGGTTGGAACTAAGTTTGATTTTGTAATACACTCCATCGGTCATGTAATATGATCGATATACTTTGCTTCTGTAATATAAGTGTTTCTTATTCTGCTTTATATACTTATTCACTCGTGCGATCCGGGGGCTCGGTGGAGGGTACTCTTCTCGAGGTCCGGGGAGGGGCCGCCAGGAGGTCTCGGGGACCAAAAAAACGGAAATTGTAAAGCCCTGCCGCGGCAGAGAAAAGGGCAAAAGCCCTGCCGCGGCAGAAGGGGCATGCATCCCGGGTCGTATTCAGAACCGGGACTAATAGCCCTGGCCAGGTTCCAGCGCTCGGGCCACGTGGTCAGCCCCATTTGTCCCGGGTCCTGCCACAACCGGGACCAATGGGGAGGGGTATTTGTCCCGGATGCTCCGTCCCGGTTGCACAACCGGGACAAAAGGGGGCCTACGAACCGGGACTAAAGCCCCTGTTTCCACTAGTGATACGTCCAAACGGTTGTACACCCAGATACATGTGGATGTACACCCAGACAGATGTACCCTAGGCGGTTGTACACCCAAGGCACTTGTACGCCCAGTGAAGGGATGACGTACACCCAGACGATTGTACACCCAATGAAGAGCCGGCGTACACCCAGATGGATGTACGCCCAGGCGGATATGTACACCTAGGCGGATATACACCTAGTTAAACCGTGCATATATATTCCAGAACAATTTTTGTATACTTTCAGTAGCCTTTTTTTATACTTTCACATATAACATGTATACTTTATACTTTCAGTAGCAATTTCTTTAAACTTTCACATACAACATGTATACTTTTAAAAATAACGTTTGTATACTTTTAGTAAGTATTTTTTATACTTTTTAGATAGAACACGTGTGTACTTTTTAGATGAAACGCCGTAGGTGTTTTGTTCGAGGCGAAGCCGAGCGGTAGTACGAGGCAACGCCGAGCCATAGCACGCACTACGACCAATGCACGCTTCGACCAATGCGCACAACGAGCTATGTACCCCCTTCAAGATCTTTATAAATGGTTATAAAAGCGAAGCTGAGCCGTAAAAAATAGCGAGGTGAAACCGAGCATCGCAGCTACATGGTGTACACATGCGCGCGTGCTACCGAAAATATAAATTATATACAATAGATTGTACAATGTCCGGATTTTTGTTTTTTTCGAAACCTATCAACATGTGATCTAATTTTGTAGATCTCGACGGGAGGATCTCCAATATGAAAAAGGTTTGTAATTCCGAATTACGGTTCTGGAGATATTTTTGTTTTGAAGAAACGGATCTAAAAAGAAATGTGTGCCACCCTTTAGTCTTTCATCCAGTGGGAAAGGGAAAACCCACCAAAATTCTATGGGAGTGATAGTTGGTGCACATGCAGTGGCTCTCCTTTCGCTCTCAGAAGGTTCGGAGAGGAAAGCCTTTCCCTAATCGCATCCCATTCAGCGTACACTTTCAAGAGTTTTTTTTTATTCTCATTGTTTCATGGAAGGTTCAACATGAACAATATAGTAAAGGTATAAGACCCACTTATCATAAATTTTTCTAACATGAATATACAGGTTTGAACTGACCACAAACTTGGAATAATTGTGTATTTGACCAATTAGATATCGGCAAGTATAAAATGACGAGTCCGGAGGCGCTGCCACAGCGAGCACAAGCGTTTTTCCCCGCCAATCCATTCACCTCGCCTATCTGGAGTCCGTAATATGAACCGGGCCTAAAGGTTCCCAGACGTTTTGGACTATCTTCTGCCGCGGCAGAATTTTGGGTTGTTTTCTCGGACGCGGTAGGAGGATTTGGGCGCAAATGACATATTATATTAGTTCCACATTGACAACATTTATATAAATCATTACATGGAACTAATTGAGATCCACTTATACAATAAGACTTGTACATTTGAGATCATTTTTCATGGACACGATCTACATGCATGGAGATTATTGTCGATAATTGTATGCTCCCTTTGGATTTATGATGTACTTAACCAAAAATCCCGCTAATTCCTCTTAAATTGCTTCTCGGAGGTCATGCGGTAGGAGATCCTCCCGGATGTCGTAAATCATTAAAGTATTTATATTCATCTTCCGCTCATTCATGATCTTCCTTATGTTCTTGACATAGAATCCACATAAATTTGTTCCCGCTGGCTGTTGATGGCACTTTACATAGAATGCAATGAAATAATGTTGAAGCAATTACAGAGATGCGTGAATCTAGCAAGTACTACTTACGATGATTGTATCAACTTGCTTATTCATTTGCGTAAGACCGGGTTGTTGCTTCATGAACCGCTTCCAAGCCCTGTCCGGCAAAGAAAAAAGAAATAAATGGATCATCGTACAATAAGGATTGAACAAAAAGGGACGATATAGTGCGACAATGATTGAACTTACCTGTTGAGAATTGAAATCAAGGAAATATACTCCTTTTTTTTATTCGTAGAGTCCATGAGATCAACTTCTCGAGTGTCAACGTGAATGTTGAGAAGAATCCCGTGGAAACTGCACACGTTTATATACACAGTCATGCACAACTCATCAATTACACTTAGCAACAAGTTAGAAAAATAGAAATGTGCGAGAATATGCAGAAGAAAGTAAACACTCTCTCGTGCCTTTAAGGAAATAGTATTTCATTATAGCAAATTGTTTCTCCAAAAACATATGGATGTTATTCTTGTTTCACTAGGGTAGAGGTCTAACATAACATCATTGACGACATATGGGTCAATAAACCCAATGCCACCTCCTCCTTGACATTTCCAAATAATATATATCGTAGAGTGAGGATAATAAGAAGCAATGATAGAACAAGCTGAGGTAGAGACTCAATTACAGGAGTAAATTAATCACTTACAGAAAACAGGTGCTGATGATCGATTTATCGAGTTCGTCTAGATTATAGAGGTCAAAAAGATCTGCAAGATAAATAGAGATCGAGTCGTCACGGAAAAAATTCTCTTATGTAACTTTGACCATGAGTGTATCCAACCCTTCCTTTGAGGCTTTCAAGTACCACTGATGCAGTTGATACTTAAGTGTTTATAGAGAGCCGAGCAGCTCAGGTCTGACGAGAGAATTCGCTATCTCATATTTTCATGTTGTATCAGCAATTGGGAAGGACCCATCGCGACCGCTTAGCATTTGCTCAATAGTCATACCACAAGATCTGGCAAACCTCCTAACATCATCCACATCAATTTGCTCCGAGGGTTTCTGTGCAGCGGGTAACACTTGGAGCGGGGAGACCGATTGTTTTTTTCTGCTCCCCGAGCTGGGTAATTGTGTCGCCCTTCTTCTTTGCTTTGGAATGAATCTTCGATAAACCGCGCTCATAGTCATCTTTTAAATTTAGCCGAACTTACGATGGCATGTGCATCAGATCCTTAAAGTTTTCTGAACTGCCGGATCTATAGGGTCCTTTGGCGGCGAGGAGGGTGATGGCTGATGTTCGTTGGGAGACCCCAAGTGTACGGTGTGAAGAGTGCAGCGGCAAGATTTCCCTCAGAAAGAACCCAATGTTGAATTCATCAGTAGGAGAAAGAAATCACTTCCGAAGGTTGATGCACCTGATGTTGGCAGGACACACAACCGGTTCAGCAACAACATGGAACCTACATAACTCAATCAAATCACTTTGCCCCAACGAAGAAGTGAGATTGTCAATCTCACCGGTTTTGTTGGAAACAAAGAGGTTAAACGTATGGTGTGCAAAACCGTACTTGTTTGCAGTAGATGAAAAGAGAACAGTGGTGCCAGTAGGAAAACAGTATTTGCAGTAGTAAAACAACCGTTGAAGTGGTTGTATTATCAGCATAAAGGAAATGGACCGGGTTCCACAGTTCAGTAGAGGTGTCTCTCCAGAATAGATAGATACCATGTTGGGTAAACAAATTATAGATGGACAATTGAGAGATATAAAGACTCCACCGTAGAACATATGCATGACATGATGATTGCTATGTGATTCATGCGGGCATTACAAGAAGATACACAGACCGTTATCCAACTGTATCTATGACAAATAATCCATCCTCAGAGTGTCATCCGAGCAAACCTCGGTTATTAAGTTGCAAGCAACAGATAATTGCATTAATCAAAGTGTGTAATGTAAACAATGTAAACATCTTTGTTTTATGCCTAATGGCAATATCACATCCCCCACCCATTACATTTCTGTCACTCGAGGGTGAATAAAAGGGAGCCATGAACTCAATCGAGCATAAATACTCCCTCTTAGAGTTACAAACATCTACTTGGCCAGAGCATCTACTACCAGCAGAGAGCATGCAAGATCATAAATAACATACACATGAAAGAACATGATAGATCCCGATACCTCACATACCTCTCACACCAAGTGCGTCAGTCGCTAGTTGGAGAAAAAGTGGTACTCACATACGTAACCGGAGGAGACGTGCTTGTACTCCTCACTGCTCGTGTACGCCACACCACCAGCGCATTTAGTTTATGCCACATGCCGATCTTAGAAGGCTTCTTTCTTTCTAGTGGTTCGCTACGTTTGAACACAAAAAAGGTATCTTGCCGATCTCGTCTTGCTTGTCATGCGTGCTAGGTCAAAGCATCTCCACTCGCCCCCCCTTGTTGCAGTTCGGATCGGCGCCCGGAAAGACCCTTTGGGACTCGTCCGGACAGCCCAACGCCCTTTCCCCCCTCGGCGCCCCCAAGAAAAGCCGCCAAAGCATGTTGGCTCCAAAATTTTAATTGTGCAAGTACAAAAAATATCTAAAATCTTACATAATTATGTTTTTTAGCCATAATTGAAAGATTTGGGCATTACAAAACGATACGAATTCATCACTCGCTTGTGTCAATCGACGTTGACGCCGTTGTTTGAACCGAGGAATCCGGGGTCGGGGGTGTAGCCGAGGAAGTCATCGCCAGCGGGCTTGGTGTGCTGGGTGTCGCCCGGCATTTCCTTGCTGCCGCTGCTCGGGGTCTCTTCGTGGGAAAGTGGGTACCGAGGATACCACCACATTGGTCGCCGTGGGCGCCTATCCGTCCACACCGAGGCCCATCTGGGCGTAGATTTGCGTACGCAGGCGGTCACACGCCGTCCTCGCCCGCGGATCAAGGTTGGACGTATTTGGTGAGAATCATGAAGTCCCCTTGCCTCCTCTTGGACGCCGCCTTGCCAACCTCGATCCCAATCTTCTTGTTCGTCTTTTTGGAGAACTCCACGCACTTGGTCTCAGTTGCAGCACGTCTCTCGGCCGAGATCTTCGTGACGTTCTCCCTGACCTTGTCAATGGCGGCGTGCACTCGCTCCGAGATAGCCGCCGCTGCAACCGCCGCATTTGCTTTCTTGTTTCCCTTTCGCCTTTCCGAGTTGAGAACCACCTCATCAATTTTTCTTTAGTTGGAGTCTATGTTTCTTCCATTTCTCCTTGTTTTGCAACTTGTTAAAGTAATGTAGAAGCACAAAGTCCTTGCCCCCGTTGACCGCCTTGTACAATGTGAGAGCATCAACAATCTAGCAACAAGAGAATTCACGATTAGAAAAAATGCATGAATTTTTTCATAGCATAGGAAAGATGAGACACACAAAATTACTTGATCTTTTGCACTCTTATCACTCTTCGGTCTCGCCGTAATATTCTCAAAGGTTTCTTGAAACTGGTTCACCGACTTTTGGACTGTGACCCATCTATGGGCGAGCGCACATTGATTGCGATCCATGACGAACTCCACATATGGCCTTTGGTACTTGTGCTCATCAAACTTCGACGGGACCAGCTTCCAATAAGAGTCGCTTGTTTGGTCGGCTCCCGCGGTCACGTCTTGGCTAATGGCACTCCACGAGTCAATCAAGCAGTCGTCCTCTTTGACGGTCCAAGCTATGCCACGGCTTCCACCATTCTTCTTCTTTTTCTTCCCATCCTTGCCGACTTCTTCCACATCGTCACCGGCGCATCACCATCTTGGTCGTAGTCATCATCGGCATTGTCGATGTCTTGCTCCTCGTCGACAATGGCGCTCCGGCCACCATCTCGTGTCTACACCAACGAAGAACAAACAATGGGTCGGGCGGTCGATCCAAATCAACGGAACATTGCTGTCGGGACGTCGCGGGGCGTATCTGTGTGCCGAAGGACGCCTGGTAACCGAAAAGAGTGCGGGGATCGACGTCAAACACGTTGCGGGCGTCGTCCTCGAACGATAGGGTACGTCCCAACCGCGTCTGTCCGGACACCGCGTCGTCTTGGTGCATTCCTAGGGACACCTCGTAAGCCTCGTTGAGGCCGAGGCCCACTCCGACACCGCCGGGCGCGCCCCCGCCGAACATGGTGTTTGGGTCGAAGCCGTCGTAGCCAACATAGCCTCTAGCCTCGTTGAAGCTGGGGGCGAGGCCGGGCTAGGACAGAGCCTCGACTGTGATCGCGGCGTGCTCGCAACGTCCACGCGGAACGGCGATCCCGAAGCCGACGAGCTCGAGCCACCTCCAAGGCTTCCTCCAATGGCGTCGACCAGCAACTCAAGGTTTGCCGCCGCGTTTCGGGCCTCCGTCTTCTCGCGCCGCAACCGGTGCTCCTTCATGGTGATGTCGCGCCGGTGCTGATCGGTCATGCCCCCGGCCGCTCCTTCGGGGGGCACGGCTGCACTACGCGGCGCTTGACGCCGAGCGTGGAGACCTTCGCGTTCTTCAGTGGCGGTCTCGGCGGCACTTTCGAAGGCATGGCCGCGATGGCTAGGCAGGCGGGAAGGGACGGGAAAAGGTAGGAGACCGCGGGGAAGGAAATAACAGGGTGCGTCCGGGTCCGGAAGGGGTTCTAGTGGGCGTTGTGTTGCTGGCAGGCCGGACCCACGGCGTGGAACGACTCGTCCGGCGCCCCCACGGGAGCTCCTAGAAAACGAGGTTGGGCTAAATTTATAGGACGGGAACAAGTGGACGTTCGGACGGGAAGCCCCAATGGGGCGCGCGCGTGGACGCGCTCGGGAGCCGTCCGGAGGGAAGGCAGTTGGGCGTGGCCTTTGGGGGCGCGAGTGGAGATTCTCTCATAAACTAACTCAATGCCACAAGCTCGCATCCAGTAGTTGCCCAGATGAAACGGAGCCCAGGCGTGGTGATTTTTATTAGAAAAGCGGTTTACCCCAGCCTCTACATTGAGTGATGCACACAACTTTTTATTACTTATTGAGTTCCAGCGTATCACAAGTTTACAACCTCAAGCTCCTAATAAATAGGAAGACCTCCCTCGAAACAAAAGGCGGGAAATAGAACTACGGAATCCTATTAATATGTTGCCACGTATGACGGGAGAAAAAATCCTGTACCACCGTAAGGAGATGCCTGCAGACATCCACCATAAGGTTCCTCTGATCCGAATGAAGTAAGAAAGCCCATAGCTGGATGCAATGTGCTGCCGAGAAGATAACATGTAAGACATGAAAGTGATCTTTCCTGTTAAAAACAACATCATTCCAATAGCCCAACAAATGAACGACACTCTGATGTCTAGGCACGCTTCTATCTTGGAGACAGTACTGGGCCACCAAGTGCAGAGATTTGTAGAGCAGCAGCAAGTTTCCCTTAAGTGGATCACCCAAAATTTATCAAACTCAGTGAAGTAGAGGTCAAAGATATCCCTCTCAAGCAACCCTGCAATCAAGATACAAGAAGTCTCTTGTATCCCCAACACACCTAATACAATTTTCAGTTGTATGGGTGCACTAGTTCGGCGAAGAGAGAGTAAAATACAAGTAATATGGATGATAATAAATGATAATGGAAATCTGAAATAAAAGTGGCAGAAAGCAAACATGTAGCAGAACAGGGGGAAGACAGTGTTTCAATGCTTGAAAATAAGGCCTAGGGCTCCTACATTCACTAGAGGACACTCTCAATAATGATCACATAAATGAATAACTAGATAACTTCTCTCACCATGCTACTCTTAACCTTCTCCGGTTGGATAACGAACAATAATAATTGCGTAGGGCTACAAAAATCATTCCTTAAAGTAAGCATTCCCATGTCCAGTTAACCCCACGCTGTCACTATGAGCGCTCTAGAAGGTACTAGACAAACACCACAATTCATAGAGGAGAGACACACGATGTGCACACTATCACCTTCACACCGCGATACAAGGTGACTCCATAGTTCATATTAATAAATCACTTGAGTAGCAAAAGATGAAGAGTAACATCTATGAATTCAAATAGATTACAAAGCTCATGATCACATATAGATCACACCATGGGAGAGAGAGATGAACCACATAGCTACCGGTAGACCCCTCAGCCCTGGGGGAGAACTAGTCCCTCCTCATCATAGGAGATAGCAACGGCGATGGAGATGGCTTCCGAGGGCACTTCCCCGTCCCGGCAGGGTGCCAGAACAGAGATCTGTCCCCCGAAACTTGTCGGTGGCGGCGGCGGAGCTACAGATTTATTTTGTGGAAAAGGTCGATTTTTTTAGGGTTTTCCCTCGGGGGAGTTTAAACAGGAGAAAGGCGATGCCGGGGGGCGTCCAGGGGGACCACACCCCTAGGTGGCGCGACCAGGGGGACCCGCGCCACCCCATGGTGTGGCCACCATGTTGAACCCCTCCGGGGGTCTTCGGGACTTCTGGAAGCATCCGGGACTTCTAAGACTTCTGGCTTTGAAATTTCCAATTCCGAGAATATTTCCAGAACAACTTTTCTTAAGCTAAAAACAGCAGAAAACACAGAAATGGCTATGTGGCATCTTGTTAATAGGTTAGTCCCGGGAAACGTGTAAAAATGCTATAAATAAGGGAGAAAACATGTAGCAATTGGCATAATATCATAATGAAGCATCAGAAATTATAGATACGTTGGAGACGTATCAAGTATCCCCAAGCTTAGTTCCTACTCGTCCTCGAGTAGGTAAACGATAAAACACAATAATTTCTGAGGTGACATGCTACTAACATAAACTTTATCATTATAATGTAAAAGCATATGTACGCTGAGATCATAGAACTTCAAACACAAACATGATAAATAGAAATTTAATAATAAAGCATAGCAATCACTTTGCATCATGAAGAGTATCTTAAATAAAGGATCATGGATAATAATGCAAAGAAAGATAAACGTTTGTTTCAGGTAAAGAGAAAGCATGTCAAAGTGGTATTTCGCTAGTCCTTAAGAGTGGGACAAAAAATAAATGCCACGACCCTCAAAGTTCACGAGGAAGACTGGAACAAATAATTTAAGAACAAACAATATCACATTATGAAGAAATTATTCATGTTTATGGGACAAATGTACATAGAACTCAGTACAGGTGAAGGCTAGCAAGAGATAGGGAGCGACAAATCAAGAGAGCATAAGAGCCATAATCGTGCACAACGACATAAGCATCATCAATTAAAGCTTAAGCGATATCACAAGTTCAAAAACTAAGTGGTCATGGAGGCTATTCGTGACTGGTTTGTAGTCATAAACATGGTGTGAGCATGCGCCAAGTCAACCAAATAAAACATTCGAAAGATAATACCATATATTGATGCTTTACTATGACAAGAAAACTCATGAATCTTTCAAGACATATTAAACGCTCTCAACTATTTAAGCCTATTCATGCTACTCAATAACCACAAGGCTTTAAAACTAAAATAACATTTAGCATGGCATGAAAGAGTTCCAGCCACAGTCTATACAAGCTTCTACTAGCACTGTTATAAATTCTACATCAAGCAGCAGTTTTTTTTACAACAAGCACCATACAAGATATGTTTTAACAAAAAATCTCCAAATTCTACAGCGAGCAAACATGAGAGTACTCACATAACACTACTAAAACTAACCGCTCTAAATAACCGATGCATGAAAGCAAAGGCTTAACGCAGTACTAGCAAAAAGTGAACACTCACAGAACAATAAGAATGAAAACTCGAGTGTTCTAAGCAATAAAAACGAAGTGTGTCTCTCTCCCACACGAGTATGATAGGTTCTAAACAAACTGAAAAAAAAAGATGCTCCAAGTAAAGCACATAAGATGTGACTGAATAAAAATATAGTTTCACTAGAAGTGACCTGATAAATTGTCGATGAAGAAGGGGATGCCTTGGGAATCAAGGCATCCCCAAGCTTAGATGCTTGAGTCTTATTGTAATTTGCTGGGATGTACCACCGGGGTATCCCCAAACTTAGTATTTTCACTCTTCTTGATCACGTCATATCATCCTCTTCTCTTGACCCTTGAAAACTTCCTTCACACCAAAGTTCTCACAATCTTCATTAGCAACGTGTGAAATCGAAATAATAAATTTACATGGTTCAGTTTAAAAACAAGCGTAACACTCATAAACACATTAGATACTGTCACAACTTCTTTTAAAATTCTTTTTCTCAAAAGAACACCAAAAGAAAGACATTAAGATGCAAATGCAATTATTGGCAGAAATCTGTCAAAACAGGACAACAGGTAAAGATGATTTTGTTTGAAAATCTTCTGTTGCTCAAATCAAAAGGTTATCAACTAAGAAAAGTTGCGGAATTAGCTTAGGAATAAGAAAAAAAAAGATCATTCTGATTTTCCAGGATTTTATACGATGTTTTACGGTGGACAGAAGAAATTTGTTTTCTGCGCAGAAATCCGAAAACCAACTCGAACTTTCATCAGAAACTTTACTTGGCACTACTAAAAAATGAAAAGAAATATAAAAAGGAGTTTCTATAGAAGTATACAACCCCTTGACTAAAAGGAAACAGATAAAAACAATGTAAAAATAAAAAAATGGGTTATCTTCCAAGAAGTGCTTTTGTTTAAAGCCTTTTAGCTAGGCATGATAATTTGAGAAGATGCTCACATGAGAAATAGGAATTGAAGCAAAAGAGAGAATCAAGAAGAAAATGTAAAACAAATTTAAGTCTAACCCACTTCCTATGAAAAATAATCTTGTACAAGAACAAGTCATGAAAGCACAAAGCAACAAGCATAGGAAAACAAAACAAGTGCAACTCCAGAAATTTCAACATAAAGAGGGGAAACTTGATATTGTTAAGATGCATAAAATTATGTTTCCCTCTCTCATAATAACTTTCAGTGGCATCATGAATAAAATTAACACTATAACTATCACAAGAAATATTCTTATCATGGGCCACATGCATAAAAGAATTAGTACTCTCCACATAAGCAAAGTCATTCTCATTAATAGTAGTGGGAATAAATTCAACAAAATAGCGATCATTATTATTCTCATCACCATAATCATTAAATATAGGAGGCATATTGTAATCATAATTAATATTTTCCTCTATTGTAGGTGGACTGAAAATATCATATTCATCATTGTAAACAGGTGGAACTAGAATACCACAATCATTATAATCATCATATATTGGAGGCAAAGTATCATAAAAGAAATTTTCCTCCTCAAAGCTTGGGGGACTAAAAATATTTGCTTATGTGGAGAGTACTAATTCTTTTCCATAGCATAGGCAATAAGGGTATTCAAAAAATTAATTCTAATAACAATGCTACTAGCATGCAAATAAAGTTCCATAGGTTTTTTAATTTTCTCATTAAACAATTCATGTCCTAACTTAAGATAATCCACCCTGATCTGTTGGTCTACGAATAATATTCCATTTTGTTAACTAATATTTGCGCTTTGTCTCATCACTTTGCCAAAAAAAACCTCGATCTTAGAAATCCAGCCTCTTTCGGACTACAATAGGGATTTCCAAGAAAGAAAGCATAAACATTGGTAGACTAGATAACACCGAATTAATCAACACTAAGAGATCCCCATAAGACAAAAGTTTACCATTCCAACACCCAAGTTTTTCCTCAAACCTACTTTCCACTCGGTGCCACTCTGAATTTTTAAGTTTTCTGTGATGGGTAGGTATTCCCAAATATTTAAAAGGTAGAGACCCAGACTCACAACCAAAAATTTGTCTATACTATATTTCTACCTCCTTAGCGTTTCCAAAACAAAAACTTCACTCTTGTGGAAGTTAATCTTGAGAACCGAAAGTTGTTCGAAGATACACAAAATTAACTTAAGATTTAGAGCCATGTCTAGATCATGTTCTAAAAATAAAATGGTATCATCTGCATACACTGGAGTATAGACAAGACCTCTAATTTGTCCATTTTCCTTAGACCTAGAAATAAGAATAGCTAACATATCTGCAACAATATTAAAGAGGATGGGTGATAAAGGATCCCCCTGTCTAAGCCCTTTTTTTGTTTGGAAATAATGACCAATGTCATCATTGACCCTAATACCTACACTTCTTCACCTAACAAATTCCATAATCATTTTGCACCAATCCTGTGCAAACCCTTTCATACGCAAAGCTTGTTGGAGAAAAGGCCATTTGACCTTATCATACGCCTTCTCAAAGTCAATTTTAAAAATAACCCCATCCAATTTCTTCTTCTTAAGTTCATGGATGGTTTCGTGAAGGATAACAACTCCTTCTAAGATGTTTCTCCCAGGCATGAATGCAGACTGAGTAGGTCGAACCACCTTATTCACAATTTGAGTAATACGGTTAGTACCCACCTTTGTGAAAATCTTAAAACTAACATTGAGTAGGCATATAGGTCTGTATTATTGGATCTGAACCGCATTCTCTATCTTAGGAAGAAAAGTAATTACTCCAAAGTTCAGTTTAAATAACTAAAGATTACCTTGCTTAAACTGGGCAAACATGGCCATCAAATCGAATTTCATAATCTCACATAAAGTCTTATAGAACTCAGCCGGAAACCCATATGGGCCTGGGGCCTTATTTAGTTTCATTTGCGATATTGCCTCAAACACTTCTTCCACTAAGAAATCAGAAGTGAGAATATCATTTTCCTCTTGAGATAACTGAGGTATATCCTGAGTATTACTTTCCACTAAGGAAACATTATTAGGAATCAAAGGCCCAAATAACTTTTTATAATATTCAGTAATATAGGTTCTTAAGTTTTCCTGTCCAACAATTGTGCCCTCATCTTGCTCTAGCTGGAAAATCAATTTCTTAAGATGCTTCCCATTTGCACTGAGATGAAAATATTTAGTATTATCTCCCCTCTCCTAAATATGCTTAACTTTAGCCCTTTGCGCCCACTTACTCTCTTCATCTCTACGAAGGGAGCACAAGCGATCGTTAGCATCACGAAGGTTGTCCCTCTCGGCCAAAGAGAGAGGTACAATCTCAGCTCTAAGATCAAGCTCATCAATTATATTAAGCAATCTGTCCCTTTCAATTCTATACCTACCACTTAGATTCTTAGCCCACCCCTTATGGAACCGTCTTAGGTGCCTAATTTTATTCTGCCATCTCTCAATAGCCGAATCTCCTTTGACTACATCAGCCCAAACGGAAGCAATCATCTCATAGAAACCATCCATTTTAAGCCAGGCTGGGTAGATAGGCGACGCGCACGGTTCACGGATCTAGATCCGTTGCGTGATGCGGTACACTCGAGCAGCTGTTTGTTTGTTCTTTTGTACTTGATGGGCTTTCACGTCGCCTATCTACCCTCACTCAAATATTAACCTTCTAGTTTACAAACATCATATTTAATTCGAAACTACGAAAGATCAACACAAAATCCCAAATGGCCCACGAGTACAAACAAATAGAGTCATGTGTATCAATACAAAGTTCATATTACAGCCTTAACCACACCGCATCCCCTTTTCCCCAATCAAAAACACATAGCAATACAAGGTCCTAAATATATCTTTAGATTCATTAATTATTCTTACACTTCAATAGTAAAATGACACCAGCATTAGACCGGCCTTATATGATTGAGCACACCACTTTCCTGACTGGTCATCCTTCTCCAGGTAAGCACAGAAAATACGTACACATTGTCATATAGGTTGTCCAAGATGCGGAAATAAGCATTCCTCCATGATCTTTTGAACAGTAGAGCACCAAAAACAACCCAGAGTCCAACCACAAAACCGGCCGTTAGCCCCAAATAGAAGAAGATTGGATCATAAACATTTTCACTTCTATGTTGATTATCATGCTCATGTGGATTGTTGTATGTGCAATTCTTTTCAAGAGGAGGCCCGCAAAGACCAATGTTGCCGTTGTACATGGATGGATTCTCGGTGTAGAGGGTGTCAAGTTGACGTCCTGTTGGAATCCTTCCTACAAGATTGTTGTATGACAAGTATAAGGAGCTTAGATACGTCAAATCTGACAAGCTCGCTGGGATTTCGCCTGCAAGTTTGTTTCTTGAGACGTCGAGCGATTCCAGTGATTTCATATCCCCAATCTTCACAGGAATTTTTCCGCTCAGCTGATTCCATGATAAATTCAGATTCAACAATCCATTAAGAGAAGCTATCTCATCTGGAATTCCACCGGTTAAATGGTTGAGTGACAAGTCAATGCCGACCATCTCCTCAACTGCAGATGTACCATAGCTAAGGTTTTGCTGCTTCATGACTACAGACAAAACAGCCTTCGTGTCCCCGCTAGCATACCAATAGGAGGGCCCAAGTCTCGGCGGATGCTCTAGGGTCATTGCTATTAATTTTGACAAGCACGGCGGAATTGATCCTGATATATTGTTTCTCGCTAAACTGAAGTGTTGAAGTAGTTTAAGATTTGTGATGTTGACTGGAATATCCCCATAAAACATGTTATCATTTAGCTGCAAAAATCTCAATGCCACCAACTCTTCTATCCACATGGGTAACATCCCATAGAACTTGTTCAGCCCAAGATCAAGGAAAACCAAACTTGAGCAGTTCTTGAGCCAGGATGGAAAAATTCCCGAAAATTTATTATCACTTAAGAGTAGAAATTCCATGCTTGCCACAGAAGAACACCACGGAAATTCTCCCTCAAATTGATTATTGGATACATCCAATAAAACCAACTGTTTCGATTCACAAATAGTCCTAGGAACATTACCTGTAAGGTAATTGGAGAATAAACTTACTTGTATAAGATTTGGACCTCCAAAATCTAATGGGAGAGGTCCTGACAAGCAGTTCATAGAGATGCCCAGTTCGACGAGGCTTCTCGGTAGCATTGGTATATGGCCAGTTAGTTGGTTAAAACTGAGCTCGAGTGTCTCCAAACTAGTAAAATTCCTGAACTCAGATGGTATAGCTCCAGTAATGCTGTTGTTACTAAGGTAAAGATTTTCCAAGCTGTTCAAGTGGACCACAGCATCTGGCAGCATACCTGTCATGTTGTTGTCACAGGAACTCAAGGAGACTAATTTATTCGATGAACATTGTGGCAGTTTCCTTACAAACTCTGTTATGTTCCCAAGCGCAAGGCTACCATCAAGCCATAGTGATTCCAGCTCGCAGAGATCTTTCAAGTCCACCATCATTGTGGCTGAATTACCATTATAGGGGAAGTCTAGAGTTTGGAGGGATGTCATACCTCCCAGCGCGTCAGGGAAAGGACCATAAAGATAGGTTGAAACGAGTGAGAGGTCCGTGAAAGTTGTTATGTTCCAAAACCAGCAGGTTTCAATTGAATGGCCCAAATAGTTTCTGGAGAGGTCAAGCACCTCGAGTTTTGTGAGGTTTAGGTGTTTGAGAGTCTGGTTTGCATTTGGAATTGAGCAGCCGATAAGAAGGAGAGCCTTGAGAGATGGAATTGTGTTCGCGACAGTGAACACATCAGCGGTGCTGAGATTGCTATCACTCATGTCAACATACTCAAGGACATGAAGATTAGTTAACCACGAGATATCTGATGTGTGTATATTTCGCATGAAACTGAGGTCAAGGTGTCGCAAGTTTGAAAGGTTTCCGAGCTGAGGCGGCAGTGTACCGGACAAGAGCGTGCCAGAGAGGTCGAGATACTCCACCTTTGAAAGGTTTGCAAGCTGAGCAGGAACTCTACCATAAAATGGTGTGAATTGGAGATCGAGATGTCTCAAGTTGTGTAAAGAACACAAGAATTCTGGGAAACCACGACCGATCCGTTCGAGTAGGGACGTGTGGCTGAGATCGAGGTACTCGAGGTGTTCGAGAGAAAGCAAGACAGGACTTATCTGGCCGACCAAGCTCATCTGGCCAATATGAAGCTCGGTCACATGGCCGGTTTTGTTGCTGCAGGTGACGCCTGCCCAGCTGCAGCAATCCTGGCGCCTTTCTTGCCACGAGGCGAGGACGTCTGAGGCGTCCTTGACGCCTTGCTTGAAGGCCAGCAAAGCGTCCCTCTCGCGCGGCCAGCAGCTCGCATGGGCGACGATGGACACTGTAGCAGCGGCGAGGAAGAAGACGAGTTCTGCAATTGTCCGATGCATGGCGCTAAGCGATAGGCTTGATGGTTTACTCATTTGGCTGATTCGAACTTGATCTTATATTTTGCAGGCAGCGTGACTGACTTTGCCGAACACGGAGTCGTACGTCGTTCAAACTGAATCGGGTCAAACTTTTCCAACTGGGTGTCACCCCCTTTCCATTAAATCACTTTAACGGAAATACAAGGCTTAGTCTCACAACATAACAGAAAAACAACAAAGAAGGGGGTAGATTCACCGGTAGGAAAACCCGCTGTAAGCCCTCGACTTGAGAAGCAAACTAGGGGCCAAAAAACCTACCACCTACACTACTAAAATAAACAGGAGTCCAATCACAAAAGACTGAAAATCCACACAGGAAACAATAAGGTTTAAAACCACAGACATCCACATAAAAGGGCTTCAAACTGAATCGGGTCAAACTGAATCTGGTCAGTGTCTTGTCACGTCAAGCCTGCGGTGACCGGTGACTCTGGCGTTAAAAAGTACAGTATAATTCTAGCTACGAATGGTGACACACAATCTCACGTTATGAATGGTGGCCACACATGCATCGATCATCATCCATTAATTCTAGCTATAGCTGCAGGTGCGACGGCCAAACTACTGGTCAAGGTGTGGAAAGTGATGACAATTCAATCATCCGGACCGGGTCGCAAACACGGCTGGATGCGATGCGCGCACAGTAACGATGGAAAAGTATACTCCCTCCGTTCCAGAACTAAGTGTCACAAAGTTTGACAAAAATAGATATATCTAACACTAAATTATGTCTAGATACGTCCACTTTTATCAAACTTTTTAACATTTAATTCCGGACGGAGAGAGTACGATATAGGCGGAACGATCACGTTTTTATTACTTTTTACGAAAGAGGTTGAAACCATTCTCTATTTATGTATTTTTTGTCAACCTCGCGGTGGTCCACCAAGAGAATTTGCTCGCATTTATCAACTCTTTCCTCCTTCCGGTCGTCTATGTAAGGATGTCCAATGGAGTAAGATATCGTGCATCGGCACCGGTGCTCATGCTTATTGAGAAAACTCGAAAAGAAATTAGAAGTTTCAGAAAATCCAGGAAAAAAATCAGCATGTAGTTACCGTGTATCCTACAAACTTGTAAACTTTCATATTCAAATACATAAAAATGGAAAAATGAGGCAGTGGGCAGAACTGCAGTAACAATGCTAGAGGAGGAGGGGTTCAGCATGGCACAATTATCTTTCTGGGAGCAAGGGAAAGGAAGTGGCAGACTCAGTTTTTGAAACAGGGTAATCTTCCAATTCTAGTAGTGTATCCTTTGGCACAAGACTTAATCAGGTGTTCTATGTGAATTTGTCAAACATGGGAGGTGCTCAGCTCAATAATGTGCAGAATTTTCATGGTGTCAATACCATGAGTGAAGTCCAGCACCAGATAGCACAAGCTTTTGCTCCTCCTGTCTTGGAGCCTGCAAATCCAGTGATGATGGCCCCTAAGGTGAATCAGAATGTTGAAGGGGTGATGCTATTATGCAGGAAAATCCTGATCAGGAAATTGACCCAGCCTTCAAGATCTTTATTCACAAACTAGTTAAGTTAGGGAGTGACAAGGTGGATGGAATTAAAAAAAAATACAAGCATATCCTGGAGCCTATTGTTGAAAAAGATGGTCTGGAAGGGCAGATGAAGTCTTAGTGAAAGATACTTCCTCTTCATCTAGTGAGGATCAGAATTCTGACATGGACACTGATGTCCCTTATCTTCCTAGAGGAGTTGTTGTCTTTGCTCTTCCTGCTATGGGAGCTCCTTCTGGCGTGCTGAGGTCATTTTTCATTATGGTTCTCATCTTGAGGTGGTTTTGACTCAAGAATTGGAGAATACCGTAGAAGAAGAACAACCTGATGTAGTTGCTGAACCTGAAACATCTATTCCAGCACCTCAACCTGTAAGGTGCAGTTCTAGGCTACAGGTAAGGCAAGGAGTTCAGGTGAGAGTTGAGGATAGAGCTAGAGCTCAAGCTAGTGCAAGAGACCTAGAAGGTACTAATCTTACTACTAGTAATTCTTTTGCTTATCTTGATGATGATATCATAATGCATAGTGCTCTAGAACTTGGTATTAATCCTGATAGCATTGACCTTGATAAGATTATTCCTATTTTCTCCAGGAGTGCTAAAAAAAGGTTGAGAATTGCAAGTTTATCCCATTCTGGAGGCACACAGTCGAAATCAAGTGCTGCCTCAGGGAAAGTCAAGAATAATCACCCTATGTGTGATATTTTGACTGGTCCCAGGTTCAGAAAAAATAATCCAAAATATCTATGATAGGTGCAAGCTGGAATTGCAGAAGTGTGAGCAAGAAAGGTCTGGGAGACTGTCTTCAGGATTTTTTAAGGTGCAATGCAGTAGACTTTATTGGCTTACATGACACTATGAAGAAAAATTATTCTCCTGCCTTTTTCAGAAAAATTGATCCTATGAATCAACTTTCTTGGAATTGGCTTCCCTCTGTTAGAAAATCAGGAGGGATTTTGGGTGGCATCAAAAATGACAAGTTCACCCTTAAATCAGTATATATGAGAAATTTTCATGTTAAATCAGTGGTGTTTGAAATTAATCTTCAATTGGAGTGGTGTTGGGTGAATGTTTATGGTGCTGCTCATGAAGATGATAAAGGGGATTTCCTTGCAGAGTTGGCAAATGTATGTGCAAATCAGCAGCTGCCTTTGTTGATTGGAGGGGATTTTAATCTCCTTAGAAAAGCTAGTGACGAAAATAAACCAATAGATCAATGAGGTGGGGTGATATGTTTAATAGTCTAATTCACGTTCATGAATTTGTGGAGATTGATATGGCAGGTGGGCAGTATACCTGGACAAATAACCAAGCTAATCCAACTTTGGAAAAGCTAGACAGTTTCTGATGAGCAAGAGCTAGGAGCAAATTTTCCCTCTGGAAACTGTTCATAAAGTTACCAGAGAAATTCCGATCATAGTCCTATTATAACTGATACCATGGATAAAACTGGCGTGAATTTTAAAGACTTCATATTTGAAAAAGTGGCTGAAGGAGCATGATTTTTTGGCCAGAGTTGAAACTGTATGGAACAAACCTGTCAGAGCCAATTCCAACTTAGAAGCTTTCCTGTTGAAGATTAAACTGGTTAAGAAAAGCTTGAAGCATTGGGGTGCCAACTTAAGAGGGGACTTGAGGAAACTCAAAAATCAGTTACTTGCTGAGCTCCAAGTCTTGGAGGACTTAGAGGAAGATAGTCGTTTGTTGTGTGAACAACTAATTAGAAAAGGGAAAATTCAGAAAGCTCTGTTGAAGATACATGAAGATGAGGAGGCTTACTGCCATCAAAGGTCTTGTGAAAATTGGCTTTTGAAAGGGGATAAGAACACATAGTTTTTCCACAGAATAGCTAATGGAAGAGGGAGAAGGAAGATGATTTTCTCTCTGAAAAAGGGTCAGGATATAATCCAGGGGACTCCTAACCTGTTGGAGCATGCCACCATGTTCTACAAAGAGTTGTTTGGCCAGTCAACCTGTGAGGGTATTCACTTGAGTGATGGAGTGTGGGGAGCTCATCAAATGCTTTCTGATAGTGACAAGGGGAGTTGGGATAAGCCTTTCCTTGAGAATGAAATTAAAGAAGTAGTAATTCCTATTTAATTCTATCAGGCATGATGGCCTGTGGTTAAGCATGATTTGATCTTGTTTTTTGAGGACTTCTTTCATCATAAACTGGACCTAGCCAGGATTTATTATGGCATCATTACTTTGCTTCCCAAAGGGGAGGATGCAGACAGAATCCAGAAATATAGGCCCATTTGTTTGTTGCAAGTGTTGTTTAAAATCTTCTCTAAAGCGATGACTTCTAGGCTGGAACCATACATGGGAAAGATTATTAATCAATGCCATTCTGATTTCATCAAGGGGAGAAACATTATGGATGGAGTAGAATTTCTTCAGGAAATTCTGAGGGAAATGATGCAAAAGGTCCCTATTTTTGTAGCTACACAGGTTTGAGACAAGGTGATCCACTGTCCCCTTTCTTGTTCAATGAAGCAGCAGAAAATCTATCTAAAATGGTTCACAATGCCCAAGAGGCAGGTCTGGTGGTGGGTTTAGCTGAGCACCTAATTGACAAAGCGGTGGCCATTCTTCAGTATGCAGATCATACTATCTTCCTTATACAAGATGACGTGGAAGTAGCTAGAAATCTTAAGCTGTTGATGTACATATTTGAGAGTATGTATGGGCTCAAAATAAATTTTGAAAAAAGTGAAATCATGCTAATTGAAGAACATGATGCCAAACTGCAAGACTATGCTGATTTGTTCAATTGCCAGAAAGGTAGCTGGCCCATTAAATATGTAGGAGTTCCAGTAAATGCAAGAAGGAATTCAGTGCAAGATATGAACTTTTTAGGGGAAAGGTGAAGGGGATGATGGAGGGTAGGATGAGTGGTGCTCTGTCTATTGGGGGCATATTTATTAGAACATATGTATTTTTATCATCTGTGGCTGTTTATCATATGTCCCTGTTCCTCTTACATAAAATCACCTTCGAAGAGCTGGACAAACCTAGGAGGGATTTCCTCTGGCAAAGTAGTTCTGCAAAAGAAGATATCATCTAGTCTCCTGATCTTATTTGCAAACCTTGGGAAAAAGGTGGCTTGGGCATCAAGAACTTAACAAGATTCAATATAAGTCTTATGTGTAAGTGGTGGTGGAAGCTGCAAACAGGTGAGGGCCCTTGGCAGGAGTTCATGAGAGCCAAATCCTTGGCCGGAGGGGGTATTTTCCAAATCAAGCATAGAGCAAATGGACTCAGCTTTCTGGTCCGATCTCTTACATGTTAAACAAGTTTACTTGCAAGGGAGGATTATGATTTTTGAGGTGATGCTTGGTGTGGGCATAGACCTTTAAAAGATGTGTTTCCTGGTTTGTTTGAAAGCTGTAATGAATAGACAATTACAGTGGTTGATATGGCCAGACAAAGGTGGACACCTTCGTTTAGAAGGTGGCTCTCTGGTGATCTTCAAGGCAAAATGAGGTCTTTACATAACATATTCTGTGGCTTTGAGTGATACTAAGGACACTCCCAAATGGAAATGGACAAAATGTAGGGTTTTCTCAGTGAAGTCCATGTACAAGCATCTTTCTAGCAATGGTATGGACAGATCTTTCAAACCCCGTGGAAAGCCAAGGTGGCTATTAAAATCAAAGTGTGGTTGTGGCTTATCTGGCATGATGCAATTGCCACAAAGGATAACATGAAAAAGAGGAACTGGGTAGGGAACTAGAAGTGTCAGTTTTGTGACAAAGATGAAACGATCCTTCATCTATTTTTCGAGTGTGATGCTGCAAAATATGTCTAGAGTGTGATAGGCACACATGTGGGTGCTCGTAACAGGCCTGGCTCCTTCCTTCAGTATTTTTGGTGGATTCCAAAGTTTTTTTTTTCAGCTAGTCGGAATATTCAAGTAATTGGGGTTGCAGCAGTTTGTTGGGCATTGTGGAAGATTAGGAACCGAGCCTGCTTTGAGAGAAAACTGATAAAATCCCCCTTTGAACTAATTAGCTATATCTGTGTTTTTCTTTCATACTGGGCAGGGCTACATCTATCACAGGAGAAAGATGACATTCGGGCTGGCGCTAACGTCCTCATTCAGGTGGCTGGTTCGATGGAAGTCGAACGAAGAGCTGAACCTGGGCGTGCTCTACTCACTGCTGGGGGTGTTGATGCAAACCAAGATGCAAACATGGAGAATGCAAACCAAGACTGCAGCAAGTATGTGATGCTTAAAAAAGTTCAGGCTTGGTTTCGTTGTGGAAAATCTTAAACTGTCTAGTGTTATTTTGTTCCTAGTTTCTAGCTCCTGTTGAGCTAGGTTGTTTGAATTTCTGGCATTTTCACTCTTTGTACATAAACTACTGGTTGTTTTGGGGCGTGAGTACTCTGAACTCGTGGAACGTTGTGGTGGGTGTTCCATTTGAAACATAATGGAATGCGGGCCCTTTTTGGGGTGACGTTCGTGCAAAAAAATAAAAATGGCAAAATGATATAATTTAGAGATTTGAACATAGGCATAGCCAGAGCGAAAAAATTGTCATTTTTATGTAACCCGTACTACTTTGTTTTTTAATATGATTTTTTCCATGTTTATAGGATACACCATTAACAACATACATATTTTTTCCAGTATTTTTGGAAAACTATAAACATTTTTTAAGATTTTTTTAAAAGGTAGAGCACTCGGGAGCCAAAAGCACTCTCTAGAGATAATGTAGTATTATGTAGCGTGACGCTTTTAGGATGCTAGTGTTTCCATAAAAGAGTTTGTTGGCTCTCTGAGTCTCCATGGCGTCCCGTTATAGAGGGTAGATGGAGATGTTGTCCTTTGTGACCTCGTTGACCAAAGGCCGGATCAGCTCCAAGAAAGAGCTATATGACGATGTCGTTGTCATTTATGTGGGGAATTTGATTTATCTGCCGCGTTGTATTTGAGAACTATCCAATTTTCCCTATTTTTCTTTGAATTCTTTTTTTTGCGACACTTCTCTCTTGTAGACTTGTAGTTGATGATTTTCCCTCTTACAGATTGGGCCCATAGCCAATGCCGAAAATACACATCACCTGGGTGGATCGATCGAGTCGGGCTCGTTCTCGGTGAGGCTGTTAATAACATATTTTTTGCACATCGATAGTAATCATCATAAAAATCATTGCATGCATTGATATCATCAAAATATAATTACACTAATCTTAATTACACATTGAGAGATCATTACATGCAGATCATTGTTTATACTTAACAATGCAATCTGCCATTCTGAGATACGACCTAGTTCAGTTGAAAACCCGCCCATTCCTCTTGAAGTGCTTGTAAGGAGTCTGCCGGTAGGAGCTTGCTCTGGAGATCGTGGAGCCTTATATTTACTTTTCTTCCTAACCACTCATTCACGATTATCCGTATGTTCTCCATGACATAGAAGCCACATAAATTTGTTCCCTCTGGCTGCTGAGGGAACTTTACGAGAAATATAATTGAGTCAAATAATGATCAAGGAATTAAAGAGAGATGCGTGAATGTAGCAAGTACTACTTACGATGAGTTTGTCAAATCTCATATTCAACTCGGCTAAACCGGGTTGTTACTTCTTAAACCGGTTCCAAGCCCTGTCCGGGAAAAAAATTATGGGTCATCGTACGATAATGATTGAACAAAAGGGGACGGTGTAGTGCGACAATGATTGAACTTACTTTCTCAGCATTGACATAATGGGCTGGTACTCCTCTTTCTCTTTATCCATAGAGTCCATGAGATCAACTATTCCGCTGTCAACGTGAATGTCGAAAAGAATCCAGTGAAATCTGCACAGGCAATTAACTCATCAATTACATTTAATTAACACCGACTTAGCGAAATAGAAGTGTGAAGAAATATGCATAAGACAATAAACACTCACTTATGTATGTAAGGAAATAGTATTTCACTACAGTGAGATTGATTCCTCAAAAACATAACTAGGTTATCCTCCGTATCTTTAGCGTGTATCTTTAAAACGATATCATTGACGACATATGGGTCAATGAACCCAACGCCACCGTTTCCATTACATTCCAGAATCTTCATCCTGCATAATATATATCGTGCAGTGAGGATATAATATATATATATAAGAAGCAATAATGATCGAACTAGCTGAGGTAGATACTTACAGACAATAGGTTCTGATGATCGATTTGTCGAGGGCGTCTAGATTATCTAAGAAATAAAGATCTTCAAAATCAATATACATCGAGTCATCGCGGAAGTAATCTTGTTGTCTAATTTTCACCATGACTTGGTCTATCCCATCTCGTGCGCTTTGGATAGACCACGTATGCAGTTGGCTCTTCAATGTTGTCATAGAGCCCAACTGATCAGGTTTGACGAGAGACTTCCCCCCACTTATATTGCCATTCCAATTCAGCCTTTTCGAAGTCGTCGGATTGGCCTAGGGGTTGCTCAACTATTATACCAGCATCTCTGGCAAATCTCTCAGCTCCTTCCATATCAACTTGAGCCTGTGCAGTGTCTGACACCTTGAGCGGGGGGACCGATTGTTTTGACTGGTTCCCGAGCTTGGGAATTGTTCTCCCCGCCTTCTTGGATATGGAATAACTCATCGTTACTCCGCGATCATGGTCAGTTGCAAGATCCTTTAGAGCCGGATCTATTGGTTCCTTTGGCGACTCTGGGGTTCTCTTTCCCAACGAAGCCATCTGACGTTTTGTGTCCGCAGTCACCCATTCGTGTAACTCCTCGTCACTCTTATGGTAAGGCAACACTTCTGGCAGCTTCTTGGCTTTCTTCTTCCGTGGAGTTTTATTCTTCGGGGAAGACTTAGAGGCAGCAGCCTTCTGCTTAAAGGACTTAGTGGGCGGCGGAGTCGGCTCAGGCATCGGAGATCCAGCCGGACTCGGGCTGCTGACGTCCATGGCGTCGACGTGTGCTGGCGATGATCGAGCTAGGCTGTGTCTCAGAGAAGTCGGTTGCGGTGATGGCGGCGGTGGACTGCGTCTCGGAGAAGATGGTGGTGGTGGCGGCAGTGAACTGCGTCTCGGAGAAGTAGCTGCTTGAGTTGGCGGTGGAATGCGTCTAGGAAAGGTGGCGGTGGTGGCGGCGGTGGACTGCGTGGGGGAAACACTATGCCACTCTTTTTCCATTGAATGATGTAATTGACGGCCTCTCCAAGTGTCTCTACCCCGTCACCTACGGGGATGTCAAGCCGCAGTATCCTCCAATCCGGCTGAACATCATCAACGCTGACACGAGCATAGCCAGGTCTAATCGGACGACCATGCGAGGTCGCTCCCTCTACACAAGGTAAAGCGTATCCGTCCGCCACCTTGATGGATATGTTTGAGACCGACACGTATATCGCACATATTGTCTTCTCCTTGATTGCATCCACGGCCTCCGTTTGTGGAGGGACATCAACAAGCAGAACTGCAGCGGAAGCCGATACTTCCGTTGAAGCCACGCTGCTCCGGCGTTGAGATGGTGTTGTTTCCTCGAATGTACTAGTGTCTTGCGTCTGGGAGGGCCGGCTAGTAAGCTCATTAAGCTGTAGTTGTTGCTGCATCACTACGGCTTCCAAGGCACCAACCCGTTCTTCGACCTTTGCATCCTTCTTTATCTGTCCTCTCGCTCGGCTTCTACATGGAAAGAGACAATCTTCCGGCCTGAAGCCAAAGCACCACGGATATCGTCCTTTGCCTCGTGTCCAGCCGCCATGTTCTGCATTTCCGAGGGCCTTTGTAAGCTCGTCATTCTCTCGATCTAGCTTGAACTCTCCCTCTATAACCTCCTTGAACACTTTCTCAAGTGCCGCAAAGGGGACCTTTATTTTTTCGGTCATAATAAGGTGCCCTTGTTCGTCAAACGTCGCCCCATGCCCAAGCAACCAATTCCTTGACCTCCGGGGAAAATTCTGAGTACCTGGAATGATCCCTTTCTCTCGCAGCTCTGCCTCGAGTGCGTCAAACTTAGGCACTGCAACTCTGTAGCCATCTGAACCCAGCTTATGGTGATATACCTTCCTCTTAGCATTTGCCGCATTCTTGGCTGACCTCAGCTTCCCCTTTTCTGATTCCTTGTACGCCACAAATGCTGGCCAGTGTACCTTCTGCTTCTCAAGCGGCCCCTCGAATTTTGGGACTTCTTTTTTCTTCTTATATTCTTTCCACAATCTTTTCTTGTAAGCATTGAAAGCCTCGGCCATCTTCTTCAGAGCCCAGTGCTTCACTGCGTCTCGCAGTTCCTGCTGTGCCGTCTCGTCATCCTCTTCATCATCATGATCACATTGTGGAAGCATGAAATGGCTCATCAGCTTCTCGAACAAGAGTTGTTTGGACCAGTCTGTGACAAAAGAAAATGACATTCGTCCAGGATCGTCTTCTCCTTTGCTGGCTCATTCCATTCTTCAATACTTATAGGGATCATGTCCCTAACAATAACTCCACATTGGCTTGTAAACTTTGTTGCTGTCTTGGCGGGCCAAGCAGGTTGGCCGGTTCGATAGACTTCGTCGATTACCAGTTTCTCTTTCGAGCTCATCTCTTGGGACGGGCCTCGTTTCGACCTCTTGCTAGACGATGTCGATGCAGCCTTCACTAAGGCTTGTTCATCATTTGTTTTCTTCGGTTCCACATGATCTGTTCCTTGCAATTGCTCGTCTTCCTCCATTCCCTGACCTGATTCATTCAGGTACTGTGAGCCGTCGTCTTGATCACCTCCCCCGTCATAATTGGGTCCACCGGGGAGTGTACCTTCTTCTATGATCGCGAACACATGTTCCTCACCCTCTCTGCTGTCCATAGCTAAACTAATACAAATGGAAGATAAAATACTTTAGTAAGTTATAAATTCTCTTGAAAAAATAATATTCTGGTAAAATAATCATCACAAAAGTAAACTTCAATAAGGCGTATGACTAGCAGATCAGATCGAGTCTTGTCGAGTAAAGTTGCGACTCGAACGGGACATAACAGATGTAGCATCCCAGATTATCCATATCAAGTGTGAAAACATTGCAGATATCTCCATCTTCTTCTTGATTGGTGGGATTCAGACGCCATCCAATGAAGAAGAAGAGGAAGAGATCTGTAACGTTTTCACACATGAGTTGGATAATCTGGAATTAATGCTGTTATGCACCATTCGATTCGCAAGTTTACTAGGAAAGAGTGGATCTGATCTGCTAGTTATACTCCTGCCTAGGCCTGTAGCACTCTGACGCGTAGTGTTCGTCTCGGTTCCCCTGGGTTCCCTCTAGATATATATATATATAGCTATTTTCCCTAAAAAAAAAATACTCCATCCGTATCGAAATATAAGATGTTTTAGGTAGCATTTCCTAAACAATATGTACCTAGACATGTTTTAGTGTAAGATGCATATGAATCTACACACTAAAACATGTCTATATACATTATATCTACAAAATGCTAAAACATCTTATATTTTGATACGGAGGGAGTACTATGTAAAAATTCTATATCATATCTTTATTTGAACAAGTCATATCTAAAAATTCCTAAGTATACTAAGTATATCTAAAAATTCCTAAGTATACTAAAAATTCCAAAAAATTCCCAAGTATAATAAAAATTCCTAAGTATATCTAAAAATTCCTAAGTATACTAAAATTCCTAAGTACTAAAATTCCTAAGTATAATAAAATTTCTAAGTACTAAAAATTCCTAAGTATACTAAAATTCCTAAGTACTAAAATTCCTAAAAATTCCTAAGTACACTAAAATTCCTAAGTACTAAAATTTCTAAGTACTAAAATTCCTAAAAACGGCGGTGCACTAAGGCGAGCACAGTACCTCGAGGGCTTGGAGGCGAGTCGAACGGCAACGAGGACGGCGACGAGGACGGCGATCTATAAGGCGCGGGCGCGGGCTCGGGGGCGAGGTGAATGGCGCGGTGGCGTGGGCTCGGGGGCGAGGGGAAAGGCGCGAGGCGGTGGAGCTCTCTCCGGCGGCGCAGTGGAGGGTTACGGTTTCGTTGGGACCAATCACAAACAATCACACGGATCGTGTGCTTCTTTCAAGCGCTTGTGAGTCGTTCGATCAGAACTCTGTTTCTTTCGAGCGGTTGTGAGCCGTTGGATCAGGGGTGTTTCTTCACCGTTGGATCAAAACCCTAGCACAACACTTTGTGGGCCAGAGGACCCTATATATAGCCCACCTTCATACACCAGGCAGTTCATCGACCAAATACAAATCATCCGGATTCGCCAGCATACGTCCTGTCGTGCATTTAGTATGCATATATGCACTCAGTAGCCACGACAGCGCTGTATGCTGGCGATACAAATTGTTTTGTTCTACATCCCCCCTTTAAGGTTTGATACATCATTCAGTTCATCGACCAAATACAAATCATCCGGATTCGCCAGCATACGTCCTGACGTGCATTTGGTATGCATATATGCACTCAGTAGCCACGGCAGGGCTGTATGATGACGATACCGATTGTTTTGATCTACATCCCCCTTTAAGGTTTGATACATCATTCAGTTCATCAACCAAATACAAATCATCCAGATTCACCATCATACAGCATGTCGTGCATTTGGTATGCATATATGCACTCAGTAGCCACGACAGGGCTGTATGATGGCGATACCGATTGTTTTGTTCTACATCCCCCTTTAAGGTTTGATACATCATTCAGTTCATCTACCAAATACAAATCATCCGGATTCGCCATCATACGACCGACCGTTCTTTTGATATGCATATATGCACTCAATAGCCACGGTCGGGCTGTATTATGGCGATACCGATTTTTTTGTTCTACATCCCCCCTTGAAGGTTCATCGACCGAATACAAATCACCCGGATGGCAAAAATAAGTGAGCAGACCATACCAAAAAGGTGAGTGGCATGAGAAATTTTTTGGATTTGAAGAAAAAAAGAATTCTATTAATCGGAAATATAGAAATAAAGAAACCACATTTCATCTAGGTGGGGCTCATTTGACCCGGTTGGAGCCACCAACCGGGGAAAAAGACCCCCCAACGACACGACCACCATCGCCCTGCTCGTCGAGGGCCTTTAGCCCCGGTTGGAGCCACCAACCGGGGCAAATAACCCCAAACACCACGCGTCCTGCTCGCCCCGGCCCCACCTCTCCAGTCTTTTACACCGGGTGGTGGCCGAGCCGGGGCGAAAGGGGTGCTCGCCAGTGGGTAAAAGCCCCGTTTTCCACTAGTGCTTGCTCCAGCAGAGCTTGTGGTCCGCTCCAAGAACAGAACCAAGCATAAGTCGTTGTCCACTTTTTCAGCTTGATTTCCACTGGCAGAGGTCACCGAAGATCGACTTGTCACGTCAAGCATGCGGTGACCGGTGACTCTGGCGTTAAAGAGTATAGTATAACCGATCTCATGCTACGAATGGTTACAACACATGCATCGATCATCTGTTAATTCTAGCTATATACGTATAACTGTACGTTCGACTGCCAAACTACTGGTAAAGGTGTGGAAAGTATTGACAAGTCAATCTTCCGCACCGAGTCGCACACACTTACCATGGAAAAGTATACCATATATACACTTAACAGGAGGATGGAGGCGGAAATCGTGGTCTGGGCAGTGGAGAACCAGGCAGAGGGCGTGGAAGCGATCGGGGTCCGCGGAAGCGGTACCACTCGCGTGGATCCAACGCCTCCCCAGATGCTGCGCAAACCAACCGGTGGCCGGAGAGCGGCGGTGGCCGGCGGTATGCCTTGGGTTGCCCGACAGAGATGCTGCCGTGGCCGGAGGTGGGAGACGCTGATGACGTGGCTGTGAGGGCCCCTGCGCTGTGCCGGAACGGTGGCGTGGACTGGTCAGCATACGAGCGGGGGTGGTTCCCCTAGGCGTTTGAATGCAGAAGTCGTGGCCCACCACGCGCGCTGCGTTCCGCCAGCGGGAGAGGGGCAGGTGTGGCTGGACCGCGTCGACTCACACCGGGTGGCTGACAGGTGGGATCCCATGATCATTGAAGCCTCCTTATCGGTGCAGTCTGAGTAAAAAGGTGAAGCTGGTGGGCCCCCAACGTGAACTGGCCGGGTGGCATTTCTGCGCGCTGCAACAGTGGATGGTGGCCCTGCCAGTACGAGTCAAAAAGAAGCTGCACTGACAGTTTCGTCTACTCCCTCCGTTCAACAATAGATGACTTGCATTTGTCTATATATGGATGTATCTAAAACTAAAACATGTCCAGATACATCCATATATAGAGAAGGGGAAGTCATCTATTGTTGAACGGAGGGAGTAGGAGCTTATCTGCAACAGGGGTTGGCAGGGATGGACCGCTTTTGCAAAAGTGGCCTGTGAACGTTGGTTCGCGCGCAGATCTGGAGGAGAGTCTTTTTCGAACTGTCCCAAGCCAGCTGGCTACGATACCGTTGGTGCAGATGCAGCCAAACTTTGGCAGTTGCAATCGTGAGCATATCCTATCTCCCGTTGGCCTGCTCTCAGCTGGCAGCACAACGTCCTTTTCATCAGAAGAAAGCGAGGAGGGAGCGGTGGCAGTTGGGAGACCGGAATCACCGGTGTCAGTTTGCAGCTAGTTCGAGGTGGAGCTCTCACCTGGCAGTCCGGCAGGCGCAACGGACGAGGTGACAGAGCGCGTGGAGCAGACCGTGCCGCCCCAAGTGGATACCCCCGTGGCTCTATCCGCGAAAGGTGTGGATTCTGGTGAGCCCGTGGATGCTCTCCGCACGGATTGCATCAAGGCTTGCTCGCAAGTGATTCATAGACCGCCAAAGAGGAGTCGCGCCAAGCGCATGCTTACCGGGCCCGTGCGTCGCAGCTACCATCAGAAGGGCAAATTTGCCGCGGGTACCCCAATGAAACGGCAGCAGAAAGAGCTGATTCACAGGCTCAAGATTGCAAGGGAGGGGGAAGTCATTGGCGACGCTGCTTTGACCGCATACATCAACCTGTTCGATCAGCCACTACCCTAGAAGCACATTGATGTGATCCTTTGTTTTTTGGGTGGCAGCCGGAGGCGCTTCCGCTGAATGACGACCTTCCAGTGGGTTTCTTAGTCTAGGGCATGGACTCTCTCTGTAGTTGTATTCTTTCGACGTTGTTTCCGCTTCTAGCGTTGGTGTAATCACTTGAACTCCTCATGTTGGAAATGGACATGCTCTTTGCCATCTGGAATGCGCGTGGATTGAACTCTCCGGCCCGGAGGGCGGCCATATTTCAGGTGTTGTCTCCTTTGGGAGCCAAAGTGGTGTGCTTACAAGAAACTAAGATGGAGATGGTAACCGCCCAAGTAGTGCGAGCTTGCTTAGGGCCCGCTTTTGACGAGTTTTTCTTCCTTCCGGCCGTGGGAACACGTGGAGGCATCCTTCTGGCCTGGCAGTCCAGGCATGTAACAATTTCCAACCCGCACCTCACTAAGAATGCTCTAACAGCGAGCGTCTTGATCGAAGGGGAGCAAGCGTGGTGGTTTACGGGAGTCTATGGCCCACAAGGCGTGGAAGATAAGAGGGAATTCCTACAAGAGCTTCGCGACATTAGAGATTTACACGCAGGCCCGTGGATGGTCGCTGGAGATTTTAATCCCATCACCGACCTGGCGGATAAGAATCATGGTACTGTACATCGCTCTCTGATGGGCCAGTTCCGTCGTACACTCGCCACACTCGAGTTAAAAGACATCTACCTCAACTGCCGGAGATACACGTGTTCTAACGAGTGGCAGCAACCCACGCTTGAACGGTTGGATAGGGTCTACTCAACGGTGGACTGGGATGACTGCTTCCCTGATGCTTTTCTTTCAGCTGGATCATCAAGACCCTCGGAGCACTGTCCATTGATCCTTAGCCTGGCCCCAGATCTTCTCTCGGGGCGTAGATTCCTTTTCCAAGCTTTCTGGACCAAGGTGGAGGGTTTTTCTGAAGTGGTTCAGGAGGCGTGGACGTCAGTGGATTTTGATGCCAACCCCTTTAGGTTGTTGGACAACAAACTCAGGGCAACAGCAAAAAAGCTCGCTAGCTGGAGCAGCAAATTCATAGGAAATATTAAGTTCGAGATCCTGTTGGCAAATGAGGCCATCCTTCGTCAAGATGTGGCATTGGAGTCTAGAGAACTCTCGGTGGAAGAGCGGGCCTTGATGAAATTTCTCAAAGGGAAGCTGTTGGGTCTATCCTCCTTGGAAAGATCCCTGGCCCGGCAAAAGTCAAGGACCCTGTGGCTACGTGAAGGCGACACTTGTACAGAAATTTTCCACATACGGGCCAGCCACCGCAAAAGGAAAAACTTGATTGGGCACCTAGTGGTTGAGGACGTGAGGAAGACCAGCCACGAGAAAAAGGCGCAGGCCTTGGATGCTTTTTTTTTATAACATCCTAGGCATGGAGGCGGACATGGCTTTCTCTGTGGACCTGGAGTTTTTGCAGTTTCCCTCAGAGGAATTAAGCCCTCAGAGGTGTGGAAGGCAGTAAAAGCTATGCCTTTGGATAAGAGCCCAGGACCGGACGACTTCTCCAATAGATTCTTTGTTACATGTTGGGACATCATCAAGGCCGATATCATGAACGCCTTTCGGTCCCTGGGGAGGAGAGACCTCCATGGTTTTGGTGCGGTAAACAAGGCATTCATCACCCTACTTCCTAAGAAGCCGGGCGTCGTGGACCCAAAGGATTTTCGCCCCATAAGTCTCATTCACGGCTTTGCTAAACTTGTGGCTAAAGTTCTTTCCTGTCGGATCACACCGGTGCTGCCAAGGTTGGTGGGAGACCATCAGAGCGCCTTTGTGCGTGGACGTTGTATTCATGATAATTTCATGACTGTTAGGGAGACAACGAGAAAGCTTCATAGCATGGGGACTCCAGCAGAGCTTCTCAAGCTGGACATTACCAAGGCCTTTGACACTGTCAGTTGGGCTTTCCTCCTGCAGGTGCTCAAGAAGATTGGTTTTGGAAACACTTTGATAGCCATCATCTGTGGCCTACTGTCTTCTGCTTCCACAAAGATTCTGCTCAATGGCTGGCCTGGTTCGAAGATTTCGAACAGACGTGGACTACAGCAAGGGGACCCCTTTTCCCCGCTGCTTTTCATCCTAGTCATGGAGGCTTTACACCTCATGATCGAGCAGGAAGTTTATCATGGCTGGCTCACTCACCTAGCGCATACAGTTCTGAGGCATCGGACATCCATCTATGCTGACGATGTGGTGACGTTCCTGAGGCCAACTGTGCAGGATCTTAAAGTCTTCTGTGAAATTCTGCGAATCTTGCGTGAAGCATCTGGGCTTCAGGCAAACCTGGAGAAATGCTCAGCGCATCTCATCAGGTGTGGAGACGGGGAGGCCGAGGCGGTCGCACACGAACTTCAATGCCCCATCCTCCCCTTCCCTATGCGGTATCTAGGCTTGCCGCTCTCGCTCAAAAAGCTGTCAGCATCCCAACTCCAGTATATCGTGGATAGTGTGGCGAACCATCTGCCGGGTTGGAGAGCAAACCTCCTTAATAGAGGTGGGATACTGGAGTTGGTTAAAACAACTCTCTCAGCGGTCTCTATCTTCGCGATGATGTCACTGGACCTCCCAGCCAAAACCTTGGTGGACATTGACAAAATCATAAGGAGCTTCCTTTGGAAAGGTCGAAAGGAGGCGCACGGTGGACATTGCCTTGTGGCGTGGGAGAGGGTTTGCATGCCCAAACATCTGGGTGGTCTTGGCGTTCCCAACCTCCGTAAGATGAACCATGCGCTGAGGGTGCGGTGGCTTTGGCTTCACAGAACTGATCTTACGAAGCTGTGGAGGGAGTTTAACATCCAACTCCCGAAGACAGTTATCCACCTCTTTGAGGCAGGCACAGTCTCGAAGGTTGGTGATGGGACATCCACCATGTTTTGGGAGGATAGATGGCTTCCGGAGGGTAGGTTGAGGCATGTCACGCCCAACATGTGGATAAATATTCCCAGAGGGCCAGGGCTTCCCGTCGGGTAAAAGAATGCCTGGCCAGCGGTTGGCTTCAGGATATCCCCCTGATCTGGATGAGGCGGAACTGTGGGAGCTGTTGCACTTGGCCGACCTCTTAGCAGAGGTGGTGTTCCGAGAGGGCGTGGAGGACGAGCTGTTATGGATCTGGGAGCGAAACAACAATTTCTCCGCCAGGTCTTCCTACAGAGCCATGTTTGCCGGATCAGAGGGGCTAGCCGGCACGGAGCAGGTCTGGCGATCCCGCGCCCCCAACAAGTGCAAGTTCTTTTTGTCGTTGGCTCTCAGGAACAGATGCTGGACAGCAGATAGGCTGAGCCGTAGAGGACTCCCCCACCCAGCGGCATGCCCCCTATGTGACCAGCAGGACGAGGACATTGACCACTTGCTTTTGGGCTAGGTGGTAGCCAGACAGGTATGGACGTCTCTGTTGCACAGATGGGGTCTCGACGGCTGGATCCCTGGCCAGCACGACGCTTTTATCAGGTGGCTGTTGGGGCGAGTTAGGGGAGGGGTAGACCAGAGAGACCTGTGGACGGTCATCACCCTAGTTTGCTGGAGTCTGTGGAGGCACTGGAACAATGTGTTGTCTGATGGGCATCAGCCGTCAGTTCTCATGGTACTTCGGATGATCGAATCGAAAGCAGCGTTGTGGATCTCGACGGGTCTTTTTAGAGGTAGCTTTCGACTAGTAGACAAGTGGAGGTTTGGCGAGTAATCCCGATTGTAATTAGTGGTTTTGCGTTTCTGGGCACCTGTGCCAAAACACGTTGTACTATTCCTTCTCGGCCTTCTCCTTCTATGAAACTGATGTGTCCTTCCAGAACGTATCCTTAAAATATATAGGCGGAACGACCCACGTATTTTTATGTCAACCTCACGGTGGTCTTGCTTATTGAGAAAATTTTGAAAAAGAACACTACAAGTTTCAGAAATTCTGAAAATAAAATAGCAAGTAGTTAACCGTGTATCCTAGACATATAAAATTTCATATTCAAATACAAATACATATGGTTTTGCACGTATTTGGTGCACTGCGCACCAGTGCTCTTGGTTATTGAGAAAATTCGGAAAAAAAGATTACAAGTTTTAGAAAATTCTGAATAACAATTTGCAAATAGTTAACCTTGTATCCTACAAACATATACAATTTCATATTCAAATACAAATACATATGGTTTTACACGTATTCGATGCACTGCACACCGGTGCTCTTGCTTATTGAGAAAATTCGAAAAAAAAACATTTCAAGTTTCAGAAAATTCTGAAAAAAAAATTTCAAGTAGCTAACCGTGTATCCTACAAACATATAAAATTTCATATCCAAATACAAATACATATGGACTGCATTGAAATGATAAAATCTAGACATTTGAAAATAGGCATTATGAGAGCGACAATTTTGTCATTTTTATGTGGCCCATACTATTTTGTTTTTCAATATGAATTTTTGCATATTTATAGGATACACCATTAACTACATACTAAATTCTATTCAGAATTTTTTGAAACCTATAATTATTTTTTACAAATTGTTAAAATAGGCATAGCACTCATGCTCGAGAGTCAAAAGCACTGTCTAAAGAGAATATATTATGTAGTGTAACCCTGTAGGATGCTTGTCTTGCCATAAAAGAGTTGTTGGCTCTCCCCGATATCCTAGTTTAGAGGGTCGTTGGAGATGTTGTCCTTTTTTTCACTTGAACTTGGGGATTTTATTGAATCACAATCATGCTGTTACATTGTTACATTCTGCCCGAAGGCTGCCAACTAGAAACGGCGGCACCTCGTCGAACCAGCATTCCTAAGCCAAGAGGCTACATGGATGCTTAGCACACAGGTCCGCAGAAGTATTAGCTGTCTTGTTTACATGAACTAATTTGAAAGCAACAAAACTAGAAGCCAACTCATTAATTTCGTCTAAGATAGGCGACACAATTGATCTTGTCTTGTGACGCGAAGACTAGAGGTTAACCGCCTCCAAATAATCCACTTCCATGATGATCTGAGTAAACCCCCGAGGCCCTGCCAAACGGACACCTTCGCGGAGTGCGAGTATTTCAGCGGTCACGGGATCAGTAACACGATGAAAAGGTTTACACCAAGCAGCCAACACAGCAAGATGGGATTTGATGACACCTCCCCCTCCACCATTCCGGGTCTCATAGTCAATTGCACCATCTGTATTGCTCTTGATCGAGCCGGCATCAGGAGGGCGCCCCAATTGTCCTATCGATACACTCTTCGGTGTGATGACCCACAAGTATAGGGGGTGTATCGTAGTACTTTAGATAAATAAAAGTGTCGAACCCAACGAGGAGCACAAGGTGTTGACTGATACGTCATAAACGTATCCCTAATTTCTTATGCTCCATGATGATATTATGCCAATTGCTACATGTTTTCTCCCTTCTTTATGTCATTTTTATCGATTTTCCGAACTAACCTATTGACAAGATGCCATAGAGTCAGTTCCCTGTTTTCTGCTGTTTTTAGTTTCGGAAAAGTTGTTCTGGAAATATTCTCGGAATTGGAAAGTTCGAAGCCCGGAAGTCCTATTTCCCAGGAAGCATCCAGAAGACCGAAGAGGAGACGAAGATGGGCATCAGGGAGCCCACGCCATGGGGTGGCGCCCCGCCTTGGCCGCGCCAGTAGGTGGTGTGGGGCCCCTGGACCTCCACCGCCTCTGCCTTTTCGCATGTTTAATCCCCCCGGATGGAAAACCCTAGACACATCGACCTTTTCCACAAAATACATCCGTAGCTCCGCCGCCACCACCGACAGGTTTCGGGGGACAGATCTCTGTTCTGGCACCCTGCCGGGATGGAGAAGTGCCCCGGGAACCATCTCGATCGACTCCATCGCAATCTCCATCGCCGTTGCGGTCTCCTATGATGAGGAGGGAGTAGTTTTCCCCCGAGGCTGAGGGCTCTACCGGTAGCTATGTGTTTCATCTCTCTCCCATGGTGTGATCTTTATGTGATCATGAGCTTTGTAATCTAGTTGAATATGTAGATTGATCTTCCCTTTAACACCTTTATCACAGGGTAAAGGTGACAGTGTGTGCTCCGTGTGGTTTAGCATGATATTTATATCTTGTGTTGGAAGATGAACCTATGAAATTGTGGCGTTTGTTTAATACTAATTTATGTCGCTCGTAGTGACATTGGGGTGCCCTAGAGAGGGAATATAGACTTGAGGAGTGCTGTTATAGCCCTACGCAATGATTAGTGTTCATTATTCGACCGGAGAGTGGTTCGGAGTAGCATAGTGAAGAGATGATATTTATGCATTCAGTTATGTGATCATTGTTGAGAGTGTCCTCTAGTGAAAGTAGGAGCCCTATGCCTTATTTCCAAAGCATTGAAACTCTGTTTTCCGCCTATTCTGATACATGTTTGCTTGCTGACATATTTATTTCAGATTGTTATTATCACTTATAATCATACATACTGCTATGGAAAAGTCTAAGCTTGGGGAAGCTAGTTTATATGAAAATGGTCTTTTTAGTTCCCCAAGCATGGAGGATAAAATTTGCTTTGATGATGAGCCTATGCCTGTTACATATAGTAGTGATCATGATTTGGAAGAGCACACTACTTTTGATATTGAAAATGATAATATAGAAAGCTCTAAACTTGTGGATGATGTGTTTGAAAATCCTTTTGCTGCTGGTGATTATATGCTTGATACATCTCCTCGTAGTAAAAATGATGATATGTTTACAAATGAACACATTTTGGAGGATAACTATTTTATTGCTTATGATGATATTATTCTTCCTATATATGATAATTACAATGATGAATATGTTATTTTCAGTCCACCTACAACCGAGGAAAATATTAATTATGATTACAATATGCCTCCTATATTTGATGATTATGGGTGATGAGAATAATAATGATAGCTATTTTGTTGAATTTTCTCCCACTA
The DNA here is from genome assembly GCA_028641055.1 of Alopecurus myosuroides. NCBI lineage: Eukaryota > Viridiplantae > Streptophyta > Magnoliopsida > Poales > Poaceae > Alopecurus > Alopecurus myosuroides. The sequence goes on from CM054057.1 coordinate 35,364,868, forward strand.
CTATTAATAAGAATGACTATGCTTATGTGGAGAGTATTAATTCTTTTATGCATGTGGCTCATGAGAAGAATGTTATATGTGATTGTTACATTGTTAATATTATTCATGATGCTACTGAATGTTATTATGAGATAGGGAAACATGGTTTTATGCATCTCAAAAATATTAAGTTTCCCCTCTTTATGTTTAAATTTTTTGAGTTGCACTTATTATGCTTTCCTATGCTTGTTGCTTTGTGCTTTCATGACTTGTTTTTCTACAAGATTATTTTTCATATGAAGTGGGTTAGACTTAAATGTGCTTTATATTTGCTTCTTGATTCTATTTATTGTGCTTCAACTCTTATTCTTATGTGAGCATCTTTTAAAAATCATTGTGCCTAGCTGAAAGGCGTTAAAGAAAAGCGCTACCAGGAGACAACCCGTTTTATTTCTCTATTTTCATTCAGTTTTCCTTTGTTTTCTTTTGTGTGCTTTGCACCTGGGTGTTGTCTATTTCCTTAGAAACCCCGATATATCTTTTCTTTTGTGTTTTTGTTGAGCCAAGTAAAGCCTCTAGTGGAATGTTAAGACTATATTTCGGATTTTTGCGCAGGAAAAAGATTTCTTCTGTCCACTGTTAATTACGTATAAAATCACAGAAAATTAAAAATGACCTGAGGTTTTTTTTTGCTTAATCCTGGGATATATATGAAACTTTTATTAGTTGACCACTTTTTGATTTGAGCAACATAAGATTTTTGACAAAATCGATCTTTACCTTCTGTTCTGTTTTGATAAATTTTTGCCAATTATTGCATTTGCATCTTAATCTCTTTCTTTTGGTGTTCTTTTGAGAAAAAGAGTTTTAAAAGAAGTTGTAACAGTAGCTAATGTGTTTTTGAGTGCTAGGTTGTGTTGAAACTGAACCATGTGAATTTATTATTTCGACTACACTAACGTTCATAATGAAGATTGTGAGAATTTTGGTGTGAAGGAAGTTTTCAAGGGTCAAGAGAAGAGAATGATATGATGTGATCAAGAAGAGTGAAATATCTAAGCTTGGGGATGCCCCGGTGGTACATCCCAGCAAATTACAAGAAGACTCAAGCGTTTAAGCTTGGGGATTTCCAAGGCGTCCCCTTTTTCATCAACAAATTATCAGCTCACTTCTAGTGAAACTATATTTTTATTCGGTCACATCTTATGTCCTTTACTTGGAGCGTATTTTATTTTTGCTTTCAGTTTGTTTAGTTTTCTTTTCTGTAATAAATAGTTGAATCCTATCATACTTGTGTAGGAGAGAGACACGCTCCATTTTCATTGCTTAGAACACTCTAGTTTTCATTCTTATTGTTCTGTGAGTGTTCACTTTTTTCTAGTACTGCGTTTAGCCTTTGTTTTCATGCATCTCTTATTCAGAGCTATTAGTTTTAGTAATATTATGTGAGTACTCTCTTGTTTTCTTGATGTATCATGTACAGAATTTTTGTTAAAACATATTTTGTATGGTGCTTGTTAAGAAAAGAACCTGCCGCTTGATCTAGAATTTATAACGGTGCGAGTAGAAGGTTGTATAGACTCTGGCTAGAACTTTTTCATGTCATGCTAAATGTTATTTTAGTTTTAAAGTCTTGTGGTTATTGAGTAGCATGAATAGACTTAAATAGCTGAGAGCGTTTAATATGCCATTGAAAGATTAAAGAGTTGTTCTTGTCATACTAAAGCATCAATATATGATATTCTCTTTCAAATATTTTATTTGGTTGACTTGGCGCATGCTCACACCATGTTTATGACTATGAACCAGTCACGAATAGCCTCCATGACCATTTAGTTTTTGAACTTGTGATACCGCTTATGCTTTAATTAATGATGTTTCTGTCGCTCTGCATGATTATGGCTCTTATGCTCTCTTGGTTTGTCGCTCCCAGTCTTTTGCTAGCCTCCACCTGTACTGAGTATGGAATTCTACTCGTGCATCCAACTCCCAAAAACCAAAGTTTCGCATTGTTAACACCATACCTACCCACATGTGGTATTTAACTGCTACTCCAAGTAAATTGCTCATGTGCTACCTTTAAAACCTTCTAAAAATTATTCCTGTTGTGTGCCCCTGTTTTAGCTCATGAGGACGTAAATAGAGAATCTTTATCTCACTTGTTGATTGGATTTCACACCCTGGACTAGTGGCTTCATCCGCTTATCCAAATGATAGAAGAGCTGGCAGCGGGGTGCCCAGACCCAAATTAATACAAACAAATTCTCTTATCTATTTTTGCCCCTGATTTATCAGTCAAAACATAATTGTGTAAACAAAAGAGAAACAGGGATGACCTTCTACACCAGTTGCGTCCTTCACCATGGGAGCCGCTCTTGTGAATCCAGTTGGCTTGTGACGTCTGTTTACCATTCGTTAACATAAGCATACACCTCTCTTAAAAAAAATTTAATACCTCTGTTTAATAAAAGAAAAACCTCTAGCACATGAGTGATCCCTGCTTCCCTCTACGAAGGGCCTTAGTTCTACTTTTATGTTGAGTCTCCATCTTCTAACTTTATTCACAGCTGAGAGAGAATTTTTACCATTCTGAGTTCTATGTACATTTGTCCCATAAACATCAATAATTACTTCAGTACGTGATATTATTTGTTCTTAAATTATTTATTCTAGTCTTGCTCATGAACTTTTAAATTGTCCTGGCATTTATATCTTGTCCCACTCTTAAGGACTAGCGAAATACCACTTTGCCTTGCTTTCTCTATACCTGAAACAAAAATTTATCTTTCTTTGCATTATTATTCATGATCTTTTATTTGAGTTACTCTTCGTGATGCAAAGTAATTGCTATGCTTTATTATTAAAGTTTTATTTATCATGCATGTGTTTAAGGTTTTATGATCTCAGCGTGCATATGCTTTTACATTAGATTGATCAAGTTTATGTTAGTAGCATGTCACCTCAGAAATTCTTGTTTTATCGTTTACCTACTCGAGGACGACTAGGAACTATGCTTGGGGATGCTTGATATGTCATAAACGTATCCCTAATTTCTGATGCTCCATGATGATATTATGCCAACTGCTACATATTTTCTCCCTTCTTTATGTCATTTTTATCGATTTTCCGGACTAACCTATTGACAAGATGCCACAGAGCCAGTTCCCTGTTTTCTGCTGTTTTTAGTTTCAAAAAAGTTGTTCTCGAAATATTCTCGGAATTGGAAAGTTCGGAGCCCGGAAGTCCTATTTTCCCCGGAAGCATCCAGAAGACCGAAGAGGAGACGAAGAGGGGCATCAGGGGGCCCAAACCATGGGGTGGCGCCCTCCACCGCCTCTGCCCTTTCGCCCATTTAATCCTCCCGGATGGAAACCCCTAGACACATCAACCTTTTCCATAAAATACATCCGTAGCTCCGCCGCTGCCACCGACAAGTTTCGGGGGACAAATCTTTGTTCTGGCACCCTGTCGGGACGGGAAAGTGCCCCCCGGAACCATCTACGTCGACTCCACCGCCATCTCCATCTCCTATGATGAGGAGAGAGTAGTTCTCCCATGGTGTGATCTTTATGTGATCATGAGCTTTGTAATCTAGTTGAATATGTAGATTGATCTTCATCTGTTATGCTACTCAAGTGGTTTTGTTATCTCCGTAAACACTTTGATCACAGGGTAAAGGTGACAGTGTGTGAGATGTGTGGGTTAGCATGATATTTATATCTTGTGTTGGAAGATGAACTTAAGAAATTGTGTCGTTTGTTTAGTACTAATTTATGGCGCCCGTAGTGACATTGGGGTGCCCTAGAGAGGGAATATAGACTTGAGGAGTGCTGTTAAAGCCCTACGCGATGATTAGTGTTCATTATTCGACTAGAGAGTGGTTCAGAGTAGCATGGTGCAGAGATGATATTTATGCATTCAATTATGTGATCATTGTTGAGAGTGTCCACTAGTGAAAGTAGGAGCCCTAGGCCTTATTTCCAAGCCTTGAAACACCGCCTGTTCTGCTACATGTTTGCTTGCTGCCATATTTATTTCAGATTGTTATTATCACTTATAATCATCCATACTGCTTGTATTTTACTCTCTCTTTCCTGAACTAGTGCACCTATTTACCTGACCATTATATTGGGTGTGTTGGGGACACAAGAAACTTCTCGTATCTTAATTGCAGGGTTGCTTGAGAGGGATATCTTTGACCTCTACCTCCCTGAGTTCGATATACCTTGGGTGATCCACTTAAGGGAAACTTGCTGCTGTTCTACAAACCTCTGCACTTCGAGGCCCAACACTGTATACAAGAATAGAAGCGTGCGTAGACATCATTGACAAGTAGTTTCCATGAAGTAATAATTGTAAATACTGGAAATATTTGTATTGGTTTTTGATATTGCAGATAAATAAAGTGCGAGTAAATAAAGTGCAGTAGTAATAATTGCAGCAAGTGGCCCAATCCTTTCTTCAGCAAAGTACAAGCCGGTGGGTTTACTTATGATTAACAAACGTTCTCGAGGACACACGGGAGGTTTCTGTCAAGTGCGTTTGTTCCATGCAGCTGAATAATTTTGATATTTTGATAAGCGTTCTGTCGGTGAACCTATGCTAATGTACCGTCCCATCCAAGACTAATACATACTTATGATTATACCCCTTGCAAGAATCCGCAAATACATGAAAGTAATTAAGAAATAAATCTAACCACAGCTTTAAACTCCGGGATCCTACGCTCCCTCGTGTAATGGTTTCCTAACGGGGGTTTAGGTTTCTGTCACTTCGGCAACCCCACAATTAGTAGCCAAATACACGATGCATTCCCCTAGGCCCATAAATGGTGAATTATCATGTAGTCGACGTTCACATGACACCACTAGAAGAATAACACCACAACTTAAATATCAAACATTAAATATTAGTCAACATTACTTCAATACTAACAACTTGACTTCTCCCATGTCCTCAAGAACACCACTAACTACTCATAAGACATCATATGGATCATGATAAGAGGTGATATAATGAATGATAACAATCTGGTCACAAAGTGCAAACATCGATAAATCTCACAGGCATCAACTACTAACAAGTAATCCTCACCGGGAGAGAGATCTAATGCAAAACTACGATAGAGGCCCCTAATTGTTACAGCGGGATGACTGTGGATGATGAGGGTGATGGTGCTGGTGGTGATGATGATGATGACGATCTTGATGATGCTCGGAGTGATGACGGTGACGATGGCGGTGATTTCCCCTCTCCGGAGAGGAATTTCCCCGGCAGATTTCTCCCTGCCAGAGAGCTTTTCTATCTCGGGTGTTTTCCTCCCCGAGGCTTCGGCGGAATAATTCTTCAACGATGAAATGAGGCTTCGGGTTTCCTGGGGGGCAGTCACGCAAAAGATATCCCCTAGAGGTGGGCCAGGGTAGCCACACCCCTAGGTGGCGCGGCCAAGGGAGGTCGTGCCACTCCCTGGTGTGGGCCCCTGGTGGCCCCCTCTGGCTCTACTTCTGGCTGGGTTCCTCCTATGAACTTTTAGGACACCCCCGGCGTCCCACTTCTTCTTATGATCTTCTGAAATATGGTACCCTGGCGGTGCTTTTTCCATCAGATTCCTGGTCTCGGTGCGTATTCTCCAAAAATTATAAAATATGCAAAATAAGATAAAATTGCATAAGAGATGCATCATAACATGAAATATATCGATGAATAACAGAAAATTATGATATAAAATAGTGATGCGAAATGGACGTATCAACTCCCCTCAAGCTTAGACCTCGCTTGTCCCCAAGCGAAACTGAACTCAGAAAACATGAACACAAGTTTATGGAGTGAAGAGTCGATAAATAAAATACAGACAAGAAGCATCAAATCTATCTATGAACCAATCATTATAGACAACAACTTCCTCTCATATAACCTAACTTGAAACGAGTAATGGGAGTGAAAAACAAAGATGCAAAAGAGAGAATCAAAATTGGTAATGGCAACCTTCATTCTTGGTCAGAGAACATTTAATGATATCCTGCTTATCTTAGGTGAAGTCTTTATAATAAGGCTCATCTTGTAGAGCTTAACATGTTTAATTATAATAATTCTTTTACAGTGATTTGTAGCTTTTCAAAGTAATATTCATTCAGATATTAAAGTATGTGCTAAACAAAGAAGGATAGAAAACATGATTGAATAAATCAACATATAGATGGTTACATCACAACAACTCAAATGCTTGCTGGAGACAGAAAGAAATGGGTTTACTGACTCAACATAAAGGTAAAAGAAAGGCCCTTCGCACTGGGAAACATGGATCAATCATGTGCTAGAGCTTTCATTTTATTAAACAAAGGTATTGAAAACATTTTTAAGAGAGGAGTATGCGTATGTCAATCAATAGTAAACATACAATACAGTACGTCACAAGCCAACTAGACTTCATAAGAGTGGCTCCCATATGAGGGACGCAACTGGTGTAGAAGGTCATCCCTCATTCTCTTTTGTTTACACGATTATGCTTTGACTGATAAATCATGGGCAAAAATAGTGAAGAGAATTTGTGTATTAGTTTTGGGGATGGGCACCCCGCTTCCAGCTTTTGTAGCATTTGGATAAGCAGATGAAGCCACTAGTCCAGGTGTTTGAAGTCCAATCAACGAGTGAGATAAAGATTCTCTATTTACGTCCTCATGAGCTAAAACAGGGGCACAAAAAAGGAGTAATTTTGAAAGTTTTAAAGGTAGCACATGAGCAATTTACTTGGAGTGGCAGTTAAATACCACATGTAGGTAGGTATGGTGTACACCAATGGCAAGGTTTTGAAGCTCAAGGTTTTGGATGCACGAGAAACATTCCCTCTCAGTACAGGGTTTTTGGCTAGCAAGGTTTGGTAGCAAGCATAAGAGTTGAGGGATAACAAACAAATATACATATGATGAAACGAATCATGCAATCTTCATTGAAAGCCCAAGCGATCCTAACTTGTGAATACTAAGTTTACGAGCTAAAAGGCAATTTCTTCTTTCTTATACTAGCATATCAAATTATTATTTCTGCTGACCGAAGCTAAGTTTGAAAAAACCAATTAGATTAACTTGATGATCTCTACACTGATACCAAATACTAATAACAAGCTCAACCATATGATAGAAATTGAAAACTAAAATGATGTGTGCAGAAAGTAAATGATGAAACTTAGCATTAATATTTCAAACCGGCAACTCACACCAGTGGATACAACGATAACCAACCAAGGATAGATACTTCCATACTGTAAACCATCATATATGATAACCTCTCTACTCATGATATGACTCTACGGAAAAGGTAAAAAGATGAAAGATAGTGATGTGATACCGCGGCACTCCCCCCAAGCTTGGAACAAGCCGAGGGCATTCCTATACAAATGATGAATCAATTCTCCGATGGTGGCGGTGAATCGTTCTCATCCTCGGCCTTCCAAGGTAAAGGTTCTCCATCCACAAATGATGTCTTGGTCTCCAACATCCTGAAACTAGCAGCAGAGCTTATACGTTTAAACCTGTTCTCATACTCACAGTCCTGGTTATGCACATCATAGAGTTGTGCTTGCAGATCATTGGTGGTCTTGGTTAGTGAGAAGATCTCCTCCCAAAGCTTCAAATTCTCCCTCTTGTATTCAGCGATCTGCTCTGTCTTTATCCTGTGAATGATTTCAACTTCACGCTCCGCCAACTTCTCGTACCTAAAGACTTCTTGCTCTAGTTCTTTCATCCTAGCCTCCAGACTGCCTTTTCCTTTAAGGCCCCAAACATCTTCAATCTAAATCTTCCCGTCCTTGAGCACCAATTCCTTGGGATGCATCTTCAACTCGTTCATGTACGGGTTGACGACGTTCTCAAAGAAACTTTCTTTGGGAGATCCAGGAGAGGACATTGTGGCTCTAGATCTGAAGATGTAACCTGGTAGAAATTGCTCGAAACAGAAACACAACGAGAAAATGATATATGGACCTCGGGGGATCCGGGGTATTATATAGAAAAAAGTTTCATAACGAAAGGAAAGTCCAGGTCAAAAACGAGTCAGAGAGGGGCTCCGGGGCGCCCACACCATGGGCTGGCGCGGCCAGGAGTGGGCTTGCGCCACCCTATGGTGTGGAGCCTCTAGGCTCCGTCTCCGCCTCGTTTCAGGCTCACAATTTTTCATATTTTCCAAAAAGCAGTAAAAATGAAAGTTGGAAGATGTTTCGCGAACGTTTTCTTACCAAAACTGATACCTATTCGAAAACTCACTCTGTAGTTTTAGAAAAAATCTTCTTAATAAATTCCTCCAGGATCATGGCTTGAATACAATCAACATTTTCATTATAAGGATCTCCAGAAATATAATGCTTGAGTCTTTGGACATTCACCACTTGTGAAGTGTTGTCTTCAAGGGAAACAATTTTAATTGCCCCCGAACGATATACCTCCTCGATAACAAAAGGTCCTTCCCATCTCGAGAGTAATTTTCCTGCAAAAAATCTGAGACGAGACCTATACAATAGCACTTTCTCACCAACATGAAATTATCTTTTAATAATTCTCTTATCGTGCCACCTTTTAACTTTCTCTTTAAAGAACTTAGCATTCTCATGTGCTTCATTCCTCCATTCATCCAAAGAACTTAATTCAAGCAACCTTTTCTCACCAGCAAGTTTAAAATCTCTATTTAGCTCTTTCGCTTCCCAATAAGCTTTGTGTTCTAATTCTAAACGCAAGTGACAAGATTTTCCATAAACCATTTTATAAGGACACATGCCCATGGGATTTTTATAAGCAGTTCTATAAGCCCACAGAGCATCATTTAATTTCTTAGCCCAATTTTTTCTAGATTTGTTAACAGTCTTTTGCAAGATAGATTTGATTTCTCTATTTGATAATTCTACTTGCCCAATAGTTTGAGGATGATAAGGTGAGGCAATTCTATGATTAACATCATATTTAGCAAGGGTTTTTCTAAAACCGCCATGAATAAAATGAGAACCCCCATCAGTCATAAGATATCTAGGCCCACCAAACCTAGGGAAAATAATGTCTTGAAGCATTTTTAATGAGGTTTCACCATCAGCAATTTTAGTAGGTATAGCTTCTACCCATTTAGTAACATAATCAACAGCAACAAGAATATGAGTGTAGGCTTGTGAAGGAGGGAAAGGACCCATAAAGTCAAAACACCAACAATCAAACGGTTCAATAACAATAGAATAATTCATAGGAATTTCATTACGTCTAGAAATATTTCCAACCCTTTGACATTAATCACAAGATAAAATAAAATTTCTAGCATCTTTAAAGAGAGTAGGCCAATAAAAACCTGATTTTAGAACCTCATGTGCAATTCTATCTCCAGCGTGATGTCCTCCATAAGCACTACTATGACATTTTCTCAATATCTCTCGTTGTTCATTTTAAGGAACACATCTTCTCATAATACCATCAACACCTTGTTTATATAAGTGTGGGTTATCCCAAAAATAATGCCTCAAATCATAGAAGAATTTTGTTCTTTGCTGAGCTGTAAAGGTAGGAGGCAAATACTTGGAAACAATAAAGCTAGCATAATCAGCATACCATGGACTCTCTTGAGATCTCACTTTTATTGCAGCTAAATGTTCATTAGGAAAACTATCATTAATAGGAATAGGGTCATCAGGGATATTTTCTAATCTAGACAAATTATTAGCAACATGATTTTTAGCACCTTTCCTATCCACAATATGTAAATCAAATTCTTGTAGAAGAAGCACCCATCTAATAATCTTAGGCTTAGCATCTTTCTTTTCCATAAGGTACTTAATAGCAGCATGACCAGTATGAATAGTAACTTTATAATCAACAATATACTGCCTAAATTGATCACAAGCAAAAAACTATAGCTAGGAATTCTTTTTTAGTGGTAGAATAATTCTTTTGAGACACATCAAGAGTTTTACTAGTATAATGAATGACAATTAACTTCTTATCTATCCGCTGTCCAAGAACAGCACCTACAGCATAATCACTAGCATCACACATAATTTCAAACGGTAAATTCCAATCAGGTGGTTGAACAATAGGGGCAGATATTAAAGCCTTCTTCAAAATTTCAAAAGCTTCTCTACAATCTTCATCAAAAACAAAAGGTACATCCTTTTGAAGAAGATTAGTAAGAGGCTTTTATATTTTAGAGAAATCTTTAATAAACCTTCTATAGAAACCAGTATGACCAAGAATACTACGAATACCTTTGACATCCCTGGGAGAGGGCATTTTCTCAATAGCTTCAACTTTAGCTCTATCAACTTCAATACCTCTTTTAGAAATTTTATGTCCAGGAACAATTCCTTCATTAACCATGAAATGGCATTTCTCCCAGTTAAGAACAAGATTAGTCTCCTCACATCTCTGCAAAAATTTATCAAGATTCTGCAAACAATTATCAAAAGAAGTTCCATATACAGAGAAATCATCCATGAAGACTTCCACAATTTCTTCACAAAAACCATGAAAGATAGCAGACATGCATCTTTGAAAAGTAGCAGGAGCATTACATAAACCAAAAGGCATACATCTATAACCAAAAGGCATACATCTATAAACCAAAAGATAGTGAAACTTGCTTTCTCTTGATCAATCTTTTTAACAACAATTTGTGAGAACACGGAATAACCATCAAGAAAGCAGAAATGAGTTTTCTTAGACAACCTTTCTAACATTTGATCAATAAAAGGCAAAGGATAATGATATTTCTATGTGACTTTGTTAACCTTCCTAAAATCAATGCACGTCCTATAACCAACTAGTACTCTTTGAGGAATAAGTTCATTATTTTCATTTGGCACAACAGTCATCCCTCCTTTCTTAGGGACACAATGCACATGACTAACCCATCTACTATCAGCAATAGGATAAATAATGCCAGCATCAAGGAGTTTCAATACCTCATTTCTTACCACATCCTTCATCTTAGGATTTAAACGGTGTTGATGTTCAACAACTGGCTTTGCATCAGGTTCAATGTTAATAGCATGCTGACATATAGCAGGACAAATCCCATTCAAATCATCAAGGGTATAACCAATAGCACCTCTATGTTTCTTCAATATTCCCAATAATCTATCCTCTTCTTTATCAAAAAAAATTGAGAACTAATAATAATATGATATCATTTCTTATCATCAATATGAGCATATTTAAGATTATCAGGCAAAGGCTTTAAATAAAAAACAGGATCCTCCTTGGGTGGTAATGTGGTACCCAAGTCTTCCACATGTAAATTATGTTTCAGCATTGTTGGCTGATGTAGGAAAATCTCATCAATTTCATTCCGTTCTTCCATAAAGACATCACTTTCGTGGTTTTCCATGTATTGCTGCAAAGGATTGTTAGGAGCAAGAGCAATAGCAGCCAATTGTTCAACTTTATAATTTTCATTAGGCAATTCAGTTTCATAAGGTGTTTTAGCAAATTTGGAAAAATTAAATTCATAAGACTCTCCATCAAACTTTGTAAGGATTTTCTCCTTTTTACAATCTATAATAGCACCACAAGTATTTAAGAAAGGTCTACCAAATATAATAGGAAAACTATCACTAGAAGAAGTGCCTAGTACTTGAAAATCAGCACGATATTTAGTTTTACCACATAAGACCTCCACATCTCTAACAATACTAATCGGAGAAATAGTTTCCCTATTAGCAAGTTGAATAATCACATCAATGTCTTCAAGTTCACAAGAACCAATTTCATGCATGATTTCTTTATAAAGCTCATAAGGAATAACACTAGAACTAGCACCAATATCACACAAACCATAATAGAAATGATCACCTATCCTAACAGATAACACATGAACACTAGGTTTCCTAGATTTACTAGGATGAGAGACAATATTAGAAGCATCTTCACAAAATATAATATGTCCCTCTTCTACATTTTCAGAAACAAGGTCATTTACTATTGCTACTATAGGTTCTACAAATATTTGTTCCTCGGGTTTTACAAGTTTCCTAGCACTTTTATTAACCACACTAGCTAACATATAATGTTCTTTTACCTTAGAAGGAAAAGGCATTTTCTCAATATAAGGTTCAGGCACAATAGAATCAACAGTATGAATTTCTATATCTCTAGCAGGAACACAATTAATAATATCTTTATAAGGTGCATGGTACTTATCCCATTCCTTTTTAGGAATATCAATGTAAGAAGCAAAGGCCTTATATAAGTTTGCAGCAACTTGAGAATCAAGACCATACAACACTAACATTATGAAAATCCTCGGATGACATAAAAGTTTTAATGCATTCATAATCATAATTTATACCTGACTTTCTACCTTTGTCATTCTCCCATCCTTCAGTGTTTTCTTGAATACGGTCAAGAAGATCCCATTTACCTTCATCCTTCATACGTGTAAATGATCCAGAACAGGAAGCATCCAATAAATCCTTATCGTGAAGAGGAAGCCTTGCATAGAAATTATTAAGAACAATATTACTGGGGAGCTCATGAATGGGGCATTTGAGCATTAGTAACTTCGGTCTCCCCCATGCCTGGGCAATACTCTCTCCTTCATGAGGCCAAAAATTATATATATAATTCTGATCTCTATGGATTTCACTTGGAGGATAGAATTTAGAATAAAAGAGAGGTACAATTTCCTTCCAATCCAATAGTCTGGCTATTTTTCAGTAGTTTGAACCATTCAGCGGCTCGACCTGTCAATGATATGGAGAATATTTTCCTCTTCACTTCGCTCATTGTAATACCTGCACACTTGAACAACTCGCATAATTCATGTAAAAAGAGAAAATGATCACCAGGATGGACAGTTCCATCTCCTGAATAGCAGTTATCCCTAGCATATTTAGCAATCTTTATAGGTATTTTATAACGATCCAAATCGTCAGGAGGTGGCTCACTTACTACCCTAGCAGTGGTAGCAGTGCCCGCAAATAAGGACTCAAATGGGGATGCAAACATAGTGTAAAAAAGCAGTAGACAGTAATAAAAACAACACTTACAGTAGAAGCTTCCTTTATCAATTCCACTTCCCAATAGTGCTTCACTCCCCGGCAACGGCGCCAGAAAATAGTCTTGATGAACCACAAGTATAGGGGGTGTATCTTAGTACTTTCGATAAATAAGTGTGTCGAAACCAACAAGGAGCAGAAGGTGTTGACAAGCGGTTTCGATGAAGGAATAACTGTAAATACTAAAATAGATTTGTAGGGGTTTTCGATATTGGAGATAAATAAAGTGTGGGTAAATAAAATGCAGTAGTAATAATTGCAGAAAGTGGCCCAATACTTTCTTCAGCAAATGACAAGCCGGTGGGTTTACTTATGATTACCAAACGTTCTCGAGAACACACGGGAGGTTTCTGTCAAGTGCTTTTGTTCCATGCGGCTGAATAATTTTGGTGTTTTGATAAGTGTTTTGTGGGTGAACCTATGCTAATGTATCGTACCATCCAAGACTAATACATACTTGTGATTATACCCCTTGCAAGCATCCGCAACTACAAGAAACTAATTAAGAAATAAATCTAACCACAACTTTAAACTCCGGGATCCTACGCTCCCTCGCGTAATTGTTTCCTAACATGGGCTTAGGTTTCTGTCACTCCGGCAACCCCACATTTAGTAGCAAAATACACGATGCATTCCCCTACTCCCATAAATGGTGAAGTATCATGTAGTCGAGGTTCGCATGACACCACTAGAAGAATAACACCACAACTTAAATATCAAATATTAAATATTACTCAACACTACTTCACTACTAAGAACTTGACTTATCCCATGTCCTCAAGAACAACACGAACTACTCACAAGACATCATATGGCCCATGATCAGAGATAATATAATGAATGATAACAATCTGGTCACAAAGTGCAAACACTGATAAATCTCACAAGCATCAACTACTAACAAGTAATCCACACCGGAGAGATATCTAATGCAAAACAACGATAGAGGACCCTAATTGTTACAGCGGGATGACGGTGGATGATGAGGGTGATGGTGCTTGTGGTGATGATGATGACGATCTTGATGATGCCCGGAGTGATGACGGTGATGATGGCGGTGATTTCCCCTTTCCGGAGAGGAATTTCCCCGGCATGTTTTTTCCTGCCAGAGAGCTTTTCTCTATCGGGTGTTTTCCGCCCGAGGCGGGGGAGAAATAATTATTCGACGATGGAATGAGGCTTCGGGTTTCCTGGGGGACAGTCACGCAAAAGATATCCCCCAGAGGTGGGCCAGGGTGGCCACACCCCTAGGTGGCGCAGCCAAAGAGGGGTGCACCACCCCATGGGGTGGGCCCCTGGTGGCCCCCCTCTGGCTCTCCTTCTAACTGGGTTCCTCCTCTGAACTTTTAGTACACCCCCGGTGTCGCACTTCTTCTTCTGATATTCTAAAATATGGTATCCTGGCGGTGTTTTTTCCATCATATTCCTGGTCCAGGTGTTCATTCTCAAAAAATTATAAAACATGCAAAATAAGATAAAATAAATAAGATATGCATCATAAAATGAAATATATCGATGAATAACAAAAAATTATGATATAAAATAGTGATGCAAAATGGACGTAAGATGGTGCCACTCGTAACTCCAACAATGAAAGATCATCTTTGACTTTTTGGATCACCAGCATTGGACTGAAGACAACCTAGTCATGAGTACACCTATTCCTTGCCCACCATATAGAGTACATAATGGTAATAATTTTGCACCTAACTTGATCAGAAAAAGCTTGTCCAACAAAATATCTTTGGACCATGTATCTGGATGCAGCCTCAGCATTTAGATGTCAAATATTTCTCTAGCCTGCTTCCAGTATTCATTTTCGTGTGAGAAAATAACAAGGGAATGTATTATGTCCTCGTTCATATCTTTACAGAGATCACATCTAGCCATTGGTTTGACATGCCGATGCTTAAGAGTGGTATTGTCAGGAAGAATGCCCCTTAAATCCTTCCACCAGAAAACCCACATTTGTTGTATCACTTTAAGCTTCCAAAGTGCCAACCATAATTGTTTTTGTAGTTGCTGAAGTACCCGCTACCTACCCTTCCTATTGAGCTCAACACTCGTTATCAGTCACAAGAGCAAGATAGGCTGATTTTACGGAGTACAGTCCACACTTTTCTAAAGCCCAAGCAATCAAATCTTTACCCACGTCATCCTCAAAGGTATATTCATAATATCATCGGCATCGGGTGGTACAAAGTTGCACCGCACCACCAGAACCTTCCAGGTACGAGGACCTGCATTAATCATATCAGAAACAAGCATCAATGGATCATGCCCTAAATTGTCCATAGGTTTCGAGATGCATAATTGGGTATCCACCAATCATCCCAAACAGAAATAGAAGTGACATCTCCCAATCGTTTAATTAGACCCTTCTCCAATGCAGCTCGGCCAACCACAATTGCATTCCATGTTGCGGATGATCTATCTGGTACAGATGCTTGCATGAAAGTACCATCACGGTAACGATACGTTGCAAACGTATCTAAATGCTCAATGCTTGTTTTCTTTTCAATGCCTTATGTTATTACTATGTTTTCACATGTTTTTCTTCATTTTCCGGATGTTTTCATCGACTAACCTATTAACAAGATGCCCCAGGCCAGTAGCTGTTTTTTGTTGTTTTTCTATTTCAGAAAACTTCTGAAGGAAATATTCTCAAAAATAGCTGAAAATACATGGAATTCATTTTATCCAAAACGAAGATGGAGTCCAAAGGAAACCCGGAGGAGAGCCAGGAGGCCTCCAGGGGATGCCAGGCGAGCCTCCCTAGGCCGTGCCTGGAAACCCTGGACACGGCCTCACGCCGCCTCCACCTATAAATTTCCCTTAGCCCCAAAAACTTTGGGGACAGAGTTATTTTCCACGAAACATAGAGAGAGGTATCCTCAACTCGAAAGTCCAATCTAGGACTTCTGGATGTTATAGAATAGAGATACGTGTGCTAGTTGGAAATAGATTAGGACTCCTAGACCTACTTGTAGTCCAAGTCTACCTCCCTCTTGTACCCCCTTTATATACCTCATATGAGGGCCAAATCACCACAACAACAAATATTAGGGATCACAACTTTCCACACTGGAGTTCTGCTCCGGCACCCTTCAGGAGGGGGAATCGTCATCGAAGGCTCTACATCGCCATGATCACCTCCAGAAAGATGCGTGACTATTTTCATCTCGGGACTACGGGTCCATAACAGTAGCTAGATGGTTGTTATCTCCCTATGCCTCCATGTTTGGATTCTCGTGAGCTGTCTCACATGATAGAGACCACCGTTATGTAATTGTTCATGTTGTGTTTGTAGGGATCCAATGAATCATGAGATTACGATTATTTTGTTCATCTCAATCAGAGATGCTTCACCTATATTTGTATAAAGTTTTAATATATTCTTGCAATGATGTCTTTTGTTTATAATTACCTTGGCCATGTAGTTGCTTTCACCTCCAATAGAGAGTTTATATGCTAGATAGTCGGTTCATGCCGCCTTGTTGCATGCGCTTGAGATATAGAAACATGCGGGGAGAATGTGTTGTTGTCACTAGCTATGAAGAAAACAGTGGTGCTCTTGTCTACGGATGAGAACCACTTCTTACTTTATGTGTTGTTCTTAATGCGTTTGTATGTTGCACACATAGCAATCACTTCATTGCTGCAACTTAATACCAAGTGATTTGCTGGATAGCTGTTTTGAGGTGGATTTTTAGATATGGATGCATGCTGGATAACGGTCCATATGCGACATAATGCATACAATATTAGAACCCATGAAATTTATCTCTTCATAATAGTATTGTTATATGTTCATGATTTGTGAATTTCCCTGCTGTAATTCATTCACCCGGCAGGTTTGGTTTCTTTGGACAGACAGCACCAGTTACCTTGTGGCCCCCTGTCGGATATATACTGAATAGGGGTATAGAAGATGGTAGACAGAGAGCCGGACTACCAGGGTGGCCTACATGGTAATGGGCTTGGGTTCATTGGGCGGCCCAGTAGTCCGACGCGCAGAAGCCGGATTCTAGAAGAACCCGGATCACGGCCCGCGTGATCTGGCTTGGAGGAGAAGACGGATTCCTTGCTTTCCAAGTTACAAGTTAAACGTAGTCTTCTAGGTTTCTTATTCTGTAAGCCCTAATCCGGCTATTATATAAAGCCGGACGGGAGATAGATTAAAACAAGTTAGACACAACAAGTTCAAGCTCTACGCAACTCGCCGAGAAGCTCATCCTCGCCGAGAAGCTAGATCTACACTTGTTTCGCTAGAAAATGCGTATTTTAGCGGAAACTATTCCGGGGTTCTAGGGATTTCTTCCTAGATGTGTACATGAGAGTACAAATTTGCGGGCGTGCCATCTTGTTAATAAAACAAGCAAATAAAATAACAAAAGACGATAATAAACACAATGTATGGGAACGCTGCATCTTTATTCATATCATTGCATCATACAAATACAAATGGCATATTCCCATGAACTATATCTATTCCGCCTTCTGCGTCGCGCTCATGGAGTATCTGAATCAGGAGATTGCGTAGTTCATTGATTCCCGGAGCTTTTTGCAAGCATCCGGTTAATTACATCCGTAGGGTGGAGCCTACGGAATACCTCCGATTAAGCTGCGCTGATGGTCGTCGTGATATTTGGATTGCTTATCCATATGCATTGTGATATTTATGAATATGTCGTGCGGGTGGCTTTGTTTCGCCGATACCCGGTCACGTGTATTATCCTCATGTTGGTGTGACCAATAGGATATGTCGATGAAGGGGATGACTTTCGCCTTGTCGGTGCCCAGTCATGTAAACCCCGATTTCATCAAACACGGACGTATGTGTTGCTATCGCCTCGTCGGTGCCCAGCAACGGAGTGTCCGTTCCCGTAGGTTTGTGACATGTTGATAAAGTAGTGACTTGGCCTCGTCGGCACTTCGCCATGATTTCGCCATGCCTCGTCGGCACTAGACGTATGATAAAACAGTGGAAATACGGTCTTTGTCTCAACCGAGACCTGACCATGATGTCGATTGATGTCGATGGAGAAAATATCACTTTGCAAGACGGATGATTCTTGTCGAATATATTATACTGTGCTTCTTGGTAGAAGCAAGATGTATGTTGCATATATGATCTTCGCCTCCTCGTGAGAAGCGGTGTAGTTATAGGATCAATCCCTCCTCCTGGTGAGAGGCAAGGTAAAATTTATGTATGGACTCTTTTGCACTTGGCATTGGCCGTGTGCGCTTGTCATAGTTTGTACAGAGCCGCAGTCGACTACCCCCGTAGAGGACGTTCCGCGCCCACTCATATACACTTTTCATCAATCTCATCGGGAAACCATGATTTATGGTCTCTCTTCGATGGTGTAATTTCTGGTCACTTGCACGATATATTGGACCAACGGATGCACACACCATAGAATAATTCTCTTGTCATCAATCTTATCGGTAAACCATGATTTATGGCTTCTCTTCGATGGTGTGACTTTCGATAACTTGCACGATAAATTGGACCAACGGATGCACGCATCATAGAATAATTTTCTCGGGCGAGAAGTATAGGATAGCCGTTGATCACTTACCATCGAAGAACCTCCTCGCGGATGACGCCATGGCCACCGAAGGACGTGATTGAAGTGGATGATGTGGTTTGCGTGGATAGTCTCTCTCGTGATCGTCGCCGCTAGCGAATCGACCCAAGATCAAGACGTGCGTGGTGTAGCCGAGGATCTACGTCAAGGAGCAAGACGGTGATGAGGTCTCGCTTGCCTCCTTACGCCTGTGCGATCTCTCGTGCGGCTAGTGTTTTCCCGTGTGCGCCTCTAATATATATGGCTGGGATGTCCTCGCCTCGCCTGTGGATCGCCGCAGCCCGGCGGCCGTGCTGGTACGCGCGTATCCTTCATGGCGTTTGTATTTTAGCACCGCGGCCTACCGGCACGTCCGGGCGTGTGTGTGCCTCTCGTGCGTATGTGTGCGAAATCTCCTCCTCCCGTAGGTTTGTGACATGTTGATAAAGTAGTGACTTGGCCTCGTCGGCACTTGGCCATGATTTCGTCTAGCCTCGTCGGCACTGGACGTAAGAAAAAAAATATGATGTGGAGATGGCCTTCATATTAATCGATGTTTAGCCAAGGTATTGGTGTAGAAAATATCATGGATGCATGGTGGATGATGCTTATCAAGTATTAATCTCGCGTCCTTGTAGGAGCAAGATCAATGTTGTTTCTATGATCTTCGCCTCCTTTCGAGGGGCGGTGTAGATGGAAATATGACCAATCATGCCTCATGGTGAAGGGCAATATCATCATGGTGATTTGATTTCTTCGTACTTGGTCTTAGCCGCGTACGTTCATCGTAATTTACACAAAACCACAGTCGACTACCCTCGGTGGAGTAGACGTACTGTGTCCGGGTAATTTTTGTAGCTAATTCCGTCTCATCGGGAAGCTTTGATTTAAGCCTCACATCGACGATGGAATTTATGATCGCTGAACATTACCTTTCACCATCGAATCGACCGACGATGATGACGCCATAGAATAATTTGTCCATAAAGATAGATTAAGAAACCACCAAGATCTGGCTAGACTTCTTACCAGTAGGGAAGCATGCGACGATCGTCATCAGACCGCGGCGGGGATTTTCGTAGATTTTTGTTGAACTGGATTTGATCTTACTTGGGGTATCGTCTCGTAGCGAATCAACTCAAGACGGATCGGTGTGACCGTCGTCCTGCGATCGCCCTTTGTGTTGCAGCGATTTAGATGCAAAACGACAGCCTGTGCGTGGTTGAATTCGCGGCGAGAGGTTAGGCGTGTTTTTGCCTTGCTCTCGCAGCGCGTGGATGTTCGCCTCTTGGCTTCGGTTCGTGCGCGTGCGTGTTGCCTCTGCCTCTCGTGCGTGCGACCTGTGCGGATCGTCGCAGCCAGGCGGTCGTGCCGGCGTGTGTGTACGCGCGGTATCCCTCGCGGCGTTTGCCTGTGGTATTGGAGCACCGCGGCCGGCCAGCCGTGCGGGCGTGTGTGCCTTGCGGCTTGTGTTCGTCCGACCCCCTCCCTGCGTGTGTTTGCTGTCTTTATATAGGGGCCGCTCCAAGGGTTGGATATGGATTATGTCGGTTCAATTTAAACCAGGACTTATCTCTTTCCATGGATGAGATCGGCCGTAACAAATTCGGATGTGTACGAGACGTTAAGGTCACCTTTTATCTCTTTGGGCGTGAATCCATGTACGCATCGTACATGCGAGCCGATCGATTGGATCACTTTGCTAGCTCTGTATATGTAAATGATTCAAACTTCCAAACCTCATATTCTTCAAACGATGAATTAAATTTTTAATCCATTTGCACCATCGCGATGTGCATGACAAACTCTATAAAAAGAGACCAATATCATATATAGGTATTTTTACTAATATTTATATGGCGTGGGACCCACGTGTCATAGAGAAGAATCGCATTGTATGCATGCTACAACTCCACTCGAGCCAATCAGGGAGCCAATCGGTTAGAAATTGCTAGGTTTGTACATGTAGAATTCAAAACATCTGAAGCACATATTTTTCAGATGGTGAATCAAAATTTTGATCCGTTCGCACCATCGCGATGTGCATGACGAGCTCTATAAAATGAGACGGATATCTTATATTGATATTTTCATAAATATTTTGTATGACATGGGCCCCACGCGTCATTGAGAAGAATTTTGCTAATTTACATATATTTATAATATATGGAGTTTTTGGTACAAAAATTCATCAAACAAATCCCCCCCGCCGAGTATAGTTCATGTGCGAAGCAACAGGGACTAGACTTGGCGAAAGAAAAACAAATGAGAAGGCTGAGACCCATGAGACTTTATTAACGCAACCATATTGCATTCAAATAAGTCTTGGCCTGCTCAAGAGCAATTGTGACAATATATGGTGAAACATCCATGCCATATATGTCAAAGTAAAATGTGTGAACAAACACTTCTTTTAATTGATGGCGCAATACCATGCCATTACTCAATAAACACCGACAAGGGCGAGTAGAATTACGAAGTAACGTGGCGAAATATTCATGCCATATAGAAATCATGCTTTTATTTATTCTCATCGCGACCAAATACAACATGGTGCCAGCCGATGGTGTAAGCTTTTTTTTAGAAATAATTTATCAAGTTAGATGCGACCATAAAATGATAATTGGTGCCAGCCACCAGACTTGAAGGGTTTCACAGGTCGACACTGACCGCACTGGCGTGTCGTACTGCTCCCATAAATTTTGTTCGAGTTTGTTGCGATCGTAAACAAAAATGAACGATGCCAGCCATCAGACTCGAGGGGTTTCACAGCTTAGCACTGGCCGCACTGCGCACCTTGCTGCTCCCAATAGTTTGAAGTGTCGGAATGTCATCGACAATGTAGATGAACTAGGCAACCAATGGTGCCCCCAGTATGGTTGGTATGACTAGTGGAGGGAAAATGCCCCCAGCGTGGTTGATATGATCAGTGGAGGGAAAATGCCCCCAGCGTGATTGATATGATCAGTGGAGGGAAAATGCCCCCAGCGTGGTTGATATGATCAGTGGGGGCAAAATGCCCCCAGCGGCGATACATACGTTGGTGTAGCCTGTAGTAGTTGAGCGACCAACAGTGAAATATTGCATGCGTCGGGCAATGTTATTTTAGTATAGAAGTAGTTGCACAAACCTCATGAAGAAATGTCATGGATCATTAGCACACATATGAAACACATGGAAGAAACAAAACCACGAAAAGCAAAATAAAGTTTTTTTTTGTTTGTTTTATTGGAGATCTTGGCTTTTCCGCTAAACACTAGCTATGAGTGTGACATCAGAAAAGGCTGCCGAAGGACTTAGTCATTGGGAACCGTCGAAGAACCATGACGGTTATGATTCAGTAACCTTTCATTTCATGTGTGTATGTGTGTGTATGAGGGTGATGTGCTTGGGGTGATCCCGAGAGGCAACAAAGAATCGTACCCTAACCCATCGGGGCAATGAGTAACCATATAGCTCCACCACGCTTCCTTCAATGCTTCAAGAACGCAGAAAACATGGGTGAGGGGGAGTTATGATAACTGGTTTTGGGACAACAACTTGTAAAATTTTATAATGCCTTTGATGAGGGGTGGTGAATGACTACCAACCGCCTTCTTTCCAGTGGTCCCCTTATTTCCCAGAACCGCTGGTCTTGCTTGGAGCCTATGGAGACTTTCTTTCTATGAGGATTGCTTGTATGACCCCCTTTTTTTTTACTTCATGATGTATTATTTTTTTTTTCTTCTTCTTCCGAACTTTCTTGTGACTTCCTTCGTTAGCTTTATTGCTTGAGTTTGCTGGAAGATCATCGACCTTTCTTCGGGGAAACCACCTTGAGAACTTGGAAGGCAGTCATCCACCTTGGTGGACTAAAAACCCTCAGGCATATTATGTGGGGCTTTTTGGTGTGACACCCCAGGGTTGCCAAGTGGCTACACACCAAGTCCAACTTATGTTGGATTAGGCAGCCCTTTCCTGATCTTTTCCTAGGATCTTCCCTGGGGCGAGGTGTCTCTACGAACCCAAGGCACATCCAGAAGCATGGGGATATGGGACCTCATTACTCGGAAGTGTCCCAAGTAGTCTCCTCCGTTGCCTCTTGGAACATATACGGTGTTGTGTGTTGTGTGTTGTGGGTTGTGGGTATATGTGCCTCTCCACATACCACGATTTACACCTTGCCTCCGCTAGACAAGTCATAGGGCAGCCAAATCATCATTCACGATCTTTGTGTGATTGGGAAAGCCATTTTAATGTAGGACCTGATAGTCCATTGTTTAATAAAACATTTTTTTAAGCAAAGACAACAAAGAGAGAAAAACGAAACAAATGAGAGAGAAATGTCGGTATGCGGAAATGAACACGCGTAATATTTCTTTAGATACCTCCCATTAATAGGTAGCATTGGGCGTTCACCATGTTGATCGATCAGCTGGTAAGCACCGCCATCGTACACTTGCTCAATGACAAATGGCCCTTCCCATTTAGGCTCAAGTTTTCCCTTCGCTTTACCTTTTACCACAATGGGGCGCCGGAGTACAAGAACTAGTTCTCCCTTACGAAAAACTCGTGGTTTAACGAGCTTATCATATGCGCGTACCATGTTTCGGCGATATAGCTCTAAATCTTGGAGCGCGTTGAGTCGATCTTCTTCCAAGTAATCCAGCTGCTGAAATCGTAGCCGAATTTGCTCGTCTTGGGTAATATCATCATGTATGGCCACTCTTAGAGATGGAATTTCCACTTCTAGAGGGAGAACCGCCTCACTACCATAGACTAAAGCATATGGAGTGGCTTGGGTTGGTGTACGAACCGTAACACGATATGCCCAAAGAGCTTCATAGAGACGATCATGCCAGTCACGGTGATGTTTGTGTACTGTCTTTTTCAAGATTTGGCCAAGGGTCTTATTAAATGCTTCAATTAAGTCATTGGCCTGTGGATAGTACCCTGTAGAGTAGTTCCACTGAATCTTATACTTGGTCATGAATCGGACCATCTTATGCGACTTAAAAGCCTTGGCATTATCGGAGGTAATGCGGTGTGGGACTCCAAAGCGGTAAATGATATTACGCTCTAGAAAGTTTATAACATTGTCGGTTTTTACCTCACTTAGTGGTACTGCTTCCGCCCATCTAGAGAAATAGTACGTGGCAGCAAGTATGAATTTGTGACCCTTGGAGGATGGGGGATCAAATGGACCTACAACATTTATACCCCATGCATCAAAAGGCCATGCGGGTACGGTTGGGTGTAGAGGGACTGGTGGTTGGTGTTTTATAACACCGTGAATTTGACAACTATGGCATGACCTCGCTATGTTAAGGCAGTCTTTCATGACCCCAGGCCAATAGTAGCCACTTAGTTTGATACTATGATACATTTTTGGTCCACTTTGATGCCCACCACAAACACCGTGGTGGACCTCTTGCAAAACATGGTCCGCTTCATTTCTAGACACACACCGTAGTAGCATCTCTTGTCCAAAAGCTCGTCGATACAAAGTTCTTGCTTTAACTACATAGGAAGGCAGGCGTCGCTGCAACCTGCGCCTTTCCACTCTATCACTTGGAAGTATTCCATGGTTGAAGTAATCTAGAAATGGTTTGCGCCAATCGTCATCATGGTTGACATTGGAAACCACGTGGTTCACTTCATACTCTGGTGGGATTAGTTCCAGTAAAGCTGGAAGGAGCCACCTTTCTTCTATCCGTACTTGAGCGGGCTCCCCTTGGGGGAGCACTAACGCTGCTGCAAGTTTAGCCAATGCGTCTGCTGAGGCATTCTTACTCCTTGGAACATGCGATAATTGTATATGCTCGAATTTCCTCATGAGAACCTGGGTTGCCGTGTGATATGGCACCAGTTCTGGTTTACGTACTTCATATATATTATTTACTTGGCGAACGATAAGCTGAGAATCACCATATACTAATATGTTCCGCACATCCATGGAGAGTGCTAGTAGAAGGCAAAAAAGAAGAGCTTCATATTCAGCTTCATTGTTGGTGCACTCTTCTTTGAGGAGCGAAAAAGAGTGGTGTATGGTGCCCCCTTGGGGGGTTTTGAAAACCAAGACTGCGCCGGCTCGCCGCTTAGCTTCTCCATCGGTATCCGTCTCTGTGCGAGCGGCTCCATCGAAATAAAGTTCCCATTGGGAATCGATGTCGACGGTAAATACTTCCTTGTCAGGCAACTCAACGATCAATGGAGAGTCGTCGTGCAGTGGATGTGCTGCAAGAAAATCAGCCAATGCTTGACCTTTAATTGCCTTTTCTGGAACATAAGTAATATCATATTCCATCATGGACACGGCCCATTTACCGAGGCGGCCCATGAGCACATGTTGATTTAGCACATACTTTAAGGGATCGACACGTGCTACAAGTTGTATCTCATGCGCTAGCATATAATGTCGTAACTTTTTTAGGACAAAAATTAGCGTTAAACACAACTTTTCTATGGCCGAATAATTATGCTCAGCACCAGCCATGGTACGACTCAGATAGTAGCAGGTTACTTGTTTCCCTTCATCATTGTGTTGAGCCAGTAGTGCACCAACCGAGAAGGGCTGGGCAGCAATATAAAAAATAAGTGGCCGTCCTCTAGTCGGAGCGGCTAGGACATGAGGGTTTAATAGATATCGTTTAATACTTTCAAGCGCGTTTTGACATTGCTCGTCCCATTCAAAGGGGACACCTTTCCTCATCAGTCTCGTGAAGGGTTGGGTACGTCCTGAGAGGTTAGATATAAAACAACGTATATACGCCAAATGACCTTGTAAGGATTTTAACTCTTTCAAGTTCTTAGGTGGCGGCATGTCTCGTATTGCTTTAATGTTCTTTGGTGAGATCTCGATGCCACGGTGATGCACAATGAAACCCAAAAATAGACCAGATTGTACGGCAAAGGCACATTTTAGAGGATTCATCTTTAGTTGATGTTTCTTCAGACGAGTAAAGACGACTCTTAAATCATCCTGATGCTGCAGGCGATCTCTGGTTTTGACAACCATGTCGTCGACGTAACATTCCACAGAATCATGGATAAGTTCTCCCAAAACACAAGTCATGGCGCGTTGATATGTTGCACCTGCATTTTTTAGTCCCAAAGGCATTAAAGTATAATAGAAATTGCCCTTGGGCGTTCGGAAGGCAGTGTCAATTGCATCGTGCTCATCCATCTTAATTTGATTATAGCCGGATGATCCGTCCATGAAGGACAAGGCACCATAACCTCTTTTATGAAGCCGGCGGTGATGAGTTTGTCCACCTCGGCGATGATATTATCTTGTAGTTCTGAGCGAAAGCGGCGTGGTTGCTGCTTTACTGGCCTGAACTGGGGATCAATCGCTAGCTTGTGAGTGGCGACCTGGGGGTCAAGCCCTGGCATTTCTTTATATGACCATGCAAAGCAGTCCCGAAACTCTATCAAGAATTCTCGATAACTTTCACGTTCTTGCAGTGTGAGAGAGGCACTGACGAAAGTAGGGCGTGGGTCATCCTCCGTACCCAAATTAATCTCGACGAGCTCATCAATAGTGCATTGCCAACCATCCTCAAGCTGTAGATGGGCGGGAGCGGCATCAAGAACCTCTCCTTGATTAATTGGCATGGCTCTATGAACCATCATCCACGTGAGATGTCAGTTTTTTCTTTCCATCATCTTGAGAATCATATACATAAGTCATATGGCATGTAAAATGTTGCGCAACGTCATACTCTTCATACTTGTTTTAACAAGATCCAGAGTGGATATAGCCCAAACCGTACTTCGGTTTGTGTCTTTTTTTTACTCTTAACAAGCTTCTCGGCTTGTTCCCACCACTCCTCGCAAATGGCGGGTGGCGACGGTAACCTTATAAAACAGGGTAGGGTCAGAACCTCTGTGTTGTCCTGGGACCGAACGGACTTCCAGTGGCATTGTTACTGATACATACATGGACGGGGGCTGTTTAAGTATAGCTCCCATCGATTTCTCTATCTCCTCAACCATTTTCTTTACAGTTCCTTCCGATGGCGTGGAACCTTCAGTTGTGGGAAACTGTAGCACAATGGAGGAGGGTGCTTTGCCCGCGCTGTTAAGGAGTTTAGTAACTCTTCAATACGAGTGGAGCTGTAGCGGGAGCTTCCACACTCGACAAGGGTGATGGTGTTTGTAGTGTAGCAATGAGGAAGTCCTCATTGCCAAAATGAGAGCGACCATAGCGAGGCATTGTCATGGAGGTTTGTCCTCTCCCGTGACCTCTACTTGAGGATTTTATCGATGAAATGTGCTTTCCTAAGGACTCGGTCCCCAAAGAAGGGGTAGAGCTGGGCGTGATGAGTATATCTGCGGGAGGGGCCACCCTTCCTTGTTGGGTTTGCGGCTCCTCGCTTGGGAAGTAATATTTTGCATCAGCTTGATGTGCTTCTTGGATGGTGTAAGGGTTTGGATTACCGGCTATGCGGTGTTGTTCACCACTCCTATCCACAAATTTTAAGCATTGGTGTAGTGTAGAGGGGACTACTTGATACTTGTGTATCCATGGTCTACCCAATAGTGCTGAATATGAGGTATTTGCTTCAATAAAAAAGAACCGCACCTTAAAACTGAAGGCGGACATTTGAATTTTCAGAGCAATAGAGCCCAATGCCGACCTTCCTTGGTTATCGAAACCACAAATGACAACTTCCGTTGGCTCCAAGTCATCCAACGTGAAGCCAGCACGGGTTAAACTTCGAACCGGCAAGATATTCACGGCTGAACCAGGGTCAACGAGAATGCGTCTCAAGTGAGCCTTTCTAATGTTGCCTTCTATATAAAGTGGACGACTATGATTATCATCTCCAATCACTTTATCTTCCTCTGTGAAGGTAATATCATTTGTGCTCAAGAAGTTGCACAGTATATTATGCTTCGCCATTGTTACTTCATAGCGTTTTGGGTCTTCCAGAGCTTGAATAAGAGTTTGCCGAAGCTCAGGCACCAACATTAGTGCATCATACACACTTAGAAGTGCGGGGATGCGTTTCAGGTGTGCTACTATGTTGTAATCTATGTTTGGAGATGTCCCATCACCCTCTACGGGTTCTTCCTCCGTATTACGCTTTTCGGCGACAAACTCCTTGGGGTCACCTATTTTTCCTCCCACAACCTTCTTGGGTTGTATTTTATGAAGCTCTTGTAGAAGATTTCCTCCTCGAAGGTTCATATTCACTTGAACTTGAGACTCGTGTGATGCACTTTCTGCATGTAGAGCCTCTCTTTCATGTGGTGTTATTGCATCTTCAGAAGAGACGCTAGTATCTGAAGAATAGTCAAGTATGACATTGCATGCAGCCTTTCTTGGTGAAGGTTGAAGGGGTATTTTCCTCCACCTTATCTCCCGTAGAACTAGACATTTTCCTCCAAGTGCGAGGCATGAACTGCTCCAAGGTTCATGTTTACATCTTTAGAAAGCGACCCTAGGGAGTGAGGGGCTTGCATATTGTGTGTATCTCCTCATTCGTGATTACATTATCATTGAAGAAGAGCTATTAATTAGATTTACCATATTGAATGACAACGCTGGATAAAGCATTGTTGGGAGAAGGGGAAACATCGTTGGATGCCCCCACTTCTATAGTTTTAGAACATTGCCCGCATACGCAAGGCATGAAGTATGCCAAGGTGTGGACATGGTCGCCCTTGTTGGGAACATGTGATTGGTACAAACAGGAAACCATATTGTCAATGGCTTGATTACCCGTCGTTGAATACTATTTTTTATAGTGCCAACACATTGTCGCTCGGACAAATAGCTTTGCATCATATGGCTTGGGTGTTGTCCTCCTCAAACACTTAGGGGTTGGCACTGGAAAGCCGACGATGCCCCCAGCGATTAGGCTTAACCATGCCACACCATTGTTTGGCTACACAAGTGTGTTCCTTAGAATTCCAAGTGGGAAGGTAATACTGGTGAAGTCTTTGAATGGTGTATTGGACAAAAATAAGAACGGAACATGTATAGTCCATGCATGGTTCCTAAGCCATATAATTAGCATGGATGCCCCAACATGCATCATGTTGCATCGTGGTCCATGGAGGCAACTCCATGAGAGCATCACGGTTACTCTGTTTCACAGAGTGCTTATTGGTTGTCTGACGGTACCGTGGAAATGCATCATTACAGACTCATGGTCATGTCGCTTATAGGATAATAGTCGTCATCATGTCTAGAACATTGAGATTGACCGAGTTAGCATCTTATAACATACGTAGAGTATGCTATTATGAGCAAGAACCAACATCATAGTCATTGGTAGTCATGTTGGATAATTCACCCCTTCCCGGTAAAGTTGGGTGGATGCAGAATTGTAGAGCGCTTCTTTGCATGATCGAAAATTGGAAGGAGGAAGCGATCATAATGGTGTATGCAGAGAGATGTAAAATCCTTGGCATGCACTTCTCACCAATGATATCATGAAAGGACTCACCCGTCACAATAAATCCTTCAATCATTTCACCGCCATGTAACAAAGCTTGGAATCTTTAATCACACGTATCAAGTTACACTAGCAAGATACCCGCGACGTGTGATGCTTTTTGTTTTTACATGCACGGTCCATTTGCTTTTAGCAGGACACTGTGTTCTTATAAGAGAAATATATCCACCGATATGTGACAGATTTTTTTAAACAAGCCTAGTCGACCACTTTGAGCAGGACTTGCATTTTTGAATGCGCTACCTCAATGACTCTTAATGAGCAGGAAAATAATAATTTTGACGACCTTCGGAGCGCAGCAAAGATGGGAGGAGAACAATGTCCCACCGGGCGTGCCAATTTTGTTTCGCTAGAAAATGCGTATTTTAGCGGAAACTATTCCGGGGTTCTAGGGATTTCTTCCTAGATGTGTACATGAGAGTACAAATTTGCGGGCGTGCCATCTTGTTAATAAAACAAGCAAATAAAATAACAAAAGACGATAATAAACACAATGTATGGGAACGCTGCATCTTTATTCATATCATTGCATCATACAAATACAAATGGCATATTCCCATGAACTATATCTATTCCGCCTTCTGCGTCGCGCTCATGGAGTATCTGAATCAGGAGATTGCGTAGTTCATTGATTCCCGGAGCTTTTTGCAAGCATCCGGTTAATTACATCCGTAGGGTGGAGCCTACGGAATACCTCCGATTAAGCTGCGCTGATGGTCGTCGTGATATTTGGATTGCTCATCCATATGCATTGTGATATTTATGAATATGTCGTGCGGGTGGCTTTGTTTCGCCGATACCCGGTCACGTGTATTATCCTCATGTTGGTGTGACCAATAGGATATGTCGATGAAGGGGATGACTTTCGCCTTGTCGGTGCCCAGTCATGTAAACCCCGATTTCATCAAACACGGACGTATGTGTTGCTATCGCCTCGTCGGTGCCCAGCAACGGAGTGTCCTTTCCCGTAGGTTTGTGACATGTTGATAAAGTAGTGACTTGGCCTCGTCGGCACTTCGCCATGATTTCGCCATGCCTTGTCGGCACTAGACGTATGATAAAACAGTGGAAATACGGTCTTTGTCTCAACCGAGACCTGACCATGATGTCGATTGATGTCGATGGAGAAAATATCACTTTGCAAGACGGATGATTCTTGTCGAATATATTATACTGTGCTTCTTGGTAGAAGCAAGATGTATGTTGCATATATGATCTTCGCCTCCTCATGAGAAGCGGTGTAGTTATAGGATCAATCCCTCCTCCTGGTGAGTGGCAAGGTAAAATTTATGTATGGACTCTTTTGCACTTGGCATTGGCCGTGTGCGCTTGTCATAGTTTGTACAGAGCCGCAGTCGACTACCCCCGTAGAGGACGTCCCGCGCCCAGTCATATACACTTTTCATCAATCTCATCGGGAAACCATGATTTATGGTCTCTCTTCGATGGTGTAATTTCTGGTCACTTGCACGATATATTGGACCAACGGATGCACACACCATAGAATTATTCTCTTGTCATCAATCTCATCGGTAAACCATGATTTATGGCTTCTCTTCGATGGTGTGACTTTCGATAACTTGCACGATAAATTGGACCAACGGATGCACGCATCATAGAATAATTTTCTCGGGCGAGAAGTATAGGATAGCCGTTGATCACTTACCATCGAAGAACCTCCTCGCGGATGACGCCATGGCCACCGAAGGACGTGATTGAAGTGGATGATGTGGTTTGCGTGGATATTCTCTCTCGTGATCGTCGCCGCTAGCGAATCGACCCAAGATCAAGACGTGCGTGGTGTAGCCGAGGATCTACGTCAAGGAGCAAGACGGTGATGAGGTCTCGCTTGCCTCCTTACGCCTGTGCGATCTCTCGTGCGGCTAGTGTTTTCCCGTGTGCGCCTCTAATATATATGGCTGGGATGTCCTCGCCTCGCCTGTGGATCGCCGCAGCCCGGCGGCCGTGCTGGTACGCGCGTATCCTTCATGGCGTTTGTATTTTAGCACCGCGGCCTACCGGCACGTCCGGGCGTGTGTGTGCCTCTCGTGCGTATGTGTGTGAAATCTCCTCCTCCCGTAGGTTTGTGACATGTTGATAAAGTAGTGACTTGGCCTCGTCGGCACTTGGCCATGATTTCGTCTAGCCTCGTCGGCACTGGACGTAAGAAAAAAAATATGATGTGGAGATGGCCTTCATCTTAATCGATGTTTAGCCAAGGTATTGGTGTAGAAAATATCATGGATGCATGGTGGATGATACTTATCAAGTATTAATCTCGCGTCCTTGTAGGAGCAAGATCAATGTTGTTTCTATGATCTTCGCCTCCTTTCGAGGGGCGGTGTAGATGGAAATATGACCAATCATGCCTCATGGTGAAGGGCAATATCATTATGGTGATTTGATTTCTTCGTACTTGGTCTTAGCCGCGTACGTTCATCGTAATTTACACAAAACCACAGTCGACTACCCTCGGTGGAGTAGACGTACTGTGTCCGGGTAATTTTTGTAGCTAATTCCGTCTCATCGGGAAGCTTTGATTTAAGCCTCACATCGACGATGGAATTTATGATCGCTGAACATTACCTTTCACCATCGAATCGACCGACGATGATGACGCCATAGAATAATTTGTCCATAAAGATAGATTAAGAAACCACCAAGATCTGGCTAGACTTCTTACCAGTAGGGAAGCATGCGACGATCGTCATCAGACCGCGGCGGGGATTTTCGTAGATTTTTGTTGAACTGGATTTGATCTTACTTGAGGTATCGTCTCGTAGCGAATCAACTCAAGACGGATCGGTGTGACCGTCGTCCTGCGATCGCCCTTTGTGTTGCAGCGATTTAGATGCAAAACGACAGCCTGTGCGTGGTTGAATTCGCGGCGAGAGGTTAGGCGTGTTTTTGCCTTGCTCTCGCAGCGCGTGGATGTTCGCCTCTTGGCTTCGGTTCGTGCGCGTGCGTGTTGCCTCTGCCTCTCGTGCGTGCGACCTGTGCGGATCGTCGCAGCCAGGCGGTCGTGCCGGCGTGTGTGTACGCGCGGTATCCCTCGCGGAGCACCGCGGCCGGCCGGCCGTGCGGGCGTGTGTGCCTTGCGGCTTGTGTTCGTCCGACCCCCTCCCTGCGTGTGTTTGCTGTCTTTATATAGGGGCCGCTCCAAGGGGTGGATATGGATTATGTCGGTTCAATTTAAACCAGGACTTATCTCTTTCCATGGATGAGATCGGCCGTAACAAATTCGGATGTGTACGAGACGTTAAGGTCACCTTTTATCTCTTTGGGCGTGAATCCATGTACGCATCGTACATGCATGACCTGAGCCGATCGATTGGATCACTTTGCTAGCTCTGTATATGTAAATGATTCAAACTTCCAAACCTCATATTCTTCAAACGATGAATCAAATTTTTAATCCATTTGCACCATCGCGATGTGCAGACAAACTCTATAAAAAGAGACCAATATCATATATAGGTATTTTTACTAATATTTATATGGCGTGGGACCCACGTGTCATAGAGAAGAATCGCATTGTATGCATGCTACAACTCCACTCGAGCCAATCAGGGAGCCAATCGGTTAGAAATTGCTAGGTTTGTACATGTAGAATTCAAAACATCTGAAGCACATATTTTTCAGATGGTGAATCAAAATTTTGATCCGTTCGCACCATCGCGATGTGCATGACGAGCTCTATAAAATGAGACGGATATCTTATATTGATATTTTCATAAATATTTTGTATGACATGGGCCCCACGCGTCATTGAGAAGAATTTTGCTAATTTACATATATTTATAATATATGGAGTTTTTGGTACAAAAATTCATCAAACAACACCCTCACATTGTAACCCTGATAAGCGGGCTTTAGTCCCAATTAGTGAGAAGTGCAGGAGTAGGTACGCCGTACTGTCGCGACGTACCGAACCTGGGTAAAATCCCGTGTTCTGTGTTACTACGCTATCCCGTTACCCCACGTCTCTACCGTAGTCTCATGGCACCCCCGTCTATGAAAACTACTACGATGTCTCGACAGTTGGCGCCCACCGTGGGGCAAACGACGTCAGGCGTGAAATTCCGATCTGGGATACTTGGCGGAATTGGAAGATCGATCACTGTCGGAAGCTTGGAGTTCGACGACGACGTCGGCCGCTTCCTCGACAACGGATCCTATATACCGGCGCAAAACCACCTGGTAAGTGCCTGCGTGTTACCGATCGGATCTGCTAACATCTTTATCGGACTAACTGCAGAGGCAATGGGGTTTTGCGGTGGAAGCAAGTTTATCCCACCCGCCCTATACCCAGTCGAAGACGACTATGATGCCGGATTCTGCTCAGATCGCCGACAAAAAAGTGATACACACTTTATCGGCATGGTGCAATCCGAAATCGCTGAAAACACGGATGACGGAAATCCCGTGCAAGAGGCAGATAACAACCTACCCGTCATAGAGACGGAAGAAGAAACACCCGTCACAGAGGCGGAAGATCCGACATCCGTCAACAAGACGATGAACTCGGAAGCAGAGTCCGTGCTTGCCGCCATCGAGGCGAGGTTGGAGTCGGAAACCGGATCGGATAACTTCGACTCCGAAGACGAAGACGAGGATGCCTTCGTAAGAAAGGTTAAGTCCTTTCAAGAGGGATTCCATGAAGTGCTAATGGCAAAACCAGCTGATACAACGGGTGCCGACAGCCAGGAAAGCCCTAAAACCCCTCCGCCGGTGGAAGAGAGAGAAGGCGGAGAAACTTCTCCGATATTCCCCAATGTTAAGGAGATGACAGAAGATGAGCCTGTCAAAAAACCTCCCTCTTCCAAGAAAAAGCACCGTGCTTCTAAAAAACTCCAATACAAACTCCGGAAGAAAAAATCAGCCGATCTCGCTGATGAAAACCTGGAAGTAGGAGATATTAGCGGCACAAAGCCAGCGGAAAAGAAATCTAAGGAAATCACTTCTCCGCCAATGACGGAACAGGAAGAGCAAGAGCTATTACAAACACCAGTGGGACCAGACGAACCCCCTGAGATGCTGGAAGCCAGGAGACAAGCTTTCCAACGGCAACAGCAACATCTGCTTAGATCTCGTCAACATCTCCAACAAACCCATAATGACATCAAAGTCATGAAGGAAGAAATTGAGGAGTACGAGAGAAAGCATAGATCCGCGTTAAAACCTACTAGGTTACCCGGAATCGCAAAACCGGAAGAACTGCCGCCAAAAGAAAGGTTCTATAACCCATCTTGGCAAAAGCAGTTAAACGGCAAAGATGCCAAGGGCGAACCAATATACAAAACCGCAGCGGAAAACGCGGAAGCAGCGTTCGCCATTCTAAACAACGATCTGTACTCCAACGGGGAAAAACTCCAAGGGGTGTATGCTTTCCTAGGAAAAGCATTACAGCAGCAACAGCGAGGCCAAGAACGATCAGGGAGGCTGCATGATAATTCCGCCCTCTGCAAAACAGCTACTTGCGCTGCTGGAGCACCTGGACCGGAAGAACCCGGAGATTCGGATAAAAAAGAGGATCCGAGAAAAGACAGGAAAAACCCAGACAACCGGGACGCAACGTCTAGAATCGGACCTCATCTCCCGAAAGATGGATATAAACCACACGATCGGGAAGACAAACACCGGAATGACGGCAAAATAATGCCACCTCCGAGAAACCCAGCTCAAAAAGCCGGAAGATATGATATACCTCACAGACGTGAAAGATCCCGGACACCTCCTAAGGATAAGGAAAGGCATAGAAGCAGAACTCCGCCTAAAGGACGTGAACACGGAAGAGATAGAGATAACCTCGGAAAAGCGCGTCCGCGCAACAATGGAAAAGAAAGGAGCAGATCCCCTTCTGTCCATTCAGCCGGGAGATATTCTGCACACATTGATAGAGCAGAAAAGGATGATCTATACTTTGGTCCTAAGTGCTTTACTGACAGGATCCGAAGGATAACCCTGCATTCTGGCTTCGCCAAAGTTGGTCCAACCTACCAAAAATATACCGGCAGTACAAACCCGGATACCTGGCTCTCAGATTATTATACAGCCGTCCAAATCAACAATGGGACAGACCTGGAAGCTGTCAAGTTTCTTCCCCTAATGTTGCTAGACGGAGCCAAAGATTGGATTAATGGTTTACCATCAAGAACTGTCGACAGCTGGGATGATATGGCTAGAGTATTCACTCAGCATTTTCGGGGAACATACAAACGCCCAAATAGCATCAACCAGCTGAACCGTTGCACCCAATTTGAGGACGAACCATACGTGGATTTCATCTCCAGATGGACTGCAATGAAGAATAGTTGCTCTGGAGTAACTGACGTACAAGCAATGCATGCTTTCGTCAATGGCCTAAAACCCGGACTCGTACCGTTCATGGTTGGTTCTAAACAGCACAAAGATCTCGGATCTATGCTTACAACCGCTAATGAGCATGCTGCAGCCGAAGATGATATCAGAGCAAGAGGAGGCAATATTGAGTCACTAATACTCGCCAAGAAAACCCCTCGTTCTGACAAAAAAGGAACTCCAGAGTCAACGACAAAGCCCAAGGAGGTCAACATAGCCTTTGGAGGAGAAAAGGTGAATAAGTGGAAAGGCCGCAGTCCAGATCCAATCAATTACACTCCCGAAGAATGGGAGAGAATTAAGTCGGAACCCTGCGTCCACCACTCGCAATTTGGGAAAGCAACCCACACAAACGCGCAATGCCGGCTAAACAAGCATATGAAAGGCAATGCAGGATCCGGAAATAAAGGGAAGGGTTCCAAAAGGAAACCTGCCAAACAAAAGCCAGAAGCTGAAAAAGAAGACAGTGAATCGGACACTGATGACAAAATCCAGGAACAACAGCGAAAGGGCGATCCCAAATTTCCGAGAGTTGACGGAGAAGCAATGCTAACTTTCTTAGCAACCCCGTCAGCAAAGGTGGCAAAAAGAACACTTCGAGAAATAAACGCGGTTGTTCCGGCAACTCCGAAATTCTTGAAGTACTCCAACACACCGATAATCTGGGATCAGTCTGATCATCCTGGAAATATCCCTGAACCCGGCACACAAGCTCTTGTTGTAAGCCCTATTGTTCAAAATACTAGGCTAAGAAGAGTGCTGATGGACGGAGGATCCAGCATTAATATAATGTACCTGGATACACTGAAGCACTTGAAGATCTCCGAGTCCTAGCTCAACTACAGCAATATACGCTTCCATGGCATTGTTCCTGGCAGGCAAGCACGATCCCTAGGAGAAATTTCCCTAGATGTCACCTTCGGAGATAAAGATCACTTCCGGCAGGAAAAAGTATCCTTCGAAGTAGTGCCGTTCGAAAGCGTGTATCACGCAATACTCGGACATCCAGCTTTCGCCAAATTCATGGCAAGATCCTGTTATATCTACAACAAGCTGAAAATGCCAGGACCCAAAGGAGGAGTAATCACCATAGCCGGTGATTTCAAGCTGGCAAACGAGTTGGAGAAAGAAAACGCCCTTTGCGCTCAGAGAGTTATAGCAAAGGAGGAACTGAAGGAATTAGCCAAGGAGGTATCGCCGAAAGAAATGCCGGCAGGAAAAGAAACTCGGAAGCCAACAGATAGTTTCAAGGCGTCCGAGAATACAAGACAGGTAATCCTAGATCCCAAAGATCCGACAAAATTTGTCGTCGTAGGGACTGGGATGACCGACAAATAGGAAGGCGAGCTCATCAAGTTCCTCCGTGAGAACTGGGATATTTTTGCCTGGTGTCCAGCTGACATGCCAGGCGTACGCAGGGAACTTGCTGAGCACCAACTCAAGGTTATTCCCGGATCAAAACCCGTCAAACAAGGTCTCCGTCGTTTTGACGGAAGAAGACGGAAGGCTATTGGCAAGGAAATTATCCGGCTTTTAGCAGCGGATTTCATCAAGGAAGTAATCCATACTGATTGGTCCGCAAATCCGGTCCTAGTACCGAAGAAAGACACCACTGCTCTTAGAATGTGTATAGATTACACAGGATTGAACAAGTTGTGTCCGAAAGATAGGTTCGCGTTACCGCGAATCGATCAAATAATAGATGCCACTGCAGGCTCCGAGCTTTTATGCTTTTTGGATGCATACTCCGGGTACCACCAAATACGCATGAAAAAGGAAGATCAAATCAAGACTTCTTTTATAACCCCGTATGGGACGTACTATTACATAACCATGCCTTTTGGCCTGAAGAACGCAGGTGCAACCTACCAGCGTTGCATGCAACGCTGTTTGCATAGTCAAATTGGCAGAAACGTTCATGTTTACGTGGACGATATTGCCGTTGTAACCAAGGAAAAAGATACACTCCTTGAGGATTTGCGAGAAACTTTCGAAAACTTACGCACGTACAAGATGAAGTTGAATCCATCTAAGTGCGTATTCGGGATTCCCTCAGGAAAACTTCTGGGTTTCATTGTTTCCCACAGAGGAATAGAAGTTAACCCGGAAAAGATCAAGGCAATCTTGAACATCTCAAAACCTACATGTGTAAAAGATGTCCAAAGATTGACGGGTTCCGCTGCAGCCGTCAGCAGATTTATCAGTCGGCTGGGGGATAAAGCCTTACCACTCTACAAGCTGCTGAAGAAATCTGACAAGTTCGAATGGACAGAAGAGGCTGATGCAGCGTTGGCCCAGTTGAAGGAAACCTTGATGAACGCTGCCATCTTGGCATCTCCAAAAGACGAAGAACCCATGTTATTATACCTTACGGCTACAAGTCGGGTTATTAGTGCGGTAATCGTTGTGGAGCGGACAAAAGAAGAACAAAGCATACCAGATCAACATCCGGTATATTACATAAGCGAAGTTTTTTCCGAATCCAAACAAAGGTATCCAACTACCAGAAACTGGCATATGGCGTATTTTTTGCATCCAGAAAACTGCGCCATTACTTCCAAGGGCATTCCATAACAGTGGTATGTAAAGCACCACTAGGGGATGTTATAAACAATGCGGAGGCAACCGGCCGAGTAGCTAAATGGGGCATCGAGCTGGCAGCCTTCGACATTAGGTACCAGCCAAGGACGGCAATAAAATCCCAAGTTTTGGCAGATTTCGTTGCCGACTGGACAGAAGCAATGGAAAAAACACCGAAGCCAGAATCCGAGTACTGGATCATGCACTTTGACGGATCCAAGATGAAGGAAGGAGCTGGGGCTGGCGTAGTCCTAAAATCTCCCAAGGGAGACACAATGGAGTACGTATTACAAATACACTTCAACGCCAGTAATAACGTGGCAGAATACGAAGCTCTGCTTCATGGCTTGCATATTGCAAAAGAAATAGGGGTAAAACGCATCTTATGCTATGGAGACTCAGATTTGGTACAGCATCAGCTCAACCAAACTTAGGACGCGAAAAGCCCTATAATGGCCGAATATCGGAGGACGGTGGATGAGTTCGCCATCTGTTTCTTCGGGTTCGAAGTCCTTCACATAAAAAGGGAGGAAAACTGGAATGCGGATGCGTTAGCCCGCATGGGATCAGAAAGAGTAAAAACTTTACCATCAGGGGTATTCGTCCAGCACTTGCATGAACCATCCATAAAAGGTGGAGACGTTGATTACCCTCTGGCATCTGAAACAATCGAGGTCATGCTCGTTAAACCGGATTGGACAATTCCATACTTAAACTTCTTAGTCAATCAGAAGTACCCGGAAGGAGCAGACGAAGTCTTGCAAAGGCAAATAGAGCGTCGGTGCAAAGGATACGTGGTGATCAATGACCACTTGTATAAACGCAGTACTTCCGGAATCTTTCAACGGTGTATTTCACCAGAAGAAGGAAGAGAAATACTGGAAGAAATCCATGCCGGCGATTGCGGACATCATGCTCAATCAAAAAGCATAGTCAAAAAAGAATTCTGGGCGGGGTTTTTCTGGCTAACAGCCAAGTCAGACGCCGAACGCATAGTGAATACATGCGAAGGATGTCAATATTACGCCAAGCAGACCAATTTGCCAGCCCAAGCACTTAAAACTATCCCTATCACATGGCCGTTTGCGGTCTGGGGGCTAGATATGATGGGACCGTTCAAAACTGCAAGAGGTGGACTTACACATCTACTCGTAGCGGTAGATAAGTATACAAAATGGGTGGAGGCTAAACCCATCAAAAAGCTGGATGGCGCAACTGCCAGAAATTTC
Organism: Alopecurus myosuroides; assembly: GCA_028641055.1. Taxonomy (NCBI): domain Eukaryota; kingdom Viridiplantae; phylum Streptophyta; class Magnoliopsida; order Poales; family Poaceae; genus Alopecurus; species Alopecurus myosuroides. Next base: position 35,404,058 of record CM054057.1, read on the forward strand.
ATTATTGATTTAGTAATGAGGTATGGCGTCCCACATAGCATAATAACTGATAACGGGACAAATTTCTCCATTGGGGAATTGGCAAAATACTGCCAACAAACGGGAATCCGCTTAGATCTTGCATCTGTGGCACACCCGCAATCTAATGGACAGGTTGAAAGAATGAACAGTTCAATCCTGCAAGGAATACGCCCAAGACTCGAATCTCCTCTCCATAGAGCAGCTGGAGCGTGGGTAGAAGAGCTACCTTCCGTGTTATGGAGTATTCGAACGACGCCAAATAGGTCAACTGAGCAAACCCCGTTTTTCCTAGTTTATGGTGCGGAAGCTATTCTTCCAACGGACATGATCCATGATAGCCCAAGAGTGCAGAATTTTGACGACTCGGATGCCGAAGAAGCACGACAGGATGCCGTCGATCTCTTAGAAGAGGAACGAGAACTTGTGCTTCAAAGATCTGCCATCTACCAGCAAGGTTTACGACGTTATCATAGTCGGAAAATCAGGCATCGTTCTTTTAAAGAAGGTGACTTAGTGCTGAGATTGGTGCAGCATAGGAAGCACAAATTGGCCCCAGTATGGGAAGGACCATTTGTCATCAGTAAAGCCATGAAGAATGGATCATACTATCTTGTCGACATTCGAGATACGGAGGATGATCCCGAGAAGCCGAATCGCAAAAGAAAGAGAAAAATAGATGATGAACTACGAGAGACAAAGAGGCCTTGGAGTATCCAGCAATTACGTCCCTTCTATACTTAGTTCAATTTCTATGTAAACATCTTTGAGACCATGAAATAAAGTTGTCGGAATGTTGTCATTCATATTTCATTATAAGTACAAAATATTTCCGCCTCATCTATTTCCCAATGATCTTACAAATACTCAATGTTAACCCGAATTGTGCCTGCGTGCTCGGTGTTTAAAAGCTGAATGATTCGGCCTGTTAAAGGTTAAAGGAAACTCGGATTGTGCCTGCGTGCCCAAGTTTCAAAGCAGTTCCTTGTTTTCTCTAAATTTTATCTGATTGTGTATGTGTTGGGTTACTGAAACTAGTCAGTAAAAATGCTTCTAGCATGATCCATGTTTTTGAGTTTTAAAACTGTTTGGTTCGTCCCCAGTTACTCGACATGACGATACATATTGCTAGTTGAGCCATTTTTAAACACTAGAGCAGTTAAAACACAGTTGCCAGATTACTTAGAAGATAAAGGAACAAGTCAAACCCGGAAAAACTTTGCAAGAAACTTGAAATTGCAAAAGGCGGAGTTCTTGTTTCGACAAACGACATAGAAGCATTACAATATGAATTGCATTGTAAAAATGCTCTTATACACATCCATCATTCGGGTCGAGTGTATTCCCTCAAGCATCCGAGGCTTCATCACTGCTATCATTCTCGGGGGCTGCGGGCACTTCTTCTTCCGGATAAGTAATGGAAATGTTGACCATAGAGGCAATCTTGGAAGCGTGCCCTTTAACTTCATCAAAAATCGCATTTCGTTGCGCTTTTGTATATCCTTGAGGGATACCGGATGCTACGCGCCAAGATTTGGCATTAGGGTAATGTAGACGCATAAGGCCAAGTGCCATGCGTGCACCACCTCGTGCGGCAGAGCGAAGGATGGATTCTTTCGACTCTGCTACTTCTGTGATGGCACCCGGAAGTCGGTAGACTTCCGAAAAGCATACAGTACTTGTGGGAAGGAATTTATTAATCAGCTGCATTCCTGATTGAATTCCACACTTCCCCAAAGGCCCGGATCTTTTCAGTCCGAGAAATTCCTGGAAAATTTCCTGCTTTTTCGACAAAAGTAAAGGTTACATGGAAAGATACAAGAAATAAGACACGAAGACATTGGTCAAAAGAAGTTAACTTACCAAGAACCTTGTCAATTTCGTCGCCTTCTTTCATGCGCGGGAGTAGCATACTTTCCAAATCATTGATAACAGATTTATCTTCCGCTGCCTGTAGAGAGGCCTTGGATTGAGCAATCCCAAGGGCCAGATTACTGGCTTCTAGGTCTTCTTGAGCTTTCAGAAGTTCCTTTCGGAGGTTTGAGTTTTCCTCACGAAGCTGAGAAACATGGACAGCGTTTTCTGCTAATTTGTTGGCTTTGTTTAAAGCAGCTGGAGGGCAATAATTAATTTGAGTTTACAAAACAATTCCGAAGAATTCTCCAGAGAAAACAAATGGCACAAAATAAAATACCGGTGGCTTTTGATAGTTGCCGCTGAGATGACGCTAGTTCGTTGCTTTTAGACTCAATAACAGATTGAAGGGTTTTTACTTCTCTGCTCTTGAGACTAAGCTTCTTCAAAACTTCCAAGTTTATGGCGTCTGCGGAATGCTAAAACATGGAAATGAAAGCCAGATGCTTAAGTTTGAACAGGCATATGAAGAAACATTAAGAAGAATTCATATTTCAACTTAATGCTTGGGGGCTAGAAGTATTACCTGGCTCATTTCTCGCAAATCGATCAAGACCTCGTTGAATTCTCTGGCATATTCCGCGAAGAGAATTCCAACGTGATGAAGGCCATCGTGTATAACCTGACGAGGCGAAAATGCGATATCATTGCGAACAACTAATCCATTTTGTGGCCAAGGGCGAATCAGAGGCGCAGGAACAAAGAATTTCTTTGCCTCCGGACGAATATATCCGAGTTCGTCGAATGGTTCTTCTTTTATCCGGATATCGTCCAGGTTGGGAATAGATTCCTCTTTGGTAGCTGATTGCCTTTTGCGCTTCCGATTGTTGTGAGACTCGGCATGTAATTTGTTGAGTTCAGCGTCGGAAGCAAGATCATTTTCTCCAAGTTCATCAAACTGGGAAGGAGTTAACAATATGTTAAAAAGCGGAGAGAGAAGATAATCTGAAGAAAAACGTGGAAACAAGGAAAGATAAATACCTTAGGGACCAGATTTTCCACGTGATAAATCGCCAGACTTTCCTCAATCTGACTACTGACGGCGACCAGTTTGTGAAGTCGTCCTATAAAATCCTTTCTGGTAAAGGCCTTATCTGTTCCTCTCATGCTATCTTCTGGCCCTTGGTATTCGCAAAGAAGTCGAGAACGAAAAGAGAGAGGTTGGATACGGCGTCCAAACCAGCACATAACGGTATCCTTCCCAACCAAAGAAGGTTGAGAGGAAGAAAGTTTGGCGATGCGCCGCTTTATCTTCATCAGGTTTTCTGGCAAATTTTCCCCTACTGCGGCTGTCCAACTCTCGCGAGGAGTAGCGGCAGAATTAACAAAGGGAGGAACCCCGGTTGCCCTGCCTGGGAATGGAATGTCCTGATGATAAAAGAAAGAACCTAGCCAAGATTGGTCAGGTTCCGGCATTTCTATTTTTGGATACCATTCCTCCCTAAATTTTCTGAGGATGAAAGATACGGTTCCGCAAATGGGCGAAATGCCATTTGTGATGTTATGCTTTACCTCAAAGCAATATTGCCAGAAATTTAGGTCAGGTGTTATCCCGAGATATCCTTCGAAAAGGGCTTGGAAACTGGCTAAGTAGAGGATGGAATTCGGAGAAACATTGTGTGGTTGAACGCCATAAAAGTCAAGGACGTCTAGAAAAAAGACGGAAGGGGGAAAACCCATACCTCTCGCAACATGAGAGGTAAGGATGACGCGTTCTCCGACTTCTGGCTTGGGCTCGGGTTCATCTTTCGAGATTCGCCATTTGCCCTTAACTATGGATCCCTCCTTTGACATCCGACGAAGAAGGACGAGAGAAGTATTACTCAGACTCCAATTGCCGACAATTTCTTTTTCGTTGTTGGCTCCGGTGGCAAAGCGCTCATCTCCACGGGAATGGATCTTGACCCTCGCCGTCGTTGGGACGAACGGAGGGGGTGCTGCGGAGCTCGATCCCGCAATATCCGCGGCGGCGGAAGTGTTTTCTCCGCCCGCCGCGGAGGCCGTAGTCTTCTCTGGCTCGCCGCCGGCGTGCTTAGGCGATCCTGGCTGCGGATCCAGATCGCTGACGAGCTCATCGATGGCGGCGCGGGTTGGCGATGACGGCGAGGAGGCCATCTTTTGGTGGCGCGTTGCGTTCCGGCGTGCGAAGGACGCGTGCGTCGGGACAGGGCTTGCTCTCGAGCTCGCGTTCGCAGCAATGGTGTGGACAGTGAGGGGAGTGAGGAAAATTTCTGAGGAGGACGAGGATGGCTATTTATAGCCGGAAAATCGTTTAGATACGTGCCAACGGCTCTTTTGACCGTTGGATGTTCGACGCGTGTCGCTCGCCGGAAAATCCGGGAAATAAAACGACAGGGGAATGATGGCTATCTCCTTGTTTCCCGTGCGAATCTGTCAGAGATACGCTGAGGGGTTTCCCGCGTGGAACCAAGCGTCGCTTGCGTCAGCACGATTAATACGCTGACGTAATGAGTTCCTTTTCCGCGAAGGATCGCGAGAAGAAAAGCCGGATTTTCATAGTTCCGAGTTTCATGTTACCATCTCCTTCAAAAGGAAAGTAGAAAGAATCAAGACTGCTGAATCAAGATTTCCCGGGCAAAATGTATTTGACGAAAGGCGGAGAATCAGAGTTTTGATCCTTCCTGGGGGCTACTGTCGGATATATACTGAATAGGGGTATAGAAGATGGTAGACAGAGAGCCGGACTACCAGGGTGGCCTACATGGTAATGGGCTTGGGTTCATTGGGCGGCCCAGTAGTCCGACGCGCAGAAGCCGGATTCTAGAAGAACCCGGTTCACGGCCCGCGTGATCTGGCTTGGAGGAGAAGACGGATTCCTTGCTTTCCAAGTTACAAGTTAAACGTAGTCTTCTAGGTTTCTTATTCTGTAAGCCCTAATCCGGCTATTATATAAAGCCGGACGGGAGATAGATTAAAACAAGTTAGACACAACAAGTTCAAGCTCTATGCAACTCGCCGAGAAGCTCATCCTCGCCGAGAAGCTAGATCTACACCCTCACATTGTAACCCTGATAAGCGGGCTTTAGTCCCAATTAGTGAGAAGTGCAGTAGTAGGTACGCCGTACTGTCGCGACGTACCGAACCTGGGTAAAATCCCGTGTTCTGTGTTACTACGCTATCCCGTTACCCCACGTCTCTACCGTAGTCTCATGGCACCCCCGTCTATGAAAACTACTACGATGTCTCGACACCCCCGGTCCTATTTTATCATATTTACAACCTTATTTTAAGCACTTTTCATTATTGTTTCCTCATTGTTCCTTTTTTTACTTTTATTGTTTTTCAAGACTCTATACATTTAATTCTCCTGTTTTCAGCAACACTGGAAGATTGACAACCTTCCAGAAAGTTGGGATAAGAGAGAGTTTGCGGTGTGTAGGTTCCATACTTGGTCAACATCGATAAATTTCCGATATAACCATTTGTCGAGGTTTTTAATTTAAATTCAAAACTTTCAAAAAATTCGGGATTTTTAACTGGTATGAGCATTTCCCGTGGGTGGTCGGGATCTCCGGTTACCGGGCGGTCACATGGTTTCCCGACCGGTAACCAAACCTTGGTTACACATGATCTATGTTTCCTTTTCCACCCCGCTTGCATTTTACTTTTCGTTCAAAGTCGGCGGTTCCTACGAGTATGATATCAGCTGTTCGCTTTCTGTTTGTATCATCATGGCATGTTTTGTTTAACCCTTTAATCTTTTGGGGTGTTAGAATTAGAGTTTAAATGAAATTATTATCATGGAATGGTTGAGGGCTCAATGATGAATATAGAAACATGATCTTTTACAATGCTATTGATGAGGCAAAAGGCATTTTTTGTTTGTATACAAGAGACAAAATTAATGAAGATCGTGATTTTCGAGACTAAGCAATTCCGTCCACCAAGATATAATGGACTGCCATAGAAACCTACTGAAATCGGTTCTGCTACCACCCTAATTGCTTGGAAAGAGCAGTCTCTTAATATGCAACTGATCACCATAAATAAGTCATCTATCACTATCACGTCTATGCCTATTACAAAACTTTCACATAACCAATGTAGAATGGAAGCATTGGGAAACCCGATACCGTAGCCTACTGGATCGCGTCAGGCGACTCCAGAGGCACCGCCACCACCGAAGTGGAATGCAATCAAAAATTTCTACACGTAGAGTGCTGAGCTCTAACAAGAACTACTTTGAATCATGAACTAATTCTTTTAAATACAGGGGTTGCTCCCCTAAAAAAAGATATACATCGTCTGCTTAGCATGGGACGATTATATTTAACCATTTAGGAATGAAAATGAGTGATGCAGGAAACAAGCGCTAATTCAGTTACCCAAGAATAGTATTCAGATAAAAAATAAAGTAAAAAACCAATGCATGCATGCTGACAGATCTCTTTTTCTAAACCTCAATATACTAAGTTGTAAAAAAAATGAAAATATTTTACAGGTCAATCACTGATAGCTATATTTACAGATCTTCTTTGCAATTGATATTTACAGATAATTTTCTGAAAGAGATAAAGAAATTGTGGCTTTATACCTCTCAAATATCCTGATCACTATTTCACATGATATTCAAACACCTAAATTTTGAACTATGTAAATAATTATAGTTCATTCAAACGCTTCGTGTGCATGATATTCAAATACACTACCAGATCTTTATGACTGAAATACAGTACAATTCATCCAGAATTCCATGTCAGCGACGTATACGTCTTGGAGCAAGTAAGGGTCGCCTAACAGGGATGGGGCGGCGAGGGCCAGGAGGACAGCGGCGCAGAGGACGGAAAAATGAAGCCTCCCCATTATCGGTCTGTCAAATGCTGGATAGATACGATCTTGGCGATATTGTTGTCGGAGCGCTTCTTGGATCTGGATTGAGCAGAGGTATAAGAGCTGGTATTTATAGGCAGGGTGATTTTGGATATAGCATCGCCATTTCAGGGTCAAGAAGACTTATAGCTACGACAGGGTCAGATGGGGAAGGAAGGAAGCAAGATGTTGCGCGTCCGATTAGATTAATTTGGAACCGGTGGAGATGTAGTTGTTTATGCACTCACTTTCGCTTCAAGCCTACCTGCTACACATGCCGACGAATCGATCCATGATCCATCCACCACTGAAGCGCGCGTCGCAAGGTGGCTGTTGTCCCACTCTCCCCCACCAGCAAGGAAAACAAAGTCGTGTCGTAAATTTCGTATAAATCGATTGTCCCACTCTCAAAGCTAATCAACCGTTATTCTAATCATCTAACTACTGGTTTGACAATTTTCATCCATATATATGAGTATAATAAATATTGACCAAGCACTGAACCGGACAGAAGCGCAGGAATATGCCAGCCGGCAAGCATAAACTGTCATAATGAAGAAAACTCCTTATCCGGTTCGCATAAACATGTCATAACTAATGCTACAACTCTTCAGTTTCTAGGGGTGGGCGAGCCATTGTTAAACATAAGTCCATACTCTGTTGCTAAATAAGTGTACTTGATAGAAAATATATTCATATTTACGATATCAAGCTAAGACGCCTATTGGAATGTAGTTTCGTAATATATCAATTTAATGCTATAAGTATTGCAATATATTTAAATAGAAAGTAGGTCAAACTGTAATTTTTTTGTATGTAGGAACAAAAATAGAAGTATAATTACTTAGGGCATCTCCAGTCGTCCCCCCAGAGCCCCCCAGGACGCAAATTAGCGCCGTTTTCGGCGAAAAGCGCCGTTTTTTCACCAGTCGACCCCCCCAGGACCTGAAAAACCGCCGTTTCGGCGGAAATTAGCGCCGCCACCCCAGGCGGAACCCAGCCTGTTGGGTTCGGCCTGGGGGCGGCGATAGGAAAAGCGCTCGTGGGCCAGCGCTGTCGGTGAGGGAGAGCTCTTTTCCCACTTTCTCCACCCCCGAACCGTCTTTTCCCCTCGCTCGCCTCGCCGTCGCCGCCCCACCCCCGAACCCCACGCCGCCACCGTCGGCCACCATCGTACAACAGCGACGAGGCAAAACCACCGACGGCTGGTCCACCACGTCGTCGCCGCCGTTCGAGCACGTCTCCGGCGCCGAGGAGGCTGCGCCCCAGTGATCCACGTCCACCGCCCGCAAGGTGTTCGACGCTCTGTCCGAGGCATGGACTCCGACGCCGAGGAAATGCTCGCCGAGCTATTCGACGAGGAAGACCAGGCCGCCATCGACGACGAGGAGCACCTAGTCGTCCTGAGCTGCCTGGCCGGAATGCTGGCCCAGGACGCCGCGCCGCGCCGCGCTGGATCGAAGCCCGGTCGCCGGAAGAGCAGGCCGAGGCAGCGGTACGAGGGCTACTGCATCCTCTACTCCGACTACTTCGCCGAGGATCCCACCAACGACGAGAAGGTGTTCCGGCGTCGTTTCAGGATGAAACGCGCACTCTTCCTCAAGATCATGCATGCCATCCGGGAGTTCGACACCTACTTCAAGTTGAAGAAGGACTGCACCGGCACGGTAGGGTTTACCTCTATCCAAAAGTGCACGATGGCCATGAGGTTGCTTGCATACGGTGCTCCCGCAGATGCACAAGATGACTACCTGCGCATGAGCGAGTCCACGACCCTCGAGTGCTTGAACAAGTTCTGCCGGGCAGTGGTTGCAGTTTTTGTCCCAATATACTTGCGATCACCCAATGCGCAAGACACTGCTCGTCTCCTCGCAGAGAATGAAGCAAGAGGGTTTCCGGGGATGCTTGGCAGTATCGACTGCATGCACTGGGCATGGAAGAACTGCCCATTTGACTGGCAGGGGATGTACAAGGGAAAGGAGGGAGAGTGCTCGGTGGTTCTCGAGGCCGTGGCTTCGTACGATCTATGGATTTGGCATTCATTCTTTGGTATGCCTGGAAGTCACAACGACATCAATGTCTTGCAGTGCTCGAATGTCTTTGCTGATCTTGTCAAAGGCCATGCCCCCCCTGTGAACTATGAGATCAATGGACACCAGTATACAAAGGGGTACTATCTTGCAGATGGCATCTACCCGAAGTGGGCAACATTTGTGAAGAGCATCTCCAACCCTATCCCAGGAAGCGCAAAAGCTTGGTTTACCAAGTGCCAGGAGGCTTGCAGGAAGGATGTTGAGCGGGCATTTGGTGCGCTGCAATCTCGATTCGCTGTTGTCCGATACCCAACTATGACTTGGTCGAAGTCCAACATGTGGGAGGTGATGCAGTGTTGTGTGGTCTTGCACAACATGATCATTGAGAGTGAGCGGGATGACCCGGTGCCTGACAGTGAGGCAAGCACACCATACTACCGGCAGGGTCCTCTTGCAGATGTTGATCACCAGGTGCCGGCATCATGGACAGACTTCCTCACCAAGCGACAGGAGATTCGACACGCTGCAACACATCATGCTCTGCAGGATGACCTGGTGCAACATTTGTGGGCGCGAAAGGGGAATGGCAATGTTGAGGACGATGACTAGTGTTCTTTTTTTTAAAATTGTTGAACTATTTATTTGTGTGGCTAAACTCTATTTATTTGTGTGCAACAATCTATTTATTTGGTGGAATTTTTTTTGATTGCCCAAATTTGGCCGAGTCGCCGCTGGGGGGGGCGGCCTGGATTCACGGCTGGGAAACGCGCCCCCCCAGCTCCGAGCATAGCGCCGTTTCGCGCCGCGGCGCAAAAAAAGCGAGGGTTTTTGCGTCCTGGGGGGGCGCAACGACTGGAGATGCCCTTAGGGTCAAAAGAGTACGGGGAACATCATGTGGGCTATCCTCTTACTTAACTTACTATGTATATAAGCACAATACAATTTTCCTCTCGAGAATACGAAGATATAGTTATTTTGCACTCCTTGTGTCTAAAGTCTCTTTTTTTTTTATCACGATGAAAAACTGCATGTAATATGTTATAGAAGAATAAAGCCAAGCTTCTGCTCGAAGGCTACCCTGCTACACATGCCGATGCGTCATTCCATTGATCCATGATCCATCCACAATGAACAACGGCCACATCAGTTTTTGTGCGTCGCAACCTCGGACAAAACCCCAATTTTATGGATATGCATATCATCACCGGAAACAGCCGGGAAAATGTCCAATTGCATATGGCGATGGGAGACCTATCGAGTACTTGCAGTTTACCATCACACCTTACATTATTAATTGAATTGAGTTTACGTTTTTTATTTTTTTCCATAGAAGGCTGATAAAGCAAAATGGGTAAATAGGAGTGCACCCGTATATACCCTGCCAGACAAGCTGTCTTAGTCCATAATCAATACATCTTGCATCTCAATCAGTCTGACCTTTCAAACGGCTGACAAAAAAAAAACGAGCTAATTGCACACACATATGCCCTGCTTAATTGCGTACAAGCTGTCTCAATCCATAATTAATTCCACTTGCGTCACAGGATAGTCATTTGCTCGGTGACTCCTGGTATGTATGAAGCCTATCCAAATATAGAAAGGAGAACAATTGCATTTGTTTCCGAATTTTATAGAGCGAACATGAAATTTGGTATCCTAGCGCGGCTAGTTGACAGTTCGTCCGATCTCTGGAAACAATGATGGATAGCAAAAGTGCCGGTTTGTCATATTGCCTCGCGGCAACTTCCCATTAAATCGCATCGTCGCACATCTCGCCGTATTGGTGTCTGAGCTAGGGCAACTCTCGTTGAGAGTATAATAGAACCAGATGTATGGTATGACTGAGTTTTCAAAAATCATGTTATGGTTGAAATCGGTTGTCAAAAAAGAAATGAAGAAGATATATTAGTGATTGGCATGTACTTTCGAGTACTCTCCAGTACTCCCGGTGGAATCATTTTTGTCCATCCGGTCGACACAGTTAATTATTGGATTTAATTAAGTTAATGAGGGGTATTATGGTAACCACCCCGCACGGTATCCGACCTGCGTGCGATCTAAATCCTCGCCGTCCTCTTCGCCTCCTCTGCATGTACCCCGCCTCGCCGAACTCCTCCGTCGCTATCAGGCATCAGCCTTCGCAGACTCGTAGTACTGAATGATGTGTCGTCTCTGTCCTTGTCCAGCCACCCATCGCAGCCGTCCTACTAATCAATCCAATAAGCTGCGATGATGAACAGATGAAGTGCTACTTGTATACACTTTTGTTGGTTGTAAATGTGATTACGTTTAATACTAGTTAGTGAGATTCATCCTTGTTCATGAAGAGTAGCAAGAACCTCCTGCGCTCCATTTGAAATCCATGATGTATTAAGAGAACTTAGGAGGTGAGAAATGGCGCCATAGCGTTCGTTCATTGAACATCATTTAGCTATTACCATGGCCGCGCTCGCCTACAGGCCACTATCAGAAGGCCGGACAATATACCATGGCGTGCGTACATGTGGCAGCCGGTTAGGACATGGGAATCCCTCGCTAAGGATGCAGCCACTCGGCAGCGAGGCCCTGTAGTCGCCGCCCTGGTGGAGGTGGTGGGCGAGACGAGCTCACCGACGTGTGTGTCGGCGGTGGCCGGAAAGAGAATTTTTTTTAGGTAGGACCAGCTCTGTCTGATGGAGAGTGAGATGAGAGAGAATGGCAGGTGTGGCCGTCTTTGAAATTACTGATACCCTTTTCAAAAATAAAATAAATCAACTTTTTCGTGCTGCTAAATCAATACTTTCTGGTACTCCCCGGTACTTTCTTTGTAGTACTTTTCAGTACTTCCTAATTTTCCCACCGTTCAATTGGCTTGATGGACGGTTGCTAAATTTGCCAACCATGGTAAAACTTGTAATAGTACATATGCTGAAATTGTGTTATGGAATCAGTCGACTTGAACCCCATACAGGCCGACGGCCTTCTGGTTACCGGAAGGCCAGTTAATATCCGGTAAATTAGTGGACTGGTTTAGAAAAAACAAGTAAATCCGCTGGATCTACAAAAAAAGAACTACTACTTTATCCATTATTTTCAGTCTATTTCGTTTGAAAATCTTATGGTAATAACGTAACTAAGAATTCGTGTTACCGCCGTGCTTAATCCTAACAGCTGGAACGAACAAATCATTGTCACCACCACCGAAACCCGTCTGTGATTTTGTTTCGTCGCAGATTTTTTTTTTTGGCTGCAGTGCTGAAACGAACAACGAGACACTAACCTTATTCAAATCTAGAGAGTAACTTAAGATAACTAATTAGGTGGCATTAGGAGCGGCTGATGAGTTTAGCAGAAATTAGTAGCTAGGCCATCTCTATCACCGACGGTCACGGACAATCAGCTGGTGAGACGTTCTCCATCTGTCCGAACTGCTCTGGGCGTCTCAGTGCATGTTTATATGTTGTCTTGTTCCGGACTTCCCACTACAGGAATCGGCCGAATTGGGAAAAAAAAAATTGAGCATAGCCAAGCTCAATTTTTTTGACTTAATCACCGTTTTGACCATAACTTTTGCATTCCAACTCGGATTTTGACGTTCTTTAGCTCGTTTCGAAGAGGAGAAACATATCTAAATTATCATGCATATTTTTAAAGCTAAATAATTAGAAAAAAATCATAAGAAATAACGCAACTAACAATAATGGGTTAACAGTTTCGTCTGAGAGGGTTGTGGCGCGTCTGAATCCAACCAAAATCTAGGTGGACCTAAAAATCATGAGAAATAGGTAGTTGTGTACCTAAAAATGATTTTTTCCAAAAATCATGAGTAAACTACGAGGCACCTGTAGTTCAAATTTGACCCGTTTCCAGCTGAATCGGCAGAAACTTGTGTTCTTCAAAATAGGTGGATAAAAACCTTTTCAGAGGAAAATAATTGGTTATTTATGCATATAACATGGTCTAGTATTTTCAAAAAATGCAGCTCGCAGGTTTTGCAACATATTTGTGGTTGATGCTTCACAAAAAAAGCCATTTTTCACACTCGGAAGATGGAAAATGGTTTTTTTATTCAATGAAAAGAAAAACTTTCTTCGGGAACATTGTCCATGCTTCCAATATGCATGTTTGTGTGGAATATGGGCATATTTAAACAAACTATGCCATGGATTTGGTCATTACACCCGTCATTTGGCCCGAAACCCTAGAGTGTTCGTAGGAGATAGCTCATTTATGTGAACATATTTTCAACACAACTGTCGTATTCCAAGTTTATTATTTTTAGTGGATACTAGGTCATATATAATAACACCACGCGAAGGTTTTGCATCATTTTGGGGTTTTTTAAATTTTCTGGAATTTTCTAAGTCGTTTTCGTGAAAAAGTCAAGACGGCGGGCATGACCATTCGTAGCTAGGGCTTGAATATTGAGAAACTCTTGGTGTATCTCTGATGAAATAGGTAGTTGTGTACCTAAAAATGATTTTTTCCAAAAATCATGAGCAAACTACGAGGCACCTGTAGTTCAAATTTGACACGTTTCCATCTGAATCGACAGAAACTTGTGTTCTTCAAAAGAGGTGGATGAAAACCTTTTCAGAGGAAAATAATTGGTTATTTGTGCACATAACATGGTCTAGTATTTTCAAAAAATGCAGCTGCCAGGTTTTGCAACATATTTGTGGTTGACGCTTCACAAAAAAAACCATTTTTCACACTCGGAAGATGGAAAATGGTTTTTTTATTCAATGAAAAGCAAAACTTTCTTCGGAAACATTGTCCGTGCTTCCAATATGCATGTTTGTGTGGAATATGGGCATATTTAAACAAACTATGCCATGGATTCGGCCATTACACCCGTCATTTGGCCCGATACCCTAGAGTGTTCGTAGAAGATAGCTCATTTATGTGAACATATTTTCAACACAACTGTCGTATTCCAATTTTATTATTTTTGGTGGATACTAGGACATATATAATGACACCACGTGAAGGTCTTGCATCATTTTGGGGTTTTTTAAATTTTCTGGAATTTTCTAAGTCGGTTTCGTGAAAAAGTCAAGACGGCGGGCATGACCGTTCGTAGCTAGGGCTTGAATATTGAGAAACTCTTGGTGTATCTCTGATGAAATAGGTAGTTGTGTACCTAAAAATGATTTTTTCCAAAAATCATGAGCAAACTACGAGGCACCTGTAGTTCAAATTTGACCCGTTTCCATCTGAATCGACAGAAACTTGTGTTCTTCAAAAGAGGTGGATGAAAACCTTTTCAGAGGAAAATAATTGGTTATTTGTGCACATAACATGGTCTAGTATTTTCAAAAAATGCAGCTCCCAGGTTTTGCAACATATTTGTGGTTGACGCTTCACAAAAAAAACCATTTTTCACACTCGGAAGATGGAAAATGGTTTTTTTATTCAATGAAAAGCAAAACCTTCTTCGGAAACATTGTCCGTGCTTCCAATATGCATGTTTGTGTGGAATATGGGCATATTTAAACAAACTATGCCATGGATTTGGCCATTACACCCGTCATTTGGCCCGATACCCTAGAGTGTTCGTAGAAGATAGCTCATTTATGTGAACATATTTTCAACACAACTGTCGTATTCCAATTTTATTATTTTTGGTGGATACTAGGACATATATAATGACACCACGTGAAGGTCTTGCATCATTTTGGGGTTTTTTAAATTTTCTGGAATTTTCTAAGTCGGTTTCGTGAAAAAGTCAAGACGGCGGGCATGACCGTTCGTAGCTAGGGCTTGAATATTGAGAAACTCTTGGTGTATCTCTGATGAAATAGGTAGTTGTGTACCTAAAAATGATTTTTTCCAAAAATCATGAGCAAACTACGAGGCACCTGTAGTTCAAATTTGACTCGTTTCCAACTGAATCGGCAGAAACTTGTGTTCTTCAAAATAGGTGGATGAAAACCTTTTCAGAGGAAAATAATTGGTTATTTGTGCATATAACATGGTCTAATATTTTCAAAAAATGCAGCTCCTAGGTTTTGCAACATATTTGTGGTTGATGCTTCACAAAAAAAGCCATTTTTCACAATCGAAAGATGGAAAATGGTTTTTTTATTCAATGAAAAGAAAAAATTTCTTAGGGAACATTGTCCGTGCTTTCAATATGCATGTTTGTGTGGAATATGGGCATATTTAAACAAACTATGCGATGGATTTGGCCATTACACCCGTCATTTGGCCCGAAACCCTAGAGTGTTCGTAGGAGATCGCTCATTTATGTGAACATATTTTCAACACAACTGTCGTATTCCAAGTTTATTATTTTTGTTGGATACTAGGACATATATAATGACACCACGCGAAGGTCTTGCATCATATTGGGGTTTTTTAAATTTTCTGGAATTTTCTAAGTCGGTTTCGTGAAAAAGTCAAGACGGCGGGCATGACCGTTCGTAGCTAGGGCTTGAATATTGAGAAACTCTTGGTGTATCTCTGATTAAATAGGTAGTTGTGTATCTAAAAATGATTTTTTCCAAAAATCTTGAGCAAACTACGAGGCACCTGTAGTTCAAATTTGACCCGTTTCCAGCTGAATCGACAGAAACTTGTGTTCTTCAAAATAGGTGGATGAAAACCTTTTCAGAGGAAAATAATTGGTTATTTATGCATATAACATGGTCTAGTATTTTCAAAAAATGCAGCTCCCAGGTTTTGCAACATATTTGTGGTTGATGCTTCACAAAAAAAGCCATTTTTCACACTCGGAAGATGGAAAATGGTTTTTTTATTCAATGAAAAGCAAAACTTTCTTCTGGAACATTGTCCATGCTTCCAATATGCATGTTTGTGTGGAATATGGGCATATTTAAACAAACTATGCCAGGGATTTGGCCATTACACCCGTCATTTGGCCCGAAACCCAAGAATGTTCGTAGGAGATAGCTCATTTATGTGAACATATTTTCAACACAACTGTCGTATTCCAAGTTTATTATTTTTGGTGGATACTAGGACATATATAATGACACCACGCGAAAGTCTTGCATCATTTTGGGGTTTTCTAAATTTTCTGGAATTTTCTAAGTCGGTTTCATGAAAAAGTCAAGACGGCGGGCATGACCGTTCATAGCTAGGGCTTGAATATTGAAAAACTCTTGGTGTATCTCTGATGAAATAGGTAGTTGTGTACCTAAAAATGATTTTTTCCAAAAATCATGAGCAAACTACGAGGCACCTGTAGTTCAAATTTGACCCGTTTCCAACTGAATCGGTAGAAACTTGTGTTCTTCAAAATAGGTGAATGAAAACCTTTTCAGAGGAAAATAATTGGTTATTCATGCATATAACATGGTCTAGTATTTTCAAAAAATGCAGCTCCCAGGTTTTGCAACATATTTATGGTTGATGCTTCACAAAAAAAGCCATTTTCACACTCGGAGAATAGAAAATTGTTTTTTTATTCAATGAAAAGCAAAACTTTCTTCGGGAACATTGTTCGTGCTTCCAATATTCATGTTTGTGTGAAATATGGGCATATTTAAACAAACTATTCCATGGATTTGGCCATTACACCCGTCATTTGGCCTGTTTCCAGCTCAATCAGCAGAAACTGTCAAAATGGCCACAATGGCTATTTATCAAAAGAGTTTAATTTTTTTTTAAAACTATCGATATTTTTATGATATGGATGTCATATTTGAATTTCTCTAAATTTTTCTAATCGATTTAGACATTTTATTTGTCAAATTTCGATTTACGGATTTAAAGATATAAAGTAATTTCGATTTATTCACAAAATAAAGTAATTTCTAAACATTATATTGTTATTTAGTCAATAAAGATAATTATATAATCATTGTTATTTGTTTAAATATTGTTTTAAATTTAAACAATAGAAAAGTTTAACATCATTCCCCACAGGTTAATATGATTGATATGATAGTAATATCAGTAAGTTCTAACATCTCATATGGAATCTAGTTTGGAAGGAACTCAAAGGTTATGCGTGCTTGGGCTGGAGGAATTTTAGGATGGGTGACCAAACGGGAAGTTTGACTAAGTTAAGTATGTTGACTAGATTAATTGTGTAATTAGAGATTAGAGATTAAATATGTGGCTAAGTGAAAAATTCTGAAATAGAATTTCAAA
Organism: Alopecurus myosuroides; assembly: GCA_028641055.1. Taxonomy (NCBI): domain Eukaryota; kingdom Viridiplantae; phylum Streptophyta; class Magnoliopsida; order Poales; family Poaceae; genus Alopecurus; species Alopecurus myosuroides. The sequence continues at coordinate 35,420,953 of CM054057.1, forward strand.
AAAGTTCAAAAAAAAATCAAAAAAAAAATTCAAAAAATTTCGAATTTTTTCTTGAATTTTTTTTCCCAATTATTTTGGAAATATTGTGCCGACGGCTTTGCCACCGGCATAGAGCTTGGTATGCCGACGGCTTTTGCCGTCGGCATAGCCTACGCCCACGACTTTTAGTGTGCCGACGGACATTTGACCTGTGCCGACGCGGTCATATGCCGATGGCAAGGTGCCGACGCGGTCATATGCCGATGGCAAGGTGCCGACGGCATTTTAGCCTGTGCCGACGGCTTCTGGCCGTCGGCATATCGTGCGATTCCTGTAGTGTCCGGTAATCACTGTCATGGCGGCCCCAGGAATTAGCATTCTTTTATATAAGGAAAAATTATCTCGACGAGCATGCATGCGTGTTCGTTGCACCTTTTAGGTCACAGTTTGTTAGATGTATGGAAAGGTAATACATGTTGAAATATAAATACACGTCTAGTCCCTTTTCATCAGTTTGGACTTTTGGGATAACTGGCTAGTGCAACAATTCTATATGGTATCAGAGCCAAGAGGTCTCGAGTTCGAGACTATGGTCACGCAGTATTAAAAACAAAAAGAAAAAAGATTCGGCGGCCCGCACCAAACCCACGCAAAGGACTAAAATAGCCTAGACGTGAGGGGGAGTGTTGAAACATAAATACATGCCTAACCCCTTTCCATCAGTTCGGACTTTTGGGATAACTGGCTAGTGCAACAATTCTATAATACCGACCTTGGCTTGCTTGCAGAGAAAAAGGACCCTAAACAAATCAATGAAGTTTTCTTTTCGTTTCTTTAAGAGAACAAGAACATGAGTCACAGGACTTTGGGGCAGGTTCAAAAGACGCAACCGATCAGATATTAAATTTACACACTTGTAAATAAAAATAAGATAGACTTACAGCGTCCGTGAGCGGCCCATAGGAGAGCGGGCCGTGCGGCCGCACACGGCCTAAAATTTTTGGAGACCTACAAATTTTTCGAATGGGCCTATGTAGGGAGAACATATCAAGTGCAAACCCGTCTTTAGTGCAAAGTTGGAAACCCACACACAAGCTCGCAAAAATATTCTCCCAAGAACATTTACATGCAGGGCCGTCTTGAGATTTCGGGCTCTGGGTGAAAAAATAATTTGGGTCCCTGCATGTAAGCGAAATGAGATTTTAGAAAGTTAAAATAAAACGAGATTTCACTGACACTAAAGAATTAGAGACAATGCACACTTTCTGATTCTTTGGATTGACCGGTACGGCCAGTTTTGACATGTCATCAGCCGCGACTTCGGTGATCGGTAGCACGGGAAGGAGGCAGGGACTACAGATTTACGGCCGGTGTGGCGGGCACGGCAAGAAGAAACGATGGAGATGTGTTTCTTTTTATTGTAAGAGTAGATGCGATCGGCGACTAATCGCAGAAATAGAAGGGCCTTCCGGTAGCAATAGGAGTATGGAAACATCCATCCGGAAAACGCTCGCAATGTTTCCCTGGATCGATGCTTACATCGCATGATGCATCACGTAGCCCACTATAACTAGGGCCTTCTTTGGGTACAAGGACTAACAATAATTGGAGAATTTTCAAGAACCATGAATAGTTGTTCTATATATATCAGGTGAACAAACTATGAAGGAGAGAACACACCTTTTTGTTGGCTCAAGAAAGAATATAAACTGAACCCCAACTGCCATCGGAACATTATTTTTCATTGGATATGTTTACTTTTACCAATTAACCACTAAGAGCAACTACATCGCATATATCCAAACAGATATGAAGTTGTTGCCTTAAAAGCTAAATTGACCAACAGTCCTGGCAGCACTTCAATTGGGAAGAGCAGAAGTTTAAAAAATGCACCGATGTTAGAGAACCCAGATCCTCGCGGCGTCTTGGCTCGACGTCCTGCTTCTGAGACAGGGCCTCCCGCCTGGAAGGGCACCAGACACTGGAGGAGCGGGGATTCGACGCTGCCGTGCTGGCGCCAATAAAGGAGGCAGTCGAGATTGTCGTACTTTGAAGCACCTACATCATGAAGCGCGGATGGCGTCGTAGTTCCCGCACTGAATTGAAAAGGTAAAATAGAGGCAAATAAATACCTGGTATGCAATCAAGATCAAGGGGAAGGAGGAGAGGTGGAGAAAGAGTGGGCCATCTAGCGGCCAAAGCGTTCGTGCGACGTCGCAGCAGCTTGGCGCTTGGCAGCAGCCCCTAGGCTGTGGTGGCGGACGCCGGCGAGGTGTGGAGCTGCCCGGCGCGGGCGACGGTGGATCCAATGATGTAGCAACCGGATCTGGCGTGGGTGCAGCACACAGCCCCGTGCGGCATCGGAGCAGCTTGGGGCTTGGCGGCATCCCCGGGGCTGTGGTGGCGAGGCCGGCGAGGTGTGGAGCTGCCCGGCATTGGATCCAGCGCTTCGGCGACCGGGCCTGGCGCGGGAGCAGCACGCAGCCTGGGCGGTGGTGGATTGAAGGGGGTGGAAACCGGCCTTGGCTCCGCCGCCACCGTCGTCGCCTGTTTAAGCCGAGAGGAGGCAAGGCCGATGTCGTGAGGATAGAGGAGAGAAGACGTGTGGGCAAAACGGCCTGCTCCGAGGGACAGCTGCACCACGCAAGATAGAGTGCCCACAAGGCAGTGCTAGCGAGAAAATGCAGATGAGCTGCTCCGTGGCGTGGACGTGCCCATCGCGCGCGCCAGCTGCACCTCACACATGGAGAAGCAAATCAGCCCACAAGCAGCGACAGCAAACATCGTAGGGCCCATAATCAAAGAGACAAAATGATCCAAGTGCGCTGAGAACGGCCACAATCCATGGAGATTGTAGCTTGAAGTAATTTTCGTATCTTTTTTATGGTTATATATACATGCCCTAGTGCACACATAGGAGGGAAGAGCCCCTAACAAAATAGCACGCAGACACCCCAAATCATGTTCCATACAACATTCAGCGAAATCACTAGAAAAAGGGCACCCTTCCAGAGGGTCACCTCGCACGCGCTGTGGAAGCGACATTTGTCACGCTCTACTTCCTCGTAGCCTCCACAGGGTGCCCGCATGCGTGACAAGTGTCACCATCACAGAGTTTTTTTTCGGGGGAGGGGGCGGGGGGGGGGGGGGGGGGGGTTCGCTTTGACACGCACGGATAGAGGTGGGGTGTGAATGCATTTATTTTATGATTCATTTTTTCAAAATGAAATATCTCCTGAACCGTATTTAAAAATTATAAACCGTTTTCATATTTAAGATCCTCGCGTCGGGATCTTCAAAACTAGATCCTATGTTGATAGGTTTAGAGAGAAAAAAATTGTACACTCAGAATCAATACGTATGTACATCCAGTTACACGCAGATGTACGCCCAGTTACAGTGACCGAAGTACGTCCCCAAATGCAGTGCTGACGTATACCCACGTGCAACACGGGTGTACGTCCAAACGGTTGTATACCCAGATACATGTGGATGTACACCCAGACAGATATACCCCAGGCGGTTGTACACCCAAGGCGCTTGTACGCTCAGTGAAGGGATGATGTACACCCAAACGATTGTACACCCAATGAAGGGCCGGCGTACACCCAGACGGATGTACGGCCAGGTGGATGTGTACACCTAGGCGGATATACACCTAGTTAAACCGTGCATATACTCTCCAGAACAATTTTTGTATACTTTCAGTAGCCTTTTTTTATACTTTCACATATAACATGTATACTTTATACTTTCAGTAGCAAATTTTTTATACTTTCACATACAACATGTATACTTTTAGAAATAACGTTTTTATACTTTTAGTAAGTATTTTTTATACTTTTCAGATACAATACGTGTGTACTTTTTAGATGAAACGCCGTAGGTGTTTTGTTCGAGGCGAAGCCGAGCGGTAGTACGAGGCAACGCTGAGCCATAGCACGCACTACGACCAATGCATGCTTCGACCAATACGCACAACGAGCTATGTACCCCCTTCAAGATCTTTATAAATGTTTATAGAAGCGAAGCCTAGCCGTAAAAAATAGCGAGGTGAAACCGAGCATCGCTGCTACATGGTGTACACATGCGCGCGTGCTGCTGAAAATATAAAGTATAAACAATAGATTGTACAATGTACGAATATTTGTTTTTTTGAAACCTATCAACATGTGATCTAGTTTTGTAGATCTCGACATGAGGATCTCCAATATGAAAAAGGTTTGTAATTCTGAATTACGGTTCTGGAGATATTTTTGTTTTGAAGAAACGGATCTAAAAAGAAATTTGTGCCACCCTTTAGTCTTTCATCCAGTGGAAAAGGGAAAACCCACCAAAATTCTATGGGAGTGATAGTTGGTGCACATGCAGTGGCTCTCCTTTCGCTCTCAGAAGGTTCGGAGAGGGAAACCTTTCCCTAATCGCATCCCATTCAGCATACACATTCAAGAGTTTTTTTATTCTCATTGTTTCATGGAAGGTTCAACATGAACAATATAGTAAAGGTATAAGACCTACTTATCATAAATTTTTCTAACATGAATATACAAGTTTGAACTGACCACAAACTTGGAATAATTGTGTATTTGACCAATTAGATATTGGCAAGTATAAAATGACGAGTCCGGAGGCGCTGCCACAGCGAGCACAACAGTTTTTCCCCGCCAATCCATTCACCTCGCCTATCTGGAGTCCGTAATATGAATCGGGCCTAAAGGTTCCCAGACGTTTTGGACTATCTTCTGCCGCGGCAGAATTTTGGGTTGTTTTTTCGGACGCAGTAGGAGGATTTGGGCACAAATGACATATTATATTAGTTCCACATTGACAACATTTATATAAATGATTACATGGAACTAATTGAGATCCACTTATACATTAAGACTTGTACATTTGAGATCATTTTTCATGGACACCATCTACATGCATGGAGATTATTGTCCATAATTGTATGCTCCCTTTGGATTTATGATGTACTTAACCAAAAATCCCGCCAATTCCTCTTAAATTGCTTCTCGGAGGTCATGCGGTAGGAGATCCTCCCGAATGTCGTAAATCGTTAAAGTATTTATATTCATCTTCCGCTCATTCATGATCTTCCTTATGTTCTTGACATAGAATCCACATAAATTTGTTCCCGCTGGCTGTTGATGGCACTTTACATAGAATGCAATGAAATAATGTTGAAGCAATTCCATAGATAGTGAATCTAGCAAGTACTACTTACGATGATTGTATCAACTTGCATATTCATACAGAAAAATCCCACTTTCGAACTTTAAATCCGTACAAATTACATGCACGTCGCTCATAAAACACACCAAAAATTATTTTGATTCATAAATAGTTTAAATAAAAAATATAGTTCGCACAAGTTTACATGCATGATTTGTAAATATTCCCAGAATTCCCTTTTAATCTACATTATGGGTCAATTTTTCATTCATGTTTATTTAAATATCATGACTTGAAGCAATACTAGCACTAAACATCCACCTTGGTACTTAAGCTACATATTAAATGATAAATCGGTCATAGTAGTCTCAAACTCCTCTGTATTCTCTCTGTCAAATTACATGATTGGCATCAATAAAGCCTTGGGTAAAGAAGATGGTGATTTGCTTTATGTGATACTGTACCTCTATTGCAATTCATGCATGTGTGTGGCCAAGTAGTACTAAACAAATTAGGCTAAATTGTCTCATTTGTTCGAGGATGTAGAAGTAGAAGGGAACCGAGGAAGTAGTTGTGGTTCACACTTTTTGGCTACAAACATCTACCAGACGTGTACTCCATAGTTCCTAGGTGTCAAAAGATTTAAAGGTGGGGTGGCGGGGTGGGTGGGGAGGGGGGCGTTGGCCCCCTTCATTGAACCTCTTCACATTTATAGCATGACACAACTATTGTGTGCCATTTTCTTGCAGTAAGTGTTGTAGGCTCTACTCCGGCTCCGGCCTACCCACGAAAGTTGTTCCCCTACCGGTCTTTGCCCGCGCGATACCATGTTTACTGCGCTCCCTTCTGCTGCGAGGACTGCTGTATGCCGTCTCCCGTCTCTGTCGCTCACCATTCTTTCCTTCTATGCGGTCGCTCGCCAACCTCTCTGATGACGGTTGCTGCAGATTCTCCACTGAATCCTCCACCGCGCCTCCTTTGCCGCTGGCAAAGTCCACCATGGTGATTGGATCCGACACCCAGCTTCTTCCTTGTTGTCTTGCGGAAACAGCCGTTGCCCGTTGGTAACATCACCGATGTCACTAGTGGAGAATACCCTTTTTGCTCGGTGGAGAACGGGCCTTTCGCCCCGGCTCGGGTACGGCCCGGTGTAAAAGGGTGCATAGCTAGGGATGGGGCGAGCAGAGAGACTCGTGGGGGGAGGCCTTTTTCCCCGGTTGGTGGCTCCACCCGGGGTAAAAGGCCTGCAAGTCCTTTTACCCCGGTTGGTGGCTCCAACCGGGGCAAGAGACCCCCCTCCCCCCAAACACACACTATATAAACCCTGTCAGCCCTCTCCTCTCCTCATGCCACTCACATTGGAGGACATATCCTAGTAGTGGGGTGTGTGCTCATTTTTCCCCCTCCTATGCACAAGAGGTGTTCGATGAAATGCCCGGGAGCATAATGTCATCTCAGCTCGCAGAAAACAAATATGATTTAATTTTCCGAGCCACACTTAATTTAATAAGATTTCCCCTCCTTCTTTCCTCCTCGACCGAGGTACCATTTTATCCTTTCATCTATCGAGGTAACATTTGTCATTTCTCTATTCACGGTGTTCAGGAACAGTTCTTAATAATCATACAATGCAGATGAACCGGCAATGGATGTACGCTGACCGACGCTCTGCCGCGTTCATGAAAGGTGTGGGTTATTTTCTCAAGGTGGCCCAGGCAAACAAGCGGAATAACTTTATGTGTTGTCCATGTCACTACTAGGAAAACATCTATAGGAGTAATCATACCCGTGACGCACCACATGCTTGGTGCGTCACGGCTATGTACCCGTGGCGCACCACACACCAGTGGGCCTCGGTGCGTCACGCCTAAGGGCATAGCCGTGACGCACCAAACATAAGGTGCGTCACGGCTATAGGTGGGTGCTGGGAGGCAAGGGGCCTAAGGGCATAGCCGTGGGCAAAGATAGCCGTGACGCACCATATGTTTGGTGCGTCACGGGTATTGCAATAGGCGTGACACACCAAACATATGGTGCGTCATGGCTATGACATCCACCGAAATTATCCCTCCACACCCCTCCTCCCCCCCGGGACCGCCTTTCTTGTTTTGTCACGGAAGAGTTCGATGTCTAGAAATCATCAATAAATAATTTCCTATAGATGCACGGAGAGTTTAATGTATACTTTTTTTAACAAATTTTGAAATTTGAATTTCGACTTTGTGAGCAAAAGTTCATTAAAAAAAGTAAAATTGGCATAACTTTTGCATACGATGTCGGAATTTAAAGTTCAATATACCAACGGAAACTAGTGAAAAATCGGCCGGAACACCACTTCCTGCCGGGGACTCCCACCACCGTCACACGAAGACTCCGTCACGCCGTCTCAGCCCGAGTCGAGAGGCGCTCCTGCGTGTGCCTAGGTTACCCGTGTCCACCACAATCCACGCGAGGGAGGAGATTCCCCCGCCACCGCCGTCACCAACACGGGCCTTGCCCAGCGGTGACCACCGGCGGCGATTGGAGGGAGAGGAAGGGGGGGGGAGGGGGCGGCTCTGGTGGTGGCTAGGGTTCTGCCCGAGTCGCCCACGCAGGGGACGACGCGGGGGCTCTCGTGAGATGTTGACCCCATTGGAAGAAATATTGCTTGATTTTCTCAACTCTATTCAACAAATAAAAAAAGGAAATCCCATGAATAATAATTGTCCCCTCATAAACAAACATGGGAAAAATTTCGCAACCATAAGCCATTAACGTTGGTGAAATAATGGAGACTTTTGTGTCCACAATTTTCTAAAAGCATCACTGTTCGCCTTAATCTCCGAAGAGTAGTACATATGTTTTTTTGCTGCTCGTCTTCAAAGAAAATCTTATTTTCTTTCATGTCAACAAAGTATATGCTATCAGAACAATCCCCCCCCCCCTGCCCCCCCGCGCGCGCGGTAATTTTTTCGCCCAACACGTTTATTGTTTTATGGAGAGACACCACTACTGAAACATTTTCCCCCGATATATTCTTTTACATTGTTTGGAGACTCGTATATTTGCTTTAATCATTACTTGATCATTGTTTCTTTTTTTCTATCACCAATTTAAAATACACACTATGTTGAATTCTCTCGTTAAAAGCAAGATGGTAAGCTTGATAACAATCAAAGAAAGTTGGGGACCAAAGAGTGTTTGTATCTTCTGTGCAGGTTCATGCCCGTCAATGCTGGTTTTTTGGCGCCTCGCTGAGAAAATGAAGTCTTATTGGATTTATAATCTCGGTTTCTAATATAATGGAAATTTACGGCTGTGCTGAATCATACCTTCCGCTTAGGTTTCTCCAACGGTGTGTGTGATTCACCGCATCACATTCCCAACCTACTTCTAGAGCCACCATGAAGAAAAATCCCACTTTCGAACTTTAAATCCGTACAAATTACATGCACGTCGCTCATAAAACACACCAAAAATTATTTTGATTCATAAATAGTTTAAATAAAAAATATAGTTCGCACAAGTTTACATGCATGATTTGTAAATATTCCCAGAATTCCCTTTTAATCTACATTATGGGTCAATTTTTCATTCATGTTTATTTAAATATCACGACTTGAAGCAATACTAGCACTAAACATCCACCTTGGTACTTAAGCTACATATTAAATGATAAATCGGTCATAGTAGTCTCAAACTCCTCTGTATTCTCTCTGTCAAATTACATGATTGGTATCAATTAAGCCTTGGGTAAAGAAGATGGTGATTTGCTTTATGTGATACTGTACCTCTATTGCAATTCATGCATATGTGTGGCCAAGTAGTACTAAAAAAATTAGGCTAAATTGTCTCATTTGTTCGAGGATGTAGAAGTAGAAGGGAACCGAGGAAGTAGTTGTGGTTCACACTTTTTGGCTACAAACATCTACCAGACGTGTACTCCATAGTTCCTAGGTGTCAAAAGATTTAAAGGTGGGGTGGCGGGGTGGGACGGGGGGGGGGGGGGGGGGGGCGTTGGCCCCCTTCATTGAACCTCTTCACATTTATAGCATGACACAACCATTGTGTGCCATTTAGTTGCAGTAAGTGTTGTAGGCTCTACTCCGGCTCCGGCCTACCCACGACAGTTGTTCCCCTGTCGGTCTTTGCCCGCGCGATACCATGTTTACTGCGCTCCCTTCTGCTGCGAAGACTGCTGTATGCCGTCTCCCGTCTCTGTCGCTCACCATTCTTTCCTTCTATGCGGTCGCTCGCCAACCTCTCTCATGACGGTTGCTGCAGATTCTCCACTGAATCCTCCACCGCGCCTCCTCTGCCACTGGAAAAGTCCACCATGGCGATTGGATCCGACACCAGGCTCCTTCCTTGTTGTCTTGCGGAAACAACCGTTGCCCGTTGGTAACATCACCGATGTCACTAGTGGAGAATACCCTTTTTGCTCGGTGGAGAACGGGCCTTTCGCCCCGGCTCGGCTACGGCCCGGTGTAAAAGGGTTCAGAGCTAGGGCTGGGGCGAGCAGAGAGACTCGTGGGGGGGAGGCCTTTTTCCCCAGTTGGTGGCTCCACCCGGGGTAAAAGGCCTGCAGGTCCTTTTACCCCGGTTGGTGGCTCCAACCGGGGCAAAAGACCCCCCCCCCCCAAACACACACTATATAAACCCTGTCAGCCCTCTCCTCTCCTCATGCCACTCACATTGGAGGACATATCCTAGTTGTGTGGTGTGTGCTCATTTTTTCCCCTCCTATGCCCAAGAGGTGTTCGATGAAATGCCCGGGAGCATAACGCCATCTCAGCTCGCAGAAAACAAATATGATTTAATTTTTCGAGCCACACTTAATTTAATAAGCTTTCTCCTCTTTCTTTCCTCCTCGATCGAGGTACCATTTTATCCTTTCATCTATCGAGGTAACATTGGTCATTTCTCTATTCACGGTGTACTGGAACAGTTCTTAATAATCATACAATGCAGATGAACAGGCAATGGATGTACGCTGACCACGCTCTACCGCGTTCATGAAAGGCGTGGGTTATTTTCTCAAGGTGGCCCAGGCAAACAAGCGGAATAACTTTATGTATTGTCCATGTCACTACTAGGAAAACAACTATAGGACCCGTGGCGCAACACACACCAGTGGGCCTCGGTGCGTCACGCCTAAGGGCATAGTCGTGATGCACCAAACATAAGGTGCGTCACGGCTATAGGTGGTTGCTGGGCGGCAAGGGGCCTAAGGGCATAGCGGTGGGCAAAGATAGCCGTGACGCACCATATGTTTGGTGCGTCACGGGTGTTGGAATAGGCGTGACACATCAAACATATGGTGCGTCACGGCTATGACATCCACCGAAATTATCCCTCCACACCCCCCCCCCCCCCCCCCCCCCGGACCGCCTTTCTAGTTTTGTCACGGAAGAGTTCGATGTCTAAAAATCATCAAAAAATAATTTACTTATAGATGCACGGATAGTTTAATGTATACTTTTTTTAACAAATTTTGAAATTTGAATTTCGACTTTCTGAGCAAAATTTCATTTAAAAAAGTAAAATGGGCATAACTTTTGCATACGATGTTCGAATTTAAAGTTCAATATACCAACGGAAACTAGTGAAAAACCGGCCGGAACACCACCTCCTGCCGGGGACTCCCACCACCGTCACACGAAGACTTCGTCACGCCGTCTCAGCCCGAGCCGAGAGGCGCTCCTGTGTGTGCCGAGGTTACCCGCGTCCACCACAATCCACGCGAGGGAGGAGATTCACCCGCCACTGCCGTCACCAACACGGGCCTTGCCCAGCGGTGACCACCGGCGGCGATTGGAGGGAGAGGAAGGGGGAGGAGGGGGCGGCTCTGGTGGCGGCTAGGGTTCTGCCCGAGTCGCCCACGCAAGGGACAACGCGGGGGCTCTCGTGAGATGTTGACCCCATTGGAAGAAATATTGCTTGATTTTCTCAACTCTATTCAACAAATAAAAAAAGGAAATCCCATGAATAATAATTGTCCCCTCATAAACAAACATGGGAAATTTTTAGCAACCATAAGCCATTAACGTTGGTGAAAGAATGGAGACTTTTGTGTCCACAATTTTCTAAAAGCATCACTGTTCGGCTTAATCTCCGAAGAGTAGTACATATGTTTTTTTGCTGCTCGTCTACAAAGAAAAGCTTATTTTCTTTTATGTCAACAAAGTATATGCTATCAGAACAATCCCCCCCCCCCCCCCCCCCCGCGCGGTAATTTTTTCGCCCAGCACGTTTACTGTTTTATGGAGAGACACCACTACTGAAACATTTTCCCCCGATCTATTCTTTTACATTGTTTGGAGACTAGTATATTTTCTTTAATCATTACTTGATCATTGTTTCTTTTTTTCTTTCACCAATTTAAAATACACCCTATGTTGAATTCTCTCGTTAAAAGCAACATGGTAAGCTTGATAACCATCAAAGAAAGTTGGGGACCAAAGAGTGTTTGTATCTTCTGTGCAGGTTCATGCCCGTCAATGCTGGTTTTTTGGCGCCTCGCTGAGAAAATGAAGTCTTATTGGATTTATAATCTCGGTTTCTAATATAATGGAAATTTACGGCTGTGCTGAATCATACCTTCCGCTTCGGTTTCTCCAACGGTGTGTGCGATTCACTGCATCACATTCCCAACCTACTTCTAGAGCCACCATGAAGAAAAATTGGGCACTTATTCTTGTTATTTTTCAAGTTGTGGGTCAGTGAGAGAGAGAGAGAAAGGAGGGATAGGGAGAGCGAGGGAGAGAGAGCCATGGATATGTTGGGCTGGCTCATTTTGCAACCTCACCTCGGTGTGTGGTGTCTTCATCACATGAGCGAGGCCGACATCCAAAGAATGGGCATAGAGGCTCGTGCCATGGTGAGCACTAGTTGTGGTCTTGGCTTCTGGTATCTTGATGCATGGGTCGAAGATGACAGAACCAGCTGATCCTAAGAGTATCTCTAATCAGCGTAAGCAAATTTGATCTTTCAAATATTCATGCACGCATTTCGACGTGGCTACAAATAGAAGCCGGCCACCCCATATGTCCCTTAGTATATACAGAAAAATCCCACTTTCGAACTTTAAATCCGTACAAATTACATGCACGTCGCTCATATAACACACCAAAAATTATTTTGATTCATAAATAGTTTAAATAAAAAACATAGTTCGCACAAGTTTACATGCATGATTTGTAAATACTCCCAGAATTCCCTTTTAATCTACATTATGGGTCAATTTTTCATTCATGTTTATTTAAATATCATGACTTGAAGCAATACTAGCACTAAACATCCACCTTGGTACTTAAGCTACATATTAAATGATAAATCGGTCATAGTGTCTCAAACTCCTATGTATTATCTCTGTCAAATTACATGATTGGCATCAATTAAGCCTTGGGTAAAGAAGATGGTGATTTGCTTCGTGTGATACTGTATCTCTATTGCAATTCATGCATGTGTGTGGCCAAGTAGTACTAAAAAAATTAGGCTAAATTGTCTCATTTTTTCGAGGATGTAGAAGTAGAAGGGAACCGAGGAAGTAGTTGTGGTTCACACTTTTTGGCTACAAACATCTACCAGACGTGTACTCCATAGTTCCTAGGTGTCAAAAGATTTAAAGGTGGGGTGGCGGGTGGGTGGGGGGGGCGTTGGCCCCCTTCATTGAACCTCTTCACATTTATAGCATGACACAACTATTGTGTGGAATTTTGTTGCAGTAAGTGTTGTAGGCTCTACTCCGGCTCCGGCCTACCCACGACAGTTGTTCCCCTGCCGGTCTTTGCCCTCTCGATACCATGTTTACTGCGCTCCCTTCTGTTGCGAGGACTGCTGTATGCCGTCCTCTGTCGCTCACCATTCTTTCCTTCTATGCGGTCGCTCGCCAACCTCTCTCATGACGGTTGTTGCAGATTCTCCACTGAATCCTCCATCGCGCCTCCTCTGCCGCTGGCAAAGTCCACCATGGAGATTGGATCCGACACCGGGCTCCTTCCTTGTTGTCTTGCGGAAACAGCCTTTGCCCGTTGGTAATATCACCGATGTCACTAGTGGAGAATACCCTTTTTGCTCGGTGGAGAACGGGCCTTTCGCCCCGGCTTGGCTATGGCCCGGTGTAAAAGGGTGCAGAGCAAGGGATGGGGCGAGCAGAGAGACTCGTGTGGGGGAGGGGCCTTTTTCCCCGGTTGGTGGCTCCACCCGGGGTAAAAGGCCCGCAAGTCCTTTTACCCCGGTTGGTGGCTCCAACCGGGGCAAAAGACCCCCCCCTCCCACACACACACTATATATAAACCCTATCAGCCCTATCCTCTCCTCATGCCACTCACATTGGAGGGCAGATCCTAGTTGTGGGGTGTGTGCGTGACAAGAGTTGGCACGAGTCGACTTACAAGCTTCGTGGAGATGGAGATCACCATGAAGAGAGCCATACCATTTCACATTATAATTGCTTTATTTGTGTTATTGTTATGTCTCTATTTACCTCTATTTGGATAGTTGGTAGATTCTTTAATCCCTCAAAGAAGGTCTAGTCGGTCGCCCCGCCAGTGCTGCACCATCACAAGTCGGACATTCTTGGTAGTGGGCTCATGAAATTGAGGTGCTACCAATTCTTTCCGGTTAGGTGGGTTCGAGTCGGACTCTTACAAGCAGAAGCACTTGGTAATCTAGACGAGTCCATCACAACGGTTGTGGGGCTCGGGGCGAGGTAGGTTGGGAGCCGGGGCATGTGATGTCACCCAACTAACAGGAGTCGTATAGAGATACGATTGGCAAGGTGTTGCCTACCTAGATCACTTGACGGCTAGCAGTGATGCTAAAGCTCACTAGTCGGCTTGCTTATTTAGGGTCCTGAATCACTTAGCAACCATCGGAGGGATGTTGGTTCTAGTGGGAGCATAAGTATTAAAGCGTTTAATATGCCTGCTCTTTTATGAATACATGTCTTAAGTGTCTTTGCGTATTTTCTGTTGTAGATCAATGGCACCTAGCAACCTTCCTCAGTTGTCCACTTTTGCGTTGAGGTCAATCCTAGAGAAAGATAAGCTTAATGGAATTAATTTCACCAACTGGTATCGTAATCTGAGGATAGTCCTCAAGCATGACAAGAAAGAACATGTTCTAGAAACTCCACTTCCAGATGAGCCTGATGACGATGCGACTGTCGCTGTCACAAATGCCTACCGTAAGACTAGAGATGAGTCTACGGAGATTAGCTGTCTTATGCTTGCACACATGGAACCGGACTTGCAGCAGCAGTTCGAGAATGTTGAGGCCTACGATATGATCGAAAGCCTCAAAAGTATGTTCCAGGCTCAAGCAAGGACTGAGAGGTATCAAGTCTCTCAAGCTTTGCTTGGCTGTAAGTTGAAAGACGGCGATCCACTGAGTCCGCATGTAATCAAGATGATTGGTTACATACAGTCTTTGGATCGCTTGGGCTTCTCAATTAAAGAAGAGATCGCCACTGATATAATTCTGAACTCTCTTCCTAGTGCGTATGGTCCGTTCATCTCGAACTACCATATGCATGGTATGGATAAGAGTATCACTGAATTACATGGGATGCTCAAAACGGCAGAGGCTGATATCAAGAAAGGCGCCAGTCAAGTGTTGATGGTGCAGAATAAGGCTAAGTTCAAGAAGAGTTCTTGGACTAAGAAGAAGAAGGATAAGTCAGGAGGTAGCGCCCATGGCCCTGTCCAGAGTGCTCCCGCAAAGACTAAGCCTTCTCCTACAGCCGGAGCCAATTGCTTCTATTGCAAGCAGGATGGCCACTGGAAGAGGAACTGCACCAAGTATTTGGCTGACAAGGCCAAGAGTGGAGGTATGACTTCCGACTCAGGTACACTTGTGTGCAATGTTATAGACATTTATCTTGCTGATGCACCTAATAGTTCTTGGGTATATGATACCGGATCAGTCATTCACACTTGCAACTCGTTGCAGGGGCTGGTAAGAACTAGGAGCGTGGCAAGAGGAGAGGTTGACATTCGGGTCGGCAACAAGGCGAGAGTCGCTGCGTTGGAAGTCGGCACGATGCAACTTCATTTACCTTCAGGATTTATTTTGGAACTAAATAATTGTTATTATGTTCCAGCGCTTAGTCGAAACATTATTTCCGCCTCATGTTTGATGAGACAAGGTTATGAGTCGAATATTAAGAATAATGGTTGTTCTTTATATTTGAAAGATATGTTTCACGGCTTTGCACCCGTTCAGAACGGGTTATTTATTTTAAATCTTGATAGTGAATCGGTCTATAACATAAATGTTAAAAGGTTGAAACCAAATGATCTGAATATGACTTACTTTTGGCACTGTCGGCTTGGTCATATAAGTTGGAAGCGCATGAAGAAGCTCCATGATGATGGACTTCTAACTTCATTTGACTTAGAGTCATTCGAGACATGCGAATCATGCCTACTAGGCAAGATGACCAAGACACCTTTTGCAAGGAGTTGTGAAAGGGCGTCCGACTTGTTGGAACTAATACATAGTGATGTATGTGGTCCAATGAGCACGACAGCCAGAGGTGGTTATGAGTACTTCATTACCTTCACTGATGATTTGAGTAGGTATGGATATATCTATTTAATGAAACACAAGTCGGAAGCCTTTGAAAAGTTCAAGGAATTCCAGAATGAGGTACAAAATCAGCTCGGCAAGAAAATAAAGTTTCTACGGTCGGACCGTGGAGGCGAGTACATGAGCCATGAGTTTGATGACCATCTAAAGAGTTGTGGAATAGTTCCTCAACTCACTCCGCCGGGTACACCGCAGAGAAACGGTGTATCGGAACGGAGAAATCGGACCTTGTTGGACATGGTACGATCAATGATGAGTCGGACAGATCTACCTTTATCATTTTGGGGTTATTGTCTAGAAACTGCAGCTTTCACACTAAACAGAGTACCATCAAAGTCAGTAGAGAAGACACCACATGAGATGTGGACGGGCAAGAAGCCAAGTTTGTCTTTTCTTAAGATTTGGGGTTGTGAAGCATTTGTCAAGCGACTTCAGTCGGACAAGCTCACGCCCAAGTCGGATAAGTGTATTTTCGTGGGGTATCCGAGGGAAACCTTGGGGTACTACTTCTACAACCGGGAAGAGGGCAAAGTGTTTGTCGCTCGGAATGGTGTCTTCCTTGAGAAAGAGTTTCTCGGTCGGGAAGTCAGTGGGAGCACAGTGCAACTCGAAGAAATTCGAGAGGAACCGGCTAGGGGCGAGTCGGCGAATGCCTTGGAGGCTGAGCCGGTCGTGGTACCTACACCGGTAACAGCACCTGAACCACGGAGATCTGCCAGATTACAGAGTGCTCGAGATGTTTTACTGTTAGACAGTAATGAGCCGGCAACTTATTCGGAAGCGATGGTGGGATCTGATTCCGAGTCGTGGCTTGGAGCCATGAGATCCGAGTTAAAGTCCATGGATGAAAACCAAGTTTGGAATTTGGTTGATCTGCCTGACGGTGCAAGACCCGTCGAGTGCAAATGGGTCTTTAAGAAGAAAATTGATATGGATGGAAATATTTCCGTCTATAAAGCACGACTTGTCGCGAAGGGGTTCCGACAGGTTCAAGGAGTTGACTACGACGAGACCTTCTCGCCCGTAGCGATGCTTAAATCAATTCGGATCATGTTAGCCATAGCAGCCTATTTCGACTATGAGATATGGCAGATGGATGTCAAGACAGCTTTCCTTAATGGAAATTTAACTGAGGACGTGTATATGATACAGCCCGAAGGTTTTGTCGATCCAGCTAATGTTGACAAGGTATGCAAACTTCAGAAATCCATTTATGGGTTGAAGCAAGCATCTCGGAGTTGGAACATTCGCTTTGATGAGGTAGTCAAATCGTTTGGCTTCATCAAGAGCGATCATGATTCTTGTTTATACAAGAAGTTTAGTGGGAGCAAAGTAAACTTTCTAATCTTGTATGTGGATGACATATTGCTGATTGGAAATGATGTCATGATGTTGCAAGAAACCAAAGAGTCATTGGAAAGGAGTTTCTCAATGAAGGATTTGGGTGAGGCAACTTACATATTAGGAATCAGGATCTATAGAGATAGATCCAGGCGGCTCATTGGATTGAGTCAAAGTACTTATCTGGACAAGGTTTTGAAGAAATTCAAAATGCAAGAGTCCAAGAAGGGATTCTTGCCGATGTCCCATGGTATAAAACTTGGCAAGACTCAGTGTCCTTCGACGACTGATGAGCGAAGTCGGATGAGTGTGATCCCGTATGCTTCGGCAATCGGATCCATCATGTATGCCATGATTTGTACTAGGCCAGATGTTTCCTATGCTCTAAGTGTTACGAGCAGATACCAGGCTGACCCTGGCGAAGCCCACTGGGCAGCGGTTAAAAACATCCTTAAGTATTTGAGAAATACTAAGGAAATGTTCCTAGTTTATGGAGGTGATGAGGAATTCAGTGTAAAGGGTTACACGGATGCGAGTTATCTCACCGACTCAGATGATTCTCGTTCGCAATCGGGATACGTGTTCGTAATGAACGGAGGAGCTGTGAGCTGGAAGAGTTCCAAGCAAGATACGGTGTCTGCATCTACAACAGAGGCTGAGTATATTGCTGCCTCAGAGGCGGCAAAGGAAGCTGTTTGGATCAGGAACCTCCTGATTGATCTTGGTGTGGTTCAGGGCGCGTCCAATCCATTGGACGTATATTGTGACAACAATGGTGCTATCGCACAAGCCAAGGAACCTAGACAACACCAGAAGAACAAACATATACTCATGCGGTACCACCTCATTCGCCAGTTTGTCGAACAAGGTGATATCAAGTTATGCAAAGTACACACGGATGCAAACATTGCAGATCCGTTGACAAAGGCGCTACCACAGCCTAAGCATGAGGCGCACACGAGAGGCATGGGCATTAGATGCCTAGGCATATGATGCCAGGATGATTGACTCTAGTGCAAGTGGGAGACTGTTGGGAATATGCCCTAGAGGCAATCATGTATGATGTTATTCCCACTGTATTCATAAAGTTATTAAGTTGTCCTTGTTTTGAACATCTGATATATGTCATTGAATATGTGATTCGATTGTGGAACCATATATTCACGTTGTTCATACTAATTGTCCTTGGTCGTTAAGGTTGTGCTGGACACACATCCTAGACTAATGTGAGTGTTGGCTGATGACACGGTTCCACTTGTCATGGGCATGGTGATGCCATTCCAACGTTCACGGACTTGGCTAAAGAGTTTAGCAAGTCGGACTGACCCACATTGAGATGCAACGATCAAGTCGTCATTTGCATGTCTCAATCAATGTAATCCTTAGACCTGAGGTTGTCGCACAATCCGAGTTGTGGATCACCGACTTAGGTTCTGTCAAACGTTGTTCTGTGACAAGGCAACTATAAAGGCAGAGTTCGGGTCGAATGAGAAGCAAGCTGCGTGATGTGGATAATCAAGATGGGATTTTGCCCCTCCGATTGGAGAGATATTCTCTGGGCCCTCTCGAGTGATATGATTCAGGAAGCATGGCCATGCGCGACTCAGTTAAGTGTTAACTGTGTCGGTTGACTAAGAGTTAGTCAGATGAATCACATATCACGGATCGAGAAGAGAGTTGAGCTATTTAAGGGATGACGATAAATCGCCTATAGCTCGACAAGGTATATCGTGAGGCAAAAAGGACTAAGATGAATATCACATTGAAAGGTATGTCGTCATGACTCAATGGTACTTGGGAGTCGGCACGTTCTGCTAGGAGCCGCTACCGATTGATCGATTGGGAGTTGGACTCCAATCGTGTCCAAGTCGCCATGAGCCTGCAGGGTCGCACACTTAAGAGCGGGAGCAAATAATGGTTGGGTTGGACCCGAACCGGAAATGGACTGAGTTAGTGAGTCGGACTCACAGAGGGAATGGGCCACAAGTGTTGTGCAGCCCATTACCATACGCTATATAAAGAGGGGCGCAGGTTGCCCAGCGGGCAGGTTAGTCCACTCTCCCATGCGTTGGGAACCCTAGCCCCACTCAGTCCAGCCGCCGCACCGGACCTAGCAGTCCGCCGTCGGAGCTCCTCCTCGTACGTGTGGATACCGGCAGAGGTGCTGTACGTTCAGCACTTCGACGTTCGAGGGATTGGATCGGCCGGACCGGATCGTGGGACTGCACTGCCCCGACCAGACGCGCTACATCGATAATCCGCACCTGCGCGTCTAGTGGTAATACTCGTGGCCTTCTACCTCGGCTAGATCTTGGGAGCTTTGCGTAGGAAAAGTTTTCGTTTATCTCTACGCGCCCCAACAGAGACACCACTACTGAAACATTTTCCCCCGATCTATTCTTTTACATTGTTTGGAGACTAGTATATTTTCTTTAATCATTACTTGATCATTGTTTCTTTTTTTCTTTCACCAATTTAAAATACACCCTATGTTGAATTCTCTCGTTAAAAGCAACATGGTAAGCTTGATAACCATCAAAGAAAGTTGGGGACCAAAGAGTGTTTGTATCTTCTGTGCAGGTTCATGCCCGTCAATGCTGGTTTTTTGGCGCCTCGCTGAGAAAATGAAGTCTTATTGGATTTATAATCTCGGTTTCTAATATAATGGAAATTTACGGCTGTGCTGAATCATACCTTCCGCTTCGGTTTCTCCAACGGTGTGTGCGATTCACTGCATCACATTCCCAACCTACTTCTAGAGCCACCATGAAGAAAAATTGGGCACTTATTCTTGTTATTTTTCAAGTTGTGGGTCAGTGAGAGAGAGAGAGAAAGGAGGGATAGGGAGAGCGAGGGAGAGAGAGCCATGGATATGTTGGGCTGGCTCATTTTGCAACCTCACCTCGGTGTGTGGTGTCTTCATCACATGAGCGAGGCCGACGATCCAAAGAATGGGCATAGAGGCTCGTGCCATGGTGAGCACTAGTTGTGGTCTTGGCTTCTGGTATCTTGATGCATGGGTCGAAGATGACAGAACCAGCTGATCCTAAGAGTATCTCTAATCAGCGTAAGCAAATTTGATCTTTCAAATATTCATGCACGCATTTCGACGTGGCTACAAATAGAAGCCGGCCACCCCATATGTCCCTTAGTATATACAGAAAAATCCCACTTTCGAACTTTAAATCCGTACAAATTACATGCACGTCGCTCATATAACACACCAAAAATTATTTTGATTCATAAATAGTTTAAATAAAAAACATAGTTCGCACAAGTTTACATGCATGATTTGTAAATACTCCCAGAATTCCCTTTTAATCTACATTATGGGTCAATTTTTCATTCATGTTTATTTAAATATCATGACTTGAAGCAATACTAGCACTAAACATCCACCTTGGTACTTAAGCTACATATTAAATGATAAATCGGTCATAGTAGTCTCAAACTCCTATGTATTATCTCTGTCAAATTACATGATTGGCATCAATTAAGCCTTGGGTAAAGAAGATGGTGATTTGCTTCGTGTGATACTGTATCTCTATTGCAATTCATGCATGTGTGTGGCCAAGTAGTACTAAAAAAATTAGGCTAAATTGTCTCATTTTTTCGAGGATGTAGAAGTAGAAGGGAACCGAGGAAGTAGTTGTGGTTCACACTTTTTGGCTACAAACATCTACCAGACGTGTACTCCATAGTTCCTAGGTGTCAAAAGATTTAAAGGTGGGGTGGCGGGTGGGTGGGGGGGGCGTTGGCCCCCTTCATTGAACCTCTTCACATTTATAGCATGACACAACTATTGTGTGGAATTTTGTTGCAGTAAGTGTTGTAGGCTCTACTCCGGCTCCGGCCTACCCACGACAGTTGTTCCCCTGCCGGTCTTTGCCCTCTCGATACCATGTTTACTGCGCTCCCTTCTGTTGCGAGGACTGCTGTATGCCGTCTCCCGTCTCTGTCGCTCACCATTCTTTCCTTCTATGCGGTCGCTCGCCAACCTCTCTCATGACGGTTGTTGCAGATTCTCCACTGAATCCTCCATCGCGCCTCCTCTGCCGCTGGCAAAGTCCACCATGGAGATTGGATCCGACACCGGGCTCCTTCCTTGTTGTCTTGCGGAAACAGCCTTTGCCCGTTGGTAATATCACCGATGTCACTAGTGGAGAATACCCTTTTTGCTCGGTGGAGAACGGGCCTTTCGCCCCGGCTTGGCTATGGCCCGGTGTAAAAGGGTGCAGAGCAAGGGATGGGGCGAGCAGAGAGACTCGTGTGGGGGAGGGGCCTTTTTCCCCGGTTGGTGGCTCCACCCGGGGTAAAAGGCCCGCAAGTCCTTTTACCCCGGTTGGTGGCTCCAACCGGGGCAAAAGACCCCCCCCTCCCACACACACACTATATATAAACCCTATCAGCCCTATCCTCTCCTCATGCCACTCACATTGGAGGGCAGATCCTAGTTGTGGGGTGTGTGCTCATTTTTTCCCCTCCTATGCACAAGAGGTGTTCGATGAAATGCCCGGGAGCATAACGCCATCTCAGCTCGCAGAAAACAAATATGATTTAATTTTCCGAGCCACACTTAATTTAATAAGCTTTCTCCTCCTTCTTTCCTCCTCGTTCGAGGTACCATTTTATCCTTTCATCTATCGAGGTAACATTGGTCATTTATCTATTCACGGTGTTCTGGAACAGTTCTTAATAATCATACAATGCAGATGAACCGGCAATGGATATACGCTGACCGACGCTCTGCCGCGTTCATGAAAGGCGTGTTATTTTCTCAAGGTGGACCAGGCAAACAAGCGGAATAACATGTGTTGTATGTAGGAATCAGAAGGAACACTCTTCTCACAGAGTCATCCACTTCCACCTGTTTCAGTCCGGTTTCATGCCTGGCTATAATTGTTGGACCAAGCACGTGAAAGAGGGGTTATGATGGAAGACAACAAAGAAGAAGAGAATGAGTACAACTATCATGATATGTACCCTGAATACGGTGTCGGTACTGGAATTGAAGATAACGATGAAGTCGAAGAGGAAGACCGAGCACCAGATGAGCCGATCGATGATCTTGGCCTGTGAGACTTTTTAGATTCTCCAAATTCCGAAAGGAAAAAAAGTTATTTGAGACAGAAGCTTTTTTCCTACAAAATAAAAAAATTAAAAAAAATAAAAAAGATAGGCGTGACGCACCACATGTATGGTGCGTCACGGCTAACTCTGGGCATGATTTTTGAATTTCGAACCCGGGAGAGGCCCCCCCACCTATATATACTCCCCTTCCTCCTCCTTGCTCCACTCTTCTCCATTCCTCTCTCATTTCTTCTTTCTCCTTCCTCCACTCTCCAGTCTCTGTTCTTTCTCTCTTCTCCCTTCCTCCTCCCACCACCACCACCACCACCACCAAAACCACCACAACCACCACCACCACAACCACCACCACCACCACTTCACATCCACTCCGGCGACCACATCCTCGTGTCCACTCCCGCGACCTCTACTCCGGCGGCCACCTCCTCTCCGGCGACCTCCTCTCCGGCGGCCTCCTCAACTACCTCCTCTCCGGCGTCCTCCTCCACTACCGCGGCCATCTCGTCTCCGGAGGCCACCTCGACTCCGGTGACCACCCTCCACTCCGGCCTCTCTATTTTCGGTTTTCAAAATTTCAAAATTTTGGGCGGCCAGATCCAGATCTGGATCTGTCCTGCCTTTTTTTTTAATTTCAAAATCAATAGCCGTGACGAACCAGGCATGAGGTGCGCCACGAGTAACTAAAGATAGCCGTGACGCACCAAACAGGCGGTGCGCCACGGGTAAACGAGATAGCCGTGACACACCAAAATGTGGTGCGTCACGGCTATTTTAATAGGCGCGGCGTGATAGGCGTGGCGCACCATGGTGCGTCACGGGTATGTAATTTTGGTGCGTCGCGGATTAGCCTTTTCCTAGTAGTGTGTGCTGTATGTAGGAATCAGAAGGAACACTCTTCTCACAGAGTCGTCCACTTCCACCTGTTTCAGTCTGGTTTCATGCCCGGCTATAATTGTTGGACCAAGCACGTGAAAGAGGGGTTATGATGGAAGACAACAAAGAAGAAGAGAATGATGACAACTATCATGATATGTACCCTGAATACGGTGTCGGTACTGGAATGGAAGATAACGATGAAGTAGAAGCGGAAGAACG
This sequence comes from Alopecurus myosuroides, assembly GCA_028641055.1. NCBI lineage: Eukaryota > Viridiplantae > Streptophyta > Magnoliopsida > Poales > Poaceae > Alopecurus > Alopecurus myosuroides. The sequence goes on from CM054057.1 coordinate 35,444,203, forward strand.
AGCACCAGATGAGCCCATCGATGATCTTGGCCAGGCCATTACAGATGTAAAGACAGAATGCGAGACTGAAAAGGTGAGGGTGAAGTTCGACCAGATGTTAATGGATCACAAAACATTGTTGTATCCAAATTCCGAAGATGGGCAGAAAAAGATGGGCAGCACACTGAAATTGCTGCAACGGAAGGCCGAGAACGGTGTGACTAACAGCGGATTTAAAAAAAGTTGCTGCAAATAGTGAAGACGTAGCTTCCTAGAAACAATGAATTGCCCGACAGTACATACCAAGCAAAGAAGCTTGTCTGCCTCCTAGGATTAGACGTGGAGAAGATACATGCCTGCAATAATGACTGGATCCTCTACCACGGTGAGAAGTACGAGAATTTGGAACAATGCCCGGTATGCGCTATAAGATCAGACCAGACGACCCTGGAGAAGTTGAGGGTGAGCGCCCCAGGAATAGGGTTCCTGCAAAGGTGATGTGGTATGCTCCTATTATACCACGGTTGAAACGTTTGTTCAGAAACAAAGAGCATGCCAAGCTATTGCGATGGCACATGGAAGACCGTAAGAAAGACAAGATGTTGATACACCCCGCTGATGGGTCGCAGTGGAGAAAAATTGAGAGAAAGTTCCCGCTCTCTGCAGGTGATTCAAGGAACTTATGGTTTGGTCTAAGTACAGATGGCATGAATACATTTAGTGAGTAGAGCTGCAGCCATAGCACCTGGTATGTGACTCTATGTATCTATAACCTTCCTCCTTGGTTGTGCATGAAGAGGAAGTTCATTATGATGCCAGTGCTGATCCAAGGCCCAAGGCAACCGAGCAACGACATTGATGTGTACCTAAGGCCATTAGTCGATGAAATTTTACAGTTGTGGCGTGAAGAAGGTGTACCTGTGTGGGACGAGCATGAACAAAAGGTATTGAACCTACGAGCGTTATTGTTCATAACCATTAACGATTGGCCTCCTCTTAGTAACATTTCTGTACATACAAACAAGCTATACAATGCATGCACACACTGTTTAGATGACACTGAAAGTATATATCTAGATAAATATAAGAAGGTTGTGTACCTCGGGTATCGTCGTTTTCTTCCACGCAAGCATCCCTTAAGAAAATTGGGCAAGCATTTCAGTGGTGAGGCAGATACCTGGGAGACGCCTATCCTCTGACATAGTGATGATGTATTTGATATGGTGAAGCATTTGAAAGTAATCTTAGGAAAGGGTCCTGGCAGACAACCTGTTCGAAATGACGCTAACGGACGCGCACCCATGTGGAAGAAGAAATCTATATTTTGGGATCTACCCTATTGGAAAATCCTAGATGTCCGCTCTACGATCGACGTGATGCACCTGACGAAGAATCTCTGCGTGAATCTGCTTGTCTTATTTGGCTTGTATGGGAAGTTAAAAGATACATCTGAAGCATGAAATGACCAGCCACACACGAAAGGACGATACGACAAGAATCATGAGCGGTTTCAATGTGGTCCTGCCAGCTACGCTCTTTCCAAGAAAGAGAAGGAAATATTTTTTGAAGCACTAAGTAGAATCAAGGTCCCGTCTGGCTTCTCGTCGAATATAAAGGGAATAATAAATGTGGCGGAGAAAAAATTTCAAGACCTGATGTCTCATGACTGCCACGTGCTGATGACACAATTGCTTACAATTGTGCTGAGGGGATTCTACCGGAAAATGTTCGACTACCCATTGTGAAGCTATGTGCATTCCTCAATGCAATTTCTCAGAAGGTAATCAATCTAGAAAGTCTATCAGCGTTACATACATATGTGGTCCAATGTCTTGTCAGCTTCGAGTTGGTGTACCCAGCATCCTTCGTCAATATTATGACGTACCTCTTAGTTCACCTAGTCAAAGAGATTACCATTCTCCGTCATGTGTTTCTACACAATATGTTCCCCTTTTAGAGGTCATGGGAGTCTTAAATAAATATGTTCATAACCATGCTAGGCCAGAAGGAGCATCATCAAGGGTTATGGAACAGAGGAGGTCATTGAGTTTTGTGTTGACTTCATTCCAGACCTTAAGTCGACTGGTGTTCCCGAATCGCGACATGAGGGGAGAATGAGTCGAAAAGGCACGCTAGGAAGGAAACCAAAGATATTTATGGACGGACATTCTTTCACTAAAGCACACTACACAGTTCTATAAATGTCCACCTTGGTGGCTTCGTATATCGAGGAACACAAGAATATTTTACGGTCCAAAAATCCGGGGTTGTGTGAATCCTTGATTAATGATGAACACATGGATAGTTTCAGTGCCTGATTGCAGACATAACTCATGAATGATAACATTGTTGGAGATCAGCTGTACTTGTTGGCCAGGTCACCATCTTCGGCTATGCTGACTTTTCAAGGGTACGAGACAAATGGAAATACATTTTACATGATCGCACAAGACAAAAAGAGCACCAACGAGAACAGTGGTGTCCGTTTCGATGCAACCGGATACAATGGGAAAAAGGAGACATATTATGGTTACATAGAGGAGATATGGGAACTTGACTATGGACCTAATTTTAAGGTCCCTCTGTTTCGGTGCCAATGGGTCAAGATGACAGGAGTAAAGGTAGACCAGCAGTACGGAATGACAATAGTGTTCTCAACAATCTTGGGTATAGAAATGAACCATTCGTTCTAGCCAAATATGTGGCTCAAGTTTTCTATGTGAAGGACATGTCTGCCCAACCGAGGAAAACAGAAGATAAGAATTCTAGTACATCACAGTGAGCCAAAGCGCCACATACGTCTTTCAGGGAAAAGAAACATCGTGGGAGTGGAGGACAAGACAGACATGTCAGAAGATTATAATAACTTTGAAGAAATCCCTCCATTCATATTGAGAACTTACCCAAGCATCGCGTTAAATAATAAAGATTCTCCATGGCTACGACAGAAAAGTAAAGAATGGCGACACTAGTTGGGGATAACGTATTAAACCTTCATTGTTCATGTAATATCGCTCGACTACTCTGTAATAATGTATTTGGATTAGTCCACCTCTGTTTTCCACATGTTTTGTATCAAATGCACTGTCAGGCGTTGATACGTCTCCAACGTATCTATAATTTCTGATGCTCCATGATAATATTTTGCTAATTTCTACATGTTTTCTCCCTTCTTTATGTCATTTTTACACGTTTTCCGGGACTAACCTATGAACAATATGCCAAGTGCTAGTACCCTGTTTTCTGTTGTTTTTTATTTCACAAAAGTTCTTCTGGAAATATTCTCGGAATTGGACCCCACAAAGCCCGAAGTTCCTATTTCCCCGGAAGCATCCAGAAGACCGAAGAGGAGTCGAAGAGGGGCACCAGGGGGCCCACACCATGAGGTGGCGCGCCCCCCTTGGCCGCGCCAGGGGGTGGTGTGGGGCCCCTAGGGCTCCACCACCTCTTCCCTTTCGCCTATTTATCCCCCCCGGATGGAAAACCTTAGATACCTGATAAAAAATCCCCGAAAAATTCCGCAGCCGCTATCGTCGTCAACCCTAGATCAGGGGGTTCTGAAGCTGTTTCTGGCACCCTGCCGGCCGGAGAGGAAATCATCATCGGAGGCCTCTACATCACCATTCCTACCTCCGGAGTGATATGTGAGTAGTTCATCCTTGGACTACGGGTCCATAGCTGTAGCTAGATGGTTGTCTCCTCCTCATATGCCTCCATTGTTTAGATCTCGTGAGCTGCCTAAGATGACCGAGATTGATCTTATGTAACTCTATGTGCTGTGTTTGTTGGGATCCGATGAATATTGAACTTACGCCAAGTTGATTACAGTCTTGCATGCTTTCCATTGCTAGTGGTTGCTCTGGCTAAGTAGTTGCTAGTGACTCCAAGAGGGAGTATTTATGCTCGATAGTGGGTGAATATCTCCTTTTCGCATGTGCTCTAGTGACAGAAACGTGATGGGGGAGGATGTGTTGTTGCCACTAGGGAGAAACAAGCGGTGTGAGTGCCTGCATGTACAATCATTGCTTACATTACACACATTGTTTAATGGAGTTATCTGTTGCTTGCAACTTAATACCTAAGAGGTTTGGATGATAACCTGAGGGTGGATTATTAGTCATAGATGCTGTCGGATTACGGTCTATCTATATTGTTGTAATGCCCGCTCTAAATATCATAGTAGTCATCATGTCATGAATGTGCACTACGGTGCAACCTTTATTGTTCAATTGCCCAGCTGTAATTTGTTCACCCAGCATGCTAATTTTTATGGAGAGACACCACTAGTGAACCTATGAACCCCGGTCCATTTTCTTACACTTTTAAAAAACATCTACAATTTCCTTCTTTCTTTACTTACTCCAAGCATACACTATTTTCCACACTATACGTCTAATCTTTGTTTTCAGCAAAACCGGTCAAATTGACAACCTCACTGTACCGTTGGGACAAAGTATTTTGGTTGTGTTGTGTGCTGGTTCTGCGTTGTTACTAACACCGGTGAGGCACCATCACCACCGTTAGTGGCATCAACCTTCCGAGGATCCTCTTTCTCCTAGTGGATTGTTAACCTTGGTTCTTAACTAAGGGGAAAACTCCGCTGTGCTCATCACACCCTCCTCTTGGGGTATCCCAACGAGTGCAAGATCTTCACCATCAAGGAATTTTTCTGGCTCCGTTGCCGGGGAGAAGGAAGTCTTCTGGCAAGGGGAGTCTCTCACTCTCAACCTCATTATTTTGTTTATTGTCTTGTTTTTATTTTTTTTGTCTTGTTTTTCTTCTGTTTATCAAAAACACACAAAAAAATAGTTCTTATTCTAGTTGTTATTTTTGTCACTACGTTGTTATTTTTAATCATGTTGTTCCCTAAGTTTACCTTGAAAGATTTGCCGGTACGAAGTGGTTCTATACTCGGAAAGGACACTATCAAAGAATTCCTTGATCATGTTAGTAAGCATGATAACTTTGAGGAAAAATCCGTAGTAGAACTTGCTCCCAATTACGAGACTGCTGCAACTTCTTTAGTTCACATGGTAGAAGCTAGGTTCGTTAACCTTCATCCCATAATACAAAATATGTTCCTCAACTTGAATAACATTGAAGATGGTGAGAAAAGAAACTTCATCTTAGGAACTATGCTTAAAGAATTTGGAGATGTTGCTATAGAAGCTAGAAAAGTCTTTGATCGTTTCAATATGCTTGGCTCATGTGTAGACATTGTTGGTGCTCTAGAAAAAAACTGAATCTAATAATGTAAACGGGGATAATATACCAATCCCCTTTAAATTGGTGGCACTGCACGAAGCCCAAGAAAAGAATTTTGACTGGATTGTTCCTGAGAATTTATTTGATGAAGATAGTAAGCCTAAAAGTACTAAGAGAGGAGCCTCTAAAACTCACTTAGATCAAATACAATGCATTATTAAAGAATTGCCAAATCTTGATTTGAATGCTTCACTTGAAAATACTTGAGTTGCTTTCTATGCCTAGCTGAAAGGCGTTAAAGAAAAGCGCTACGGGAGACAACCCGTTTTATTTCTCTTTTTACAACCCGTTTTCCTTTATTTTCTTTTGTGTGCTTTGCACCTGGGTGTTGTCTATTTCCTTAGCAACCCTACTGTATCCTTTCTTTTGTGTTTTTGTTGAGCCAAGTAAAGCCTCTAGTGGAAAATTCAGGCTATATTCGGATTTCTACGCAGGAAACAGATTTCTGTTGTCCACTGTTTATTCCGTATAAAATCACAGAAAATTCAAATTGACCTGAGTTTTTTGTGCGTAATCCTGAGCTGTATACGAAAATTTTCTTAGTTGACCACTTTTTGATTTGAGCAACAGAAGATTTTCGAAAAAATCATCTTTACCTCCTGTCCTGTTTTCACAGATTTCTGCCAATTATTGCATTTGCATCTTAATATCTTTCTTTTGGTGTTATTTTGAGAAAAATAGTTTTGAAATAAGTTGTGACAGCAGCTAATGTGTTTTTGAGTGTTATAATTGTGTTGAAACTGAACCATGTGGATTTATTATTTCGATTGCACTAACGTTGCTAATGAAGATTGTGAGAATTCTGATGTGAAGGAAGTTTTCAAGGGTCGAGAGAAGAGGATGATATGATGTGATCAAGAAGAGTGAAAAGCATAATCTTGGGGATGCCCCGGCGGTACATCCTAGCAAATTCCAAGAAGACTCAAGCGTCTAAGCTTGGGGATGCCCAAGGCATTCCCTTCTTCATCGACAAATTATCAGGTCACTTCTAGTGAAACTATATTTTTATTCGGTCACATCTTATGTGCTTTACTTGGAGCGTCTTTTATTTTTATGTTTAGTTTGTTTTTAATTTTGCAATAAGCTTGGTTGGACCCCAGCATTATTTTATTGGAGAGTGACACACTCCGCTTTTTAATGGGAATACTTTGTATTGTTAATCTTTGTCTGGCTGCTGCATTTAGTTAGCTCCTGTTTTGCATGCTTCTCTTATCAGAGCTGTTAATTTTAGTACTGTTATGTGAGTACTCTCATGTTTTCTTGTTGTAGCATATAAATAGAATTTTTGTTAAAACATATCTTGTATGGTGCTTGTTGGGAGAAGAAACTGCTGTTCAAAGTAGAATTTATAACCGTGCAAGTAGAAGCTTGTATAGACTGTTGCTAGAACTTTTTCATTCAATGCCCAATGTTATTTTAGTTCTAAAGCCTTGTGGATATTGAGTATCATGAATAGCCTCAAATAAGTGAGAGTGTTTAATATGCCATTGAAAGCTTCATGAGTTGTTCTTGTCATAAGGAAGCATAAATTTATGGTATTCTCTTTTGAATGTTTTATTTGGTTCACTTGGCGCATCTCACACCATGTTTATGATATTGAACCCGTAACGAATAGCCTCCATGACCACTTAGTTTTTGAACTCGTGATACCACTTATGTTTTAATTAATAATGTTTATGTCGCTATGCATGATTATGGCTCTTATGCTCTCTTGCTTTGTCTCTCCCAGTCTTTTCCTAGCCTCCACCTATACTGAGTATGAACTCTACTCGTGCATCCAACTACCTTAAACCAATTTTTTTCCCATTGTGTCCACCATACCTACCTACATGTGGTATTTAACTGCCACTCCAAAGTAAATTGCTCATGTGTTACCTTTAAAACTTTCAATACCACTCCTACTTTATGTTCCTATTTTTCCTCATGAGGACATCAATGGAGAATCTTTATCTCACTTGTTGATTGGATTTCACACCCTGGACTAGTGGCTTCATCCGCTTATCCAAATGATAGAAGAGCTGCCAGCGGGGTTCCCAGCCCCAAATTAATACACACAAAATCTCTTCACTATTTTTGCCCCTGATTTATCAGTCAAAGCATAATTGTGTAAACAAAAGAGAAAGAGGGATGACCTTCTACCCAGATGCATCCTTCACATGGGAGCCGCTCTTGTGAATCCAATTGGCTTGTGAAGTACTGTATTTTTTGTTTACCATTCGTTGACATTAGCATACATCTCCCAAAATATAAACACACCTCCACGGTATGTGATTGTTGGCAGTCACCCGAGGATTCGGTTAGCCATGGTTTGTGAAATATGGATGGGAGGAGTGTCAAACTTTTAATACCTCTGTTTAATAAAATAAAAAGCTCTAGCACATGAATGATCCCTTCTTCCCTCCGCGAAGGGTCTTTCTTTAACTTTTATGTTGAGTCTCCATCTTCTAACTTTATGCACAGTTGAGAGAGTTTTTTTTTCATTCTGAGTTCTATGTGCATTTGTCCCATAAACATTAATAATTGCTTCATGATGTGATATTATTTGTTCTTAAATTATTTGCTCTAGTCTTCCTCATGAACTTTGAAGGTGTCCTGGCATTTATGTTTTGCCCCACTCTTAAGGACTTGCGAAAATTTACTTTGCCATGCTTTCTCTATACCTGAAACAAACGTTTATCTTTCTTTGCATTATTACTCATGATCTTTTATTTGAGATACTCTTCATAATGAAAAGAGATTGCTATGCTTTATTATGAAAGTTCTATTTATCATGTTTGTGTTAAAAGTTCTATGATCTCAGCTTACATATGCCTTTACATTTTTGTGATCAAGATTATGTTAGTAGCATGTCACATCAGAAATTATTGTTTTATCGTTTAGCTACTCGAGGACGAGTAGGAACTAACCTTGGGGATGATTGATATGTCTCCAACGTATCTATAATTTCTGATGCTCCATTATAATATTTTGCCAATTGCTACATATTTCTCCCTTCTTTATGTCATTTTTACACGTTTTCCGGGACTAACCTATTAACAAGATGCCAAGTGCCAGTTCCCTGTTTTCTGCTGTTTTTTATTTCAGAAAAGTTGTTCTGGAAATATTCTCGGAATTGGATCCCACAAAGCCTGAAGTGCCTATTTTCCCCGGAAGCATCAAGAAGACCACATAGGAGTCGAAGAGGGGCACCAGGGGGCACACACCATGGGGTGGCACCCCCCCTTAGCCGCGCCAGGGGATGGTGTGGGGCCCCCAGGGCTCCACCGCCTCTACCCTTTCGCCTATTTATTCTTCCCGGATGGAAAACCCTAGATACCTAATAAAAAAATCCCCGAAAAGTTCCACAGCCGCCGTCATCGTCAACCCTAGATCAAAGGGGTTCTGAAACTGTCTCCGGCTCCCTGCCGGAGCGGAAATCATCACCGGAGGCCTCTACATCACCATGCCTACCTTCGGAGTGATGCGGGAGTAGGTTATCCTTGGACTACGGGTCCATAGCAGTAGCTAGATGGTTGTCTCCTCCTCATATCCCTCCAAGTTTAGATCTCGTGAGCTGCCTAACATGATCAAGATTGATCTTATGTAACTCTATGTGTTGTGTTTGCTGGGATCCGATGAATATTGAACTTATGACAAGTTGATTATAGACTTTATTTGCATATGCTATTTGTGATCTTGCATTCTTTCCGTTGCTAGTGGTTGCTCTGGCCAAGCAGTCGCTAGTGACTCCAAGATGGAGTATTTATGCTCGATAGTGGGTTCATGTCTCCTTTTTGCCTGTGCTCGAGTGACAGAAACGTGTGGGGGGAGGATGTGCTATTGCCACTAGGGAGAAAACAGAGGTGTGAGTGCCCGCGTGTACAATCATTGCTTACATCAGACACATTGTTTAATGCAGTTATCTGTTGCTTGCAACTTAATACCTAAAGGGGTTCAGATGATAACCTGAGGGTGGATTGTTAGTCATGGATGCAGTTGGATTACGGTCTATGTATATTGTTGTAATGCCCACACTAAATATCATACTAGTAATTATGTCATGAATGTGCACTACGATGCAACCTTTATTTGTCAATTGCCCAGGTGTAATTTGTTCACCCAACATGCTATCTTTTATGGAGAGACACCACTAGTGAACCTATGAACCCCGGTCCATTTTCTTACACTGTTAAACAAACCTCTACAATTTCCTGCTTTCCTTAGTTACTTCAAGCATACATCATTTTCCACACTATACGTCTAATCTTTGTTTTCAGCAAGACCTTTGAGATTGACAACCTCACTTTACCGTTGGGACAAAGTATTTTGGTTGTGTTGTGTGCAGGTTCTATGTTGTTGCTAGCACCGGTGAGGCGCCATCACCATCGTCAGTGGCATCAACCTTCCGAAGATCCTCTTTCTCCTACTGGATTGATAACCTTGGTTCTTAACTAAGGGGAAACCTCCTACGGCTGTGATCATCACACCCTCCACTTGGGGTATCCCAACAAGTACAAGATCTGCATCATCAGGTCTATGCACGGGAATCTGAATGCTTTGTATACGGTCGATAAACTGCAGGATTCGTAGATATATAGAACAAAACACACGATTTCTCCTGCATACAGCCCGACTGTGGCTCCTGAGTGCACGCATATCAAATGCACTGTCGACCGTATGGAGGGGAATCTAAATGCTTTCTATACGGTCGATGAACTAGAGGATTTGTAGATATATAGAACAAAACAAAGGGTTTCTCCTTCATACATCCCGACTGTGGCTCCTGATCAAGTGCCCGCATATAAAATGCACCGTCAGGCGTATGAAGGGGAATCTGAATTCTTTGTATGGCAGATGAGTACCCACTGAGTGTCGAGCATATATGAGAGGTGGGCTATATATAGGGTCGTGTGACTTACAAAGTGGTTGTGATAGCGTGCTGATCCAATGGCCCACAAGCAATCGAAAGAAACATAACGCTGATCCAACGGCTAACAAGCAATCGAAGGAAACACACGATCCATGTGCTTCTTCTAGAAAGAAACACAACGATGATCCAACAGTTCAGAAGCCCCCGAAAAGGAACACGCCAATGATCGGACGGTTCATAAGCGCTCAAAGGAAATAGACGATCCGTGTGCTCGTACGCTGTGTTGTTTGGTTGGATAGTTTGAAACAAAGTCTGGTATAATTCAAACTAACAAAGTAGCTGAATAATTCAAACTAACCCTAATACATAAAACTAACTTCAACCGAGGCCTAAGCCACTTGGTCTCGGCTAACAGGTGGCGGGTTACACAGGTAGCTAGAACAGCAATACGGAACAAAAGTGGATACATTGATGAACCATTTGTCCGAGGCAAGTTTTAGTCATACTCCTGCCTAGGTGTATAATGCATGTACTCGTAGTCATTGAAGTCGCCGCCGTCATCGTCACTGCCAGCATTAAATCTCGGTGGGTGAGCACGCCTGGACTGCAAGTGAGGGTATCGCAGGCGGGGGTTATCGCCGGCAGTGATGTAGTTCATGAAGCACTGGAGAGTCCGGCCTCGCCACCAGAGCTGTCGGCCGGCCTCGTTGAAGTTCGAAGGAGGCGGACCATCCTCCTTGTGCCTGGCAAGCGCCCACTCACGCCGATTGATGAAGAAGCCGTCCCAAGTCGGGAGGTAGTCGGGATTCCAGCGGGGATCCCGACGCTACTCCGGTGTGAGCTCGAGGTAGTAGTGGTTCGTTATGGCCGCCCGACGCGCCATACCTTGAGGGACTGGAGGGACCGGCACGCCTCCGGCGCTCAGGTCCCACCCAGCAGGGACGGTGTAGCCGGGCGGGCAGGGGTAGTTCGAGGCGCAAAGCTCGTTCGCCTGCGGGTAGGTTAGAGAGGGTACGGTGGAAGCCATGGGAGAGTGATGAGGTTGCAGATATGAGTTTAGATGTGATATGGCTATGCAGGACAAGCCTACGTATATATATATATATATATATATATATATATATATATATATATATATGGGGTGGAATGTGCGGGAAGAAATATGGCGGGAAGAGAAAACGCGGGTAGAAAGATGGCGGGAAGAAATGTGGCGGGAAGAAAGATGGCCGGAAGAAATGTTTGAAAATTAAAAAAATTGTTACTAGTTTAAATAGTTCGAATAATTATTTTTTTTAAACAGAAAATGTATTTGAAATGTTCATGCAATTTTAAACACTTTGCATCATGAAAGTTTCTCCAAATTCAAAACAATTCATAAATTAGGGTTTTAAAAATGTTTGAAAATTCAAAAATTGTTACTAGTTTAAATTGTTAGAATAATTATTTTTTCAAACAGAAAATGAATTTGAAATGTTCATGCAATTTTAAACACTTTTCATATTGAAAGTTTCTCTAAATTCAAAACAATTCATAAAGTAGGTTTTTTTAAAATGTTTGAAAATTCAAAAATTGTTACTAGTTTAAATAGTTAGAATAATTATTTTTTAAAATATAAAATGTATTTGAAATGTTCAGGGAATTTTAAACACTTTTCCTATTGAAACTTTCTCCAAATTCAAAACCATTTGAAATGTATTTGAAAAAGTATTTGAAATGTGGCCGGAAAAAAATGGCGGCAGGCTGATGAAAATGAAGAAAGGGCCTTTTACCCTGGTTGGTGCCACTAACCGGGGTAAAAGGGATGGTGGTGCGCGCGCAAACGAAGGGCCCACCTCCCCCCTTTTGCCCCGGTTGGTGACACCAACAGGGGTAAAAGGGGGTCTTTAACCCCGGTTCCTTCCACCAACCGGAGCAAAAGGGGGGTGCTATATAGACCCGGGCCAAGCCACCGCCCGGGCCAAACCCTCATTCTGAAGACCAGCAGGCCGAGAACGAACACACGCCGTCAGGCTGCTGATACGTCCATTTTGCATCACTATTTTATATTGTTATTTTCTGTTATTCATCGATATATTTCATGTAATGATGCATCACTTATGTTATTTTATATTATTTTGCATGTTTCATAACTTTTGGAGAATAAATACCGAGACCAGAAATCTGATGGGAAAAAGAACCGTCAGGATACCCTATTTTAGAAGATCAGAAGAAGTGGGGGGACACCGGAGATGTCTTATAAGTCCATATGAGGGAGCCAGCCACGAGGAGAGCCGGAGGAGGGCCACCAGGGGCCCACACCACCAGGTGGCGTGCCCCCTCCCCCTTGGTCACGCCGCTAGTTGGTGTGGTCACCCTAGCCCACCTCTGGTCGACCTCTTTCGCGTACTTGACCCCTAGGGAACCATAAGGCCCAGACTATCATCGAAGAATTATTCCGCCGTAGCCTAGGGGCGGAAAACACCACAGAGAGAAAAGCTCTCCGGCAAACCTTTGGGGAGATTTAATGATGTTCTTAGAATGGTTAATAATACTCTTGTCCCCGTTAATTGTTTTGTCTTGAATATTGAATGCAATCCTTCTTGTCCAATTGTTTTGGGAAGACCTTTTCTTTGAACTATTGGTTCTGTTATTGATATGAAAGAAGGGAATATTAAATTTCATTTCCCACTCAAGAAAGGTATGGAACACTTCCCTATAAAGATAATGAAGTTTCCTTGTTATTCCTTTATTCGAACAAGTTACAATTTGGATGCTACTTCACTTGAAAATACTTTATTCCACTTTTCTGTGTCTAGCTAAAAGGTGTTAAAGAAAAGCACTTCTTGGGAGATAACTCATGGTTTTATTTTTGCTTTGTTTTTCTATGTTTCGTTTGAGTTAAGGGGTTCTGTACTTCTGTAGTAACTCCTTTTTATCATTATTTTCATGTTTTAGTAGTACCAAGTAAGGGTTTTGATGAGAGATGGACTTGGTTTTCGGATTTCTCCGCAGGAAACAGATTTCTGCTGTCCACCGTAAAAAATCGTATAAAATCCAGGAAGATCAGAATGATCTGAAATTTTTTTTGCTTATTCCTTGGATAATTCCGCAACTTTTTCTTCCTTTAAGTTTTTAGATCTGAGAAACGTAAGTGCCTCGAAATGTTTTGTCTTTACAGACTGTTCTGGTAATGACAGATTCTGTCATTTTTCTTGCATTTGCTCTTTTGCGATGTCAAGTGGATTTCTTTGCTTCAAGAAACATCAGTGGCTGTAGATAATGTTTAAAAGTATCAATAGCACTTATGACTTACATAACCAATGGATTTTTAATTTTTGCACTAACCCTCTAATGCGAATCACTGTTTGAGTGTGGTGTGAAGGAAGTTTTCAAGGGTCAAGAGAAGAGGTGATATATGTGATCAAGAAGAGTGCAAGGTCAAAGCTTGGGGATTCCCCCGTGGTTCATCCAAGCATATTTTTAGAAGACTCAAGCATCTAAGCTTGGGGATGCCCAAGGCATCCCCTTCTTCATCAACTATCTATCAGGTCACTTCTCGTGAAACTATATTTTTATTCGGTTACATCATATGAAGTTTACTTGGAGTGTCTGTTTTTTTTCCTTTGTTTTTATTTTGTTTTCCTTGCTTAAATAGTATAGTTGGACCCTATAATTCTTTATTTGGGAGAGACACACTCCGCTTTTTCGTTTGAATACTTGCTATGCTAGTATTCTTAGTTTTTTCTTATAGTTGCTGCAAAATTCATGTTTAGCTCTTATTTTCACTTCATATATTATTCATAGCTATTATTTTTAGTAGAGCTATGTGAGTCCTCTCATATTTGCTTGTTGTAGCATTTAGAGAGTTTTTGTTAAAGCATGTTTTGTATGGTGCTTGTTGGGAAAAGAAATTGTTGCTTGAGGTAGAATTTTTAACGGTGCAAGTAGAAGCTTGTATAGACATGCTAGATATTCTTTTAGTTTTAAAGCCTAGTGTTTATTGAGTAGAATGATTAGCCTCATATATCTGATGGTGTTTAATGTTCCATTGAAATAATCATGAGTTGTTCTTTTCATATTGAAGCATAAATTTGTGGTGTTCTCCTTTGAATGTTTTATTTGGTTGACTGGGCGCATGCTCACACCATGTTTATGACTATGAAACAATCACAAATAGCCTCCATGATCATTTAGTTTTTGAACTTGTGGTACCACTTATGTTTTGATTAATGATGTTTATGTCTCTATGCATGATTATGGCTCTTATGCTCTCTTGATTTGTCGTTCCTAGTCTTTTGCAAGCCTCCACATGTACTGAGTATGAGCTCTACTCATGCATCCAACTCCCCAAAACCAAAGTTTTCCCATTGTGTACACCATACGTACCTAAATGTGGTAATTAACAGCCAGTCCAAAGTAAAATTCTCATGTGTTACCTTGAAAACTTTCAAAATTACTCCTGTTTTGTGCTCCTGTTTTAGCTCATGGGGACGTAAATAGAGAATATTTATATCACTTGTTGATTGGACTTTCACACCTAAGACTAGTTGCTTCGTGCACTTATCCAACAATAGAAGAGCTGGCAGCGGGGTGCCTGTAACATCCAAGTATGAAAACCCTTAGTTGTTTTACTTATTTGTTTAATTTATGCAATGCATCATGGCATCATCCTCATATTTATTTCCGTTTGCATTGTTTTCATAATAAAAGCCAAACTTAATCAACCTTTGTTTTCACACTTGTCTGTTACCTTTCTTTCAAAAAATAAAGATTTGCAAACCCAAAAACATAACCATTTTTGAATTCATGTTGATACCAAATCAAACTATTTCAACATTGCCTAATTATCTTAGGGGTACCCTATTTAAAATGTTGGGTTTTGTTAATGATCTTTAATATTAAAAATATCACCTAAATTTGGTTCCAATTTCAAAAGCCATCAAACATTTAAATTTTTGAAAATAAAAGTTGCCACATGTTAGTTTTTGACCTAAGGAGCTTCTCCAATTTTTTTCCAAATTTTTTCCATCAACCAAACCTATTCTTTTCTTACCAATTCAATTTCAGCAGGAAAAAAAAAAAACACAAACCGAAATAATAAAAGAAAAAAAAACGTTTAGGTGGGGGAGAAGGCCCAGCCCACCGTGTTGGCCCGATACCCCCCATCTCCTACCTCCGTACAGGAGGGTGACGCCATGGAGACAGCGACAGGCTCCTCTCCCTCCACCACTCGATCCTCCTCCCCCTCCTCTATATCTCCCCCTCTCTCCCTCCCGAGCCAAACCCTAACCCTAGGTCGTAGCTCCCCCTCCTATCTTCCCCAGCCGCCGCCGCCTCGAGGAGAGCTCCCTCCTCTGCTGGTGCCACGGCCACCGGCCGCCGGCGCACCTCGCCGCCGCATCCGCCACCCATCGGCCGCGCCGAGCACGCCCCTGCGTAGAGGGTGAGGCGACCTTCCCATTCCCACTCCTTTCCCTCTCCTTTTTCCTGCGAATTGCTCATCAATTTCTTGCCCGAAGATGCCTCGAGTGCCTCTGTTCGTCCCGGTCTGCAACGATCTGAAGATGTGTTCGGTTCGCTTGCAGGTTCAGGGAACATCTCGTTGGCAGAGATTAAAACCAACCAGCGCCCGAGCCCATCAACAAACGCAGCGATAGCCTTCTGGTTTGGTGCGCGCGCTCTGAAGCCCGAGGTCTCGAGGTCGAATCCCCAAACCCCCCACCCCTTTTTCTCGCTTTTTATTTCGGTACAGCCCGCACCCAACTCCTTAACCTGTTCAGAGGTGCAATCCCACCAACACAAACCGCATTAGCCTAGTGGTTGGGTTCCTTTGCTTCAACCAGGAGGTGTAGGGATCAAGTCCCCTCTCTCCCAATTAAAACAAGTTTTATTTTTTACAATGTTTTGGTACTGAAATATTTAGCAAATCACACCTAAGCCCCTGGCCCTTATTTTCAGCCCCTGGAAAATTATTTCTAAGTCCCTAGATCCATAAAAATGGCAGATTTGCCCTATATTTTGTAAATTGCATAACTAAATCATCCTAAATCCAAATCCAACATTTTTGATATGTTTTCAATACCAAATTAAATGTTCTATCCAAATATAAAATTTGTTTACTGTTTTGAATATTTTAAATTGGTGCAAAATTTGAATTCTTGTCAAATTCCCTTAAATTTGCAAAATTCATAACTTGTTCATAAAAATTCCAAATTTCACAAACCAAATATGTTTTTCAATCAACTTTTCATGTACTTTCCAAATATAAATTTTGTTTTCTGGTTTGAATAATTTAAATTGCCTAAACAATTTAAATCTTGTTTAATACAATTAAAAAATTGTTTAATATTGTTTAATTCATAATTAAATAATCCAAAGTCCAATTTCAAAATGTGAAACATGTAATCCAACTAAAATTTGATAACCTTTTCAAATATCAACTTTGTTATTTGTTTTGCACCCTTTAAATTGATGAAAACAATCACTACTTGTTTAACACCATTAAGTAACAATAATTTCCAAACTTAGTAATGTTTCTAAAATGGTTAACTATCATTCCAATTGCATTTAACTTGTTATCTTATTGTTCCTCATCATGCATGCATCATACTAAGCCACTTACACATGATGCTTAGTGATAGAACAATTAATTCAACTCTAAAGCATGGGCTTCCATATGCAACCTTTGCATATGGAACCCTATTTAAACTTGTGTTTCACATCAAGTAGTTTACTCTGGTGCATCTATTAAAACATGACATGCATCATCCAATGTTTGTGCACCTATGCCATGTATTGATTGCCCGTCTTCCTTCGTTGTTGTTTTTGCTTCTTCTCGCTTAGACGACGACGTTGGTACCGACGAGCCTTACGACACCACTACCCAGGACCTAGCCCAGTACGAGACTGAGCTGCCAGGCAAGTTATCACTCACATGAATCATCGAGTTCTCTTCCACACTTGTTGTCGATACTATCCTTTTGTCTACTATTGCTAGCCCTATGTATCGTTGCTATTCTCCGAACCCATCACATGATTCCCTGAACCAATGATATTGCCTCACCTCCATACCCACAGCCTTTGTTTGTGCCTGTTCTTATCTAGCATGCTTAGGGTTGCTTTTGCTCGAACCTGTTGTCGGTTACTTCTTTTATTATAGTTCTATTATTATCTGTTACCGTTCCGAGGGCTCGAATGTTAATCAATCAATCCTGTTAATGCTGCTGTTAATAATAATTTGATGATTAGGCACCGGCAGGAGGCCTTTGTGGTTTTGAGGCCTGCTAGTGTCGACCCTAATAGGAAAAGGGTCTTGTCTACTGATCCATGATGAGCGCACTACCCGCATGTGGGAAGCGAGTATGGGCGCCCCCCTCAACTTGACTTAATTCGCATCTCGTCCAAATCGCCGTACTAGTTCGGGCTTTCCATTTGCTGCATCATATGCAGGTACGAACCCGAGGCCAGGGTGGAACTTTTGTAGTCGGCATTTGGGGCGGCGTGGTCTTCCAGTGCTATGAGGGTCCTCCTTTTCTTCGGGGGGCTCGATTAGCCGCGCACGCACAGCACGCGGTGCTTTGGGC
This sequence comes from Alopecurus myosuroides, assembly GCA_028641055.1. NCBI lineage: Eukaryota > Viridiplantae > Streptophyta > Magnoliopsida > Poales > Poaceae > Alopecurus > Alopecurus myosuroides. The sequence goes on from CM054057.1 coordinate 35,461,858, forward strand.
TTGATGCGAAGAATAGTTGGTTGTGTTGAGTGTCTCGCTTGGTGGGTTTGATTCCCATCTGGCGGGATATTCTTACGTGTACGGTTACTATGGTGCACCCCTGCAGGGATAAATCTTCTCGAGAAGCCGTGTTTTCCGCGGTTATGGATTACTTGGTGAAAGTACTGGCTAACAAGTACTCAGGACAACTTAAACATAATGATAACCATGTTTCACCCAATGACTAATAACTTGACTAGTAATAGGTTATTCACACAATAACTTGTTTCACCTTATTATAACGGTGTGAGTTATCCTCGGATTGCTTCTTCGGATAAGGGGCGAGATCCAGGATGGGTTTGTTTGAAGTTATCTTTCAGTTGGTTACAATTCCTCGATCTTATCTTTTCTATTAGCCGGACACAAGTAGTATTTTCTGTAGTTGGTTAGAGCAGCCCGCTGCAGCTTTTATAATACCTATCTCCTTCCGTTGATCCCAAGCATCAATGCTTGTGTTGACGGGTAACTCCTTGATGAAGTGTGAGTCTTGCTTGCCAGTACTTGGATGTACTGACCCCGTTGGGGCTGTGGTTTACGCAGAGTACGACTACGGCTACGATGATCACCAGGATGGCTACTTTGTGGAGTTCGACGACACTGCAGACGAGTAGTTGGCTGGACCCCGGGCAGGATCCAGGACCTACGTGGATGGGCTTCGTTTTCTTTATTTTCTCCGGCTTCTTAAGCCTTGGATTTGTCTGTACTCAGACCCATTTGATTGCTTCCGCTGATGTAATGGATGATATGTTGGGACATGTGTCCTCTGGATGAGTGTTTTGCTATCTCTGCCTTAGTGAAGGCTATTTGCAAACTTATTTCATTCTTTTGTGTCTTAGAGACAGTTTGTGCTATCATTTCGTTCAAAGCTGTTGACGTACAGTGCGTGCTTGAATATGAAGTACGTCGACAGTAGTGCCTTAGGTTCCTAGCGGATAGTTTACTTCGACGGTGGGAGCAGGGCTTGTGTTGTCGCGCATAAGCGCAGGCCTACCAGGAAGCTGGGACGTGGGAGCAGGTATGCCCCATAATCCAAGCACCTGACTTCCAGTTCGTGCGATGAGTATCCTCTAGAAACCGGGGTGCGACAAATGGTATCAGAGCGTGTCTGCCTGTAGGATCCCTTTTTACTGGTCACAGTTGAGTCTAGAAACTATTTTGTAGCTATATAGGAAAAATGAAGCGTGAGAGTAGGAATTCTGCCATTTTTCTTCTTTCCCCACCCACCCACCCTTTTCTGGTAAGGAAGTGCAACGTTGTTTTCTGTTCTCACCTAAACTTTCAAGTTAGGATTTCACGTGTTTTGGGTTCTCCTTAGTACCTCAGGGTTTTGGTCCCGTTTTCCCGGTGTTGCTTCAATATCATGCTTTCTCTCAAGAACCTATCGTCCATTGAATCTTGTTGTGGTTTTCCACTTCAAACTCTTCTACCGGCGTCTACTCACAAGGTGTACTCCCATGCTCATCACTGAGTACCGTTGTATCCATTACTAGCTGTGTCTAGTTTATCCTTTCGTTTTCGAACCATGTATTGGTCTGTTGGATATTCTGATGTATTTGAACTCATGATGTACCTGTTGGTTATCTAGTCATGCGTCGGAATAATCTCTCTTTCGGTTGCTAAGTTTATTCCTTCCTATTGTTGTGCTAAAATGCATTTCTGTTCAGGATGCCTCCAACAAGGAACACGCCTGAGCCACCGCCGATCGCTGAGCTCTTGACTCAGATGACTCAGGTCATGGCTCAGATGGTCCAGGTCCAGAACCACCAGAACAACCACCACCAGACTGCTCCAAGGGTCACCATCAAGGACTTCCTCAGTGTGGGTCCCAAGGCTTTCGTGGCAACACGCGAGCCGCTGGATGCTGATGACTGGATCCGTGACGTAGCAAGAGCCCTGGAGATTGCTCATGTTGCGGAAGAGGACAAGGTCAACTATGCTGCTTACCTACTGAAGGGTCAGGCAGCCTCGTGGTGGGAGAACTACCAGGCCATGAGAGCTGGCTATCCTATCACTTGGGGTTGCTTCAAGGATGCCTTCCTGAAGTACCACATCCCCGATGGTCTCATGGAGAGGATGCGTGAAGAGTTTTGCTCGCTGAAGCAGGGCAAGCTCGACGTCATCGGCTACCAGAACGAGTTCAATCGCCTCGCTCGGTATGCTGGAGACGAGGTGTCTACTGAGACCAAGAAGATGGCAAGGTTCCGCCGAGGTTTTAACCCGGAACTGAAGTACGCTCTCACAAACATCAAGTGCAAGGACTTCGTCGAGCTCGTGAACACCGCGCTCAATGAGGAGAATGGGCGCAAGGCGTTCGAAGAGTCGCGCAAGCACTCGCGTGAGGGTGGTTCCTCCTCCAACATGACCACCCCTCCGCAGAAGCGCCGCATCTGGGTGCCAAACAGTGCTGTCACTAGGGCTCCAAATGCCCAAGCTTCTCCAGGCTTTGGTCCCCGCCCACCCAACCCAGCTCAGATGCATGGGCAGAGGTTTCCAGTGGCGCAGCCAAGGCCAGATCCTCCGCGTGTCGTCACTTGCTTCAAGTGCAAGGAGACTGGGCACTATGCTGATAAGTGCACTCAGAGGATGCTGCCTTCTCCACCACCTCGCCCCAACACCAACCAGGCGATGGTCCGCGCTCCTCCGCATAAGGCCTTCAACGCCAACAACAGGCCTGTTGGGAGGACCGCAAGGGTGAACCACGTCAAGGTTGACACAGCTGAGGAATCTGCCGACGTTGTTCTCGGTACATTACCCGTAAACTCTAACCCAGCTAAAGTGTTGTTTGATACCGGAGCGTCGCATTCGTTCGTGTCAAAGATCTTTGCTACAGCAGTTAAACTACCTTTTGTTGGTTTGGGTTCCCCGCTAGTAGTAAACTCTCCTGGAGCAACTATGCAAACTTCCAAGATCAGTCATGAGAATCAGATCTTAATTGGAGGTCACATATTCCTTGCTTCCCTCATCCTGCTTGGAAATTCTGACATTGATGTCATCCTTGGCATGGATTGGTTGAAGGCCAATAAAGCTACGATTGACTGTGCTAAGAAGTCAATAACTCTGTTCCACCCTTCCGGCCAGATAGTCTATTCTCCGAAGGAATCAAGTTCTGTTCAGCTGTACACCCTGGATGCTAAACCTCTACCTCTGCTTGAGAATGTTCCGGTGGTTTGTGAATTCCCTGACGTCTTTCCAGAAGAGTTGCCAGGGATGCCTCCGGACAGAGCAGTTGAGTTCGTGATCGAGCTTGAGCCAGGTACTGCTCCAATCTCTAAGCATCCATATAAGATAGCTCCTCCTGAACTGAAATTGTTGAAGGAGCAAATCGATATGTATATGGACAAAGGTTTCATTCAGCCTAGTTCCTCCGCTTGGGGTTGCCCAACTCTGTTTGTTGCCAAGAAGGATCAAACTAAGAGACTCGTGGTTGACTATCGTCCTCTCAACGAGAAAACCATCAAGAACAAGTATCCACTTCCTCGTATCGATGATCTTTTTGATCAACTTGCTGGAGCCTCAATATTCTCAAAGTTGGATTTGAGGATGGGGTACCATCAGATAAAGATCAGAAAGGAAGATATTCCTAAGACAGCTTTCACCACTCGCTACGGTCTATATGAATACACCGTCATGTCCTTTGGTCTCACCAATGCACCGGCGACCTTCTCTCGACTGATGAATTCTGTCTTCCACGAATACCTCGACAAGTTCGTTGTGGTATATCTTGACGACATTCTAGTCTACTCCAAATCCGAGGAAGAGCATGGAGAACACCTTCGTCTCACTCTCATGAAACTTCGCGAGCATCGTCTATATGCCAAGTACTCCAAATGTGAGTTCTGGATTCCAGAAGTTGCATATCTTGGTCATATCATCTCTGCCAAAGGCATTGCCATTGATCCTGAAAAGGTTAAGGCAATTGTTGATTGGAAACCCCCTAAGACGGTGAAGCAAGTTAGAAGTTTTCTTGGCTTGGCTAGCTATTGCCGTCGTTTCGTCCAAAACTTTTCCAAGATTGCCAAACCTCTCACTGATCTCACAAAGAAGGACAAAAAGTTCGTTTGGACTCCACAATGTGATGAGAGTTTCAACCTCCTGAAGACTAAACTCACTTCCACACCTGTTCTAGTTGGCCCCGACACTACCAAACCTTTCCAGATATTCTGCGATGCATCTCTTCAAGGTCTAGGAGCAGTTCTTATGCAAGAACGTCAAGTTGTGGCTTATGCTTCACGTCAGTTGAACCCACACGAGCAAAACTATCCCACTCATGATCTTGAACTTGCAGCAGTTGTGTTTGCCCTCAAGAAATGGAGACAATACTTGTTGGGTAACAAAACTGAGATCTTTTCCGATCATAAGAGTCTGAAATACATCTTCACTCAGCCAGATCTGAACCTCAGGCAAAGGAGATGGATTGAAAAGATTAAAGACTTTGATCTCACCATTTCTTACACTCCAGGCAAGGCTAATGTTATGGCCGATGCTCTCAGTCGCAAATCCTATTGCAATAATCTCATGATCATGGAAAGCCAACCTCCACTTCATGAAGAATTCCAGAAGCTGAACCTTGGTCTTGTTCCTCAAGGCTATCTTGCTAGCTTGACAGCCAGTCCAACTCTCGAGGACAAGATTCGTTCTGAACAACTTCGTGATAATGAAATCAAGAAGATGGTAGAGCAAATCAAAGAGGGCAGTGATAAGTTCAAGTCCTTCTCTATTGATGACAAAGGAACTGTGTTCTTTGAAGGACGCATTGCAGTTCCTCAGGTTCAAAGTCTCAAGGATATCATTCTCAAGGAGGCTCATGAAACTCCCCTATCCATTCACCCTGGAAGTACAAAGATGTACCAGGATCTCAAGACTCTGTATTGGTGGTCTGGCATGAAACGTGAAATTGCTCAATACGTTTCTGAATGCGACGTTTGTCAACGTGTTAAGGCAGTCCATCAGAAGACAGCAGGCCTACTCCAACCTCTGAAAATTCCTGAGTGGAAGTGGGACATGATTGAAATGGACTTCGTTACTGGGTTTCCAAAGTCCAAGAAGGGCAACGATGCAATCTTCGTTGTTATTGATCGTCTCACTAAGGTTGCTCACTTCTATGCTGTAAAGGAAACTATCTCAGCTAGCCAGTTAGCAGAGCTCTACACAGCAAAGGTTGTTCCTCTTCATGGTGTTCCATTGGAAATAAGCTCAGACCGTGGAAGTATTTTCACTTCTCATTTCTGGAAAAGCTTTCAAGAAGCATTGGGCACTAAACTTCTGTTCAGCACAGCTTACCACCCTCAGTCTCAGGGGCAAGTCGAAAGAGTCAATCAGATTCTCGAGGATATGCTCAGAGCATGTGGTCTCTCCTTTGGCATGAAATGGGAGGATTGCCTTCCATATGCTGAATTCTCCTACAACAACAGCTACCAGGCAAGCCTAGGCATGGCACCATTTGAGGCACTGTATGGTCGCAGATGCAGGAGTCCAATCAATTGGTCTGGAGCTGGTGAACGTTCACTTTTAGGCCCTGACATTGTTAAGGAAGCCGAGGAGAAAGTTCGTATCATTCGTGACAATCTCAGGATTGCTCAATCTCGTCAGAAGAGCTATTATGATAGCAAGCACAGGGATATGATCTATGCACCTGGTGATAAGGCATATCTCCGTGTAACTCCCCTCAGAGGCACTCATCGTTTCGGTGTGAAAGGAAAGCTTGCACCAAGATACATTGGCCCTTTCAACATCCTCTCAAGACGTGCAGAGAATGCTTATCGTCTTGAACTTCCAGAAAAACTATCCAAGGTGCACGATGTGTTCCACGTGTCACAACTCAAGAAGTGCTTCAAGGATCCAGATCGTGCAGTTGATCATGATTCTATCGAACTGCAAGATGATCTATCTTATGAGGAGCACCCTGTTCGAATTCTCGATGAGACCGAGCGTAAGACTCGCAACAAGAGCACCAAGTTATTGAAAGTCCAATGGTCGCATCATTCCGATAAAGAGGCAACGTGGGAGACCGAAGAGGATCTTCGCAAGAAGTATCCGGACCTGTTCATTTCTCAGTAGGGAATCTCGGGGCGCGATTCCTTCAAGGGGGGGCGTTTTGTAACATCCAAGTATGAAAACCCTTAGTTGTTTTACTTATTTGTTTAATTTATGCAATGCATCATGGCATCATCCTCATATTTATTTCCGTTTGCATTGTTTTCATAATAAAAGCCAAACTTAATCAACCTTTGTTTTCACACTTGTCTGTTACCTTTCTTTCAAAAAATAAAGATTTGCAAACCCAAAAACATAACCATTTTTGAATTCATGTTGATACCAAATCAAACTATTTCAACATTGCCTAATTATCTTAGGGGTACCCTATTTAAAATGTTGGGTTTTGTTAATGATCTTTAATATTAAAAATATCACCTAAATTTGGTTCCAATTTCAAAAGCCATCAAACATTTAAATTTTTGAAAATAAAAGTTGCCACATGTTAGTTTTTGACCTAAGGAGCTTCTCCAATTTTTTTCCAAATTTTTTCCATCAACCAAACCTATTCTTTTCTTACCAATTCAATTTCAGCAGGAAAAAAAAAACACAAACCGAAATAATAAAAGAAAAAAAAACGTTTAGGTGGGGGAGAAGGCCCAGCCCACCGTGTTGGCCCGATACCCCCATCTCCTACCTCCGTACAGGAGGGTGACGCCATGGAGACAGCGACAGGCTCCTCTCCCTCCACCACTCGATCCTCCTCCCCCTCCTCTATATCTCCCCCTCTCTCCCTCCCGAGCCAAACCCTAACCCTAGGTCGTAGCTCCCCCTCCTATCTTCCCCAGCCGCCGCCGCCTCGAGGAGAGCTCCCTCCTCTGCTGGTGCCACGGCCACCGGCCGCCGGCGCACCTCGCCGCCGCATCCGCCACCCATCGGCCGCGCCGAGCACGCCCCTGCGTAGAGGGTGAGGCGACCTTCCCATTCCCACTCCTTTCCCTCTCCTTTTTCCTGCGAATTGCTCATCAATTTCTTGCCCGAAGATGCCTCGAGTGCCTCTGTTCGTCCCGGTCTGCAACGATCTGAAGATGTGTTCGGTTCGCTTGCAGGTTCAGGGAACATCTCGTTGGCAGAGATTAAAACCAACCAGCGCCCGAGCCCATCAACAAACGCAGCGATAGCCTTCTGGTTTGGTGCGCGCGCTCTGAAGCCCGAGGTCTCGAGGTCGAATCCCCAAACCCCCCACCCCTTTTTCTCGTTTTTATTTCGGTACAGCCCGCACCCAACTCCTTAACCTGTTCAGAGGTGCAATCCCACCAACACAAACCGCATTAGCCTAGTGGTTGGGTTCCTTTGCTTCAACCAGGAGGTGTAGGGATCAAGTCCCCTCTCTCCCAATTAAAACAAGTTTTATTTTTTACAATGTTTTGGTACTGAAATATTTAGCAAATCACACCTAAGCCCCTGGCCCTTATTTTCAGCCCCTGGAAAATTATTTCTAAGTCCCTAGATCCATAAAAATGGCAGATTTGCCCTATATTTTGTAAATTGCATAACTAAATCATCCTAAATCCAAATCCAACATTTTTGATATGTTTTCAATACCAAATTAAATGTTCTATCCAAATATAAAATTTGTTTACTGTTTTGAATATTTTAAATTGGTGCAAAATTTGAATTCTTGTCAAATTCCCTTAAATTTGCAAAATTCATAACTTGTTCATAAAAATTCCAAATTTCACAAACCAAATATGTTTTTCAATCAACTTTTCATGTACTTTCCAAATATAAATTTTGTTTTCTGGTTTGAATAATTTAAATTGCCTAAACAATTTAAATCTTGTTTAATACAATTAAAAAATTGTTTAATATTGTTTAATTCATAATTAAATAATCCAAAGTCCAATTTCAAAATGTGAAACATGTAATCCAACTAAAATTTGATAACCTTTTCAAATATCAACTTTGTTATTTGTTTTGCACCCTTTAACTTGATGAAAACAATCACTACTTGTTTAACACCATTAAGTAACAATAATTTCCAAACTTAGTAATGTTTCTAAAATGGTTAACTATCATTCCAATTGCATTTAACTTGTTATCTTATTGTTCCTCATCATGCATGCATCATACTAAGCCACTTACACATGATGCTTAGTGATAGAACAATTAATTCAACTCTAAAGCATGGGCTTCCATATGCAACCTTTGCATATGGAACCCTATTTAAACTTGTGTTTCACATCAAGTAGTTTACTCTGGTGCATCTATTAAAACATGACATGCATCATCCAATGTTTGTGCACCTATGCCATGTATTGATTGCCCGTCTTCCTTCGTTGTTGTTTTTGCTTCTTCTCGCTTAGACGACGACGTTGGTACCGACGAGCCTTACGACACCACTACCCAGGACCTAGCCCAGTACGAGACTGAGCTGCCAGGCAAGTTATCACTCACATGAATCATCGAGTTCTCTTCCACACTTGTTGTCGATACTATCCTTTTGTCTACTATTGCTAGCCCTATGTATCGTTGCTATTCTCCGAACCCATCACATGATTCCCTGAACCAATGATATTGCCTCACCTCCATACCCACAGCCTTTGTTTGTGCCTGTTCTTATCTAGCATGCTTAGGGTTGCTTTTGCTCGAACCTGTTGTCGGTTACTTCTTTTATTATAGTTCTATTATTATCTGTTACCGTTCCGAGGGCTCGAATGTTAATCAATCAATCCTGTTAATGCTGCTGTTAATAATAATTTGATGATAAGGCACCGGCAGGAGGCCCTTTGTGGTTTTGAGGCCTGCTAGTGTCGACCCTAATAGGAAAAGGGTCTTGTCTACTGATCCATGATGAGCGCACTACCCGCATGTGGGAAGCGAGTATGGGCGCCCCCCTCAACTTGACTTAATTCGCATCTCGTCCAAATCGCCGTACTAGTTCGGGCTTTCCATTTGCTGCATCATATGCAGGTACGAACCCGAGGCCAGGGTGGAACTTTTGTAGTCGGCATTTAGGGCGGCGTGGTCTTCCAGTGCTATGAGGGTCCTCCTTTTCTTCGGGGGGCTCGATTAGCCGCGCACGCACAGCACGCGGTGCTTTGGGCTTGATGCGAAGAATAGTTGGTTGTGTTGAGTGTCTCGCTTGGTGGGTTTGATTCCCATCTGGCGGGATATTCTTACGTGTACGGTTACTATGGTGCACCCCTGCAGGGATAAATCTTCTCGAGAAGCCGTGTTTTCCGCGGTTATGGATTACTTGGTGAAAGTACTGGCTAACAAGTACTCAGGACAACTTAAACATAATGATAACCATGTTTCACCCAATGACTAATAACTTGACTAGTAATAGGTTATTCACACAATAACTTGTTTCACCTTATTATAACGGTGTGAGTTATCCTCGGATTGCTTCTTCGGATAAGGGGCGAGATCCAGGATGGGTTTGTTTGAAGTTATCTTTCAGTTGGTTACAATTCCTCGATCTTATCTTTTCTATTAGCCGGACACAAGTAGTATTTTCTGTAGTTGGTTAGAGCAGCCCGCTGCAGCTTTTATAATACCTATCTCCTTCCGTTGATCCCAAGCATCAATGCTTGTGTTGACGGGTAACTCCTTGATGAAGTGTGAGTCTTGCTTGCCAGTACTTGGATGTACTGACCCCGTTGGGGCTGTGGTTTACGCAGAGTACGACTACGGCTACGATGATCACCAGGATGGCTACTTTGTGGAGTTCGACGACACTGCAGACGAGTAGTTGGCTGGACCCCGGGCAGGATCCAGGACCTACGTGGATGGGCTTCGTTTTCTTTATTTTCTCCGGCTTCTTAAGCCTTGGATTTGTCTGTACTCAGACCCATTTGATTGCTTCCGCTGATGTAATGGATGATATGTTGGGACATGTGTCCTCTGGATGAGTGTTTTGCTATCTCTGCCTTAGTGAAGGCTATTTGCAAACTTATTTCATTCTTTTGTGTCTTAGAGACAGTTTGTGCTATCATTTCGTTCAAAGCTGTTGACGTACAGTGCGTGCTTGAATATGAAGTACGTCGACAGTAGTGCCTTAGGTTCCTAGCGGATAGTTTACTTCGACGGTGGGAGCAGGGCTTGTGTTGTCGCGCATAAGCGCAGGCCTACCAGGAAGCTGGGACGTGGGAGCAGGTATGCCCCATAATCCAAGCACCTGACTTCCAGTTCGTGCGATGAGTATCCTCTAGAAACCGGGGTGCGACAGTGCCCAGCCCCAAATTAATAACAACAAATTATCTTCACTATTTTTGCCTCTGATTTATTAGTCAAAGCATAATTGTGTAAACAGAAGAGAAAGAGGGATGACCTTCTACCCAGATGCGTCCTTCTATGGGATCCGCTCTTGTGAGTCTAGTTAGATTGTGACGTACTGTATCATCTGTTTACCATTCGTTGACATAAGCATACACCTCTCTTAAAATATATACACTCATCCACGGTATGTGATTGTTGGCAGGCACTCGAGGATTCGATTAGCCATGGTTTGTGAAAGATGGTTGGGAGGAGTGTCAAGCTTTTTATACGTCTGTTTAATAAAATAAAAGCTCTAGCACATGACTGATCCATGCTTCCCTCTGCGAAGGGCCTTTCTTTTACTTTTATGTGGAGTCTCCATCTTCTAACTTTATGCACGGTTGAGAGAGCATTTTTCCCATTCTGAGTTTTATGTGCATTTGTCCCAGAAACATTATTAATTGATTCATGATGTGTTATTTCTTATTCTCTAATTATTTGTTCTAGTCTTTCTCATGAACTTTGAAGGTGTCCTGGCATTTATGTTTTGCCCCACTCTTAAGTCTCTCTATACTTGAAACAAACATATATCTTTCATTGTATTGTTATTCATGATCTTTTATTTGAGTTACTTCTTATGATGCAAGGTGATTGCTATGCTTTATCATTAAAGTTCTGTTTATCAAGCTTGTGTTTAAGTTCTATGATCTCAGCTTACTTATGCTTTTACATTATTGATGATCAAGTTTATGTTGGTAACATGTTACCTCTAAAATTATGTGTTTTTATCGTTTACCTACTCGAGGACGAGTAGGAACTAAGCTTGGGGATGTTGATACGTCATAAACGTATCCTTAATTTCTGATGTTCCAAGTTGTTTTCTTATTTTTTTCACATGTTTTCTATACACTTTATGTCATTTTTATCGATTTTCCGGACTAGGCTATTGACAAATGCCACAGAGCCAGTTCCCTGTTTTTCGCTTCAGAAAAGTTGTTCTCGAAATATTCTCGGAACTGGAAAATTCGAAGCCCGGAAGTCTTAGAATTCCCGAAGGTTCCACGGAGTCCCGAAGAGACCCGGAGGGGGGCCTCATCAGGGGGCCCACACCATAGGGCGGCGCCCCCCTTGGCCGCGCGGGGGGGTGGTGTGGGCCCCCCAGGCCTCCACCGCCTTTGCCCTTTCGCCTATTTAATCCCCCCGAGACATAAACCCTAAAAACATCCCACTTTTTTCCCAGAAACACTCGAGGCCCCCATCATCGTTATTACGCGATCAGGAGGGTTCTGGAGCTCTCCACGGCACCCTGCCGGAGGGGGAAATCATCACCGTAGTGGTCTACACCGCCATGCCCTCCTCTGAAGTGATGCATGAGTAGATCATCCCTGGACTACGGGTCCATAGCAGTAGCTAGATGGTCATTCTCTGTACTTTGTACCTCATGTCCAGATCTTGTGAGCTTCCTTTCATGATCAAGATCATCTCTATGTAATGCTACATGTTGTGTTTGCTGGGATCTGATGAATGTTGAATGCTATGTCTTCTGATTATCAATCTATCATGTTACCTTCATGCTTATGTTGTTTATGATTTTGCATGCTCTCCGTTATTAGTAGATGCTCTGGCCAAGTAGATGCTAGTAACTCCAAGAGGGAGTATTTATGCTCGATAGTGGGTTCATGCCTCCTTTTGCCTCCGTTTTTATCTTTTAAGGAGAAAACAACGGTGTTTACCTAGTTTACATTGTTTACATTACACACTTTGCTTACGGAGATAATCTTTGCTTGCAACTTAATACCCAACGTTTGTTGGGATGATATTCGGGTGGTTGATTATTAGAAATAGATGTAGTTGGATGACGGTCTATGTATTTTGTTGTAATGCCCGCATGAATCACATAGTAATCTTTATGTCTTGCATATGCACTACGGTGCAACCTTCATTTCTGTCAATTGCCCAACTGTAATTTGTTCACCACATATGTTATTTATCTTTCACGGAGAGAGACCACTAGTGAACTATGGACCACGGTCCATTTTCCTCATACTGAGAAAACACCTACTGCTTTCATATTGCTCTCATACAGTTCCTACTGTTTTCCATACCATACGTTTAACCTCTTTGTGTTCAGCAAAATCGGTGAGATTGACAACTTCGTTGGGACAAAGTGATTTGATTGTATTGTGTAGGTTCCACGTTGCTGCTGAACCGGTAGTGTGCCCTGCCATCTGAGCTGCATCAACCATCAGAAGTGCTTCTTCCTCCTACTGGTCGATTCAACCTTGGTTTCTTTTCTGAGAGAAAACTTGTTGTTGCACTCTTCACACCTTGCGCTTGGGGTCTCCTAACGAGCGTGTGTCTACACTCCATCATTTGGCACCTCGTGGGAGGTCGGGAGGCATTCTAGTTGGTTTCAACAATGCTATGTTTACTGTACATACGGTAACAGCGGGGGATTTCTCTGTTAAATTTCATTTAAGCTCAAAGAACGATGGTTTTCTTTTGGCATTGGTGGTTGTTTATGGGGCTACCCAGGACGATAGGAAACCTGAATTTTTATCCGAGTTGGTTCGAATTTGTGATGGTGAGACTCGACCCATTTTGGTGGGTGGCGATTTTAATATTATTCGTAGGCAAGAGTTAGAAACTCTAGACTTAAAAGAGTTAGAACTGTCGGAAGGCTGTACACATGGACTAGTAGAGGACGAGATGTACCAACATTAGAGAAATTAGATCATATAATAGCTACTGTGGAGTGGGAACATAAATTCCCATTACTAATGTTTCATGGTATGACTCGTGCGGGGTCGGATCATGTACCATTACTACTAGACTGTGGCGATCCTGCTCATATTGGGAGTAAGTCGTTATTCTCATTTGAATTAGTTTGGCTAAAGCAACCGGGCTGCTATCAGCTAGTCAAAAATGAATGGATGTCTATTACAGCGGGAAATAATCCAGTGAAACTTTTCTAAAATAAGATAAGAAACCTCCGTAATTTTTTGAGAGGTTGGGCCAAGAATTTGAACGGGGAATAGATAAATCTGCGTGATAAGTTGTTATTGCTCATTAATTAGTTGGAGTTGAAAGCTGAACATACCCTTCTTTCCGAGGCGGAGAGAGCCGCGAAGGTATGGAGGCTGGATCTTTACTTGCAAAGCTTTGCTTTGATGAAGAGTCTAATGTCGCACCCGGACTTCTAGGGGATACTCACAGTCCGTTAAACAGTAGATAAATGGCTTACGGAGCATACCGGCACCCGCATCTCAATATGAGCAGGCCAACACGTGAACGTGTGACAACCATTATCTTACTATTCATTCGTCTGCGCAAACCATCCCGTAGAAATCAGATACTTCCGTTGACGTACTTCAAAACATACACACATGGTACGTCAACGGCATTGGAACAATTGATATCACAACAGATCTCTACGACACAAAAGATTGAAATAAGTTGCAATTAGCTCTCAGTAGAGCAGAGATAGCAAATACAATCATCCAGAGGACACATGTCCCAACATAACATCATTACATCACAGCGGAAGCATTCAACATGTCTGAGTACAGACAAGATCCAAATAGGCCTAAGAGGCCGGAAACGAAAAGACGGAGCCCATCCACGAAGTCTCGGATCCTGCCCGGGTCCGCTATCTACTCGTCAGCAGTCTCGTCATACTCCACGTAGTAGCCACCATGTAGATCCTCGGAAACGTAGGTCTGCGGAAACCACAGCCCCAAAGGGGTCAGTACATAAACGTACTGGCAAGCAAGACTCACAGTTCACCAAAGTGTAGCCCGTCAACACCAAGCACAGATGCCTTGGGTTCAACGGAAGAAAGGGGATATAAAAGATGCTGCAACTGGCTGCTCTAACCAACTACAGAGTTACTACCACTTCCGGCTATCAGAAAGGAGATAAGATCATGTATCGTAACCAACTATAACTAACCACCAAACAAACCCATCCTGGATCTCGCCCCTTATCCAAAGAAGCAATCCGAGGATAACTCACATAGTTAAATTAATGATGGTTCAGATTATTGTGTCAATGAGCTTATTACTAGTCAAGTTGTTAACCATTGGGTGTAAGGTTGTTAATCATTAGGTTTAAGTTGTCCTGAGTACTTGTTAGCCAGTACTTTCACCAAGTAGTCCATAACCGCGGAAAACACGGCTTCTTGAGAAGATTTATCCCTGCATGGTTGCACCAATTTGGCCGTACACGCAAGAATAACCCGCCAGATGGGATGCCTCCCACCAAGCGGGGCACTCTACACAACTCAACTCTTCTTCACATCAAGCCCAAAGCACCTTGGGCGCACGGCTAATCGAGCCCAGAAGAAAATGGACCCTCATAGCACTCTAAGACCGTGTCCCCCTATATGCCGACTACAAAAGTTCCACCCGGGTACCAAGGGCTCGCAAGATCATGCATGCAGCAAATGGAAAACCCGAACTAAATGAGGCGATTTGGACGAGATGCGAATCGAGTCAAATTGAGGGGGGCGCCCATACTCGCTTCCCACATGCGGGTAGTGCGCTCATCATGGATCAGTAGACAAGACCCTTTTCCTATTAGGGTCGACACTAGCAGGCCTCAAAACCACAAAGGGCCTCCTGCCGGTGCCTTATCATCAAATTATTATTTAACAATAACATTAGCATGATCGATTGATTAAACATCGAGCCCCCAGAACATAATAAAAATATAGTAACTGAAAGTAACGGGTAACAGACTCGAGCAAAGCAACCTGAGCATGCTAGTAAGACACTGGCTCAATCAAAGGGGTTGTAGGAGTGGAGGTGAGGCAATATCAGGGTTAAGGGATTCATGTGATAGGTTCGTAACAGAAACAACCATACCTAGGGCTAGCAAAATAGACAACGGAAAGTATCGGTAACCAAGGTTGAAAGGAACACAGTGGTTCATGTGAGTGATAACTTGCCTGCAAACCCAGTAGCCTGGTACTGAGCTAAAATCCTTAGAAGGGGTGTCGTAAGTATCGTCGGTCTCAACGTCGTCGTTTATCCGAGAAGAAGCAAACAAACAACGCAGAGGCAAACAATCAATATCATGGCATAGTGCACAAACATGGGATGATGCATGACCATTTAATTGATGCATCAAAATAAACTATTTGACAAGATAACGACATGATTAAATGGACCCTTATGCAATTGGATTGCATATGGAAAGCCCATGAATTATGGTTGAATTAATTGTTCTACAACTAAGCAACATGTGAAAGTGGATTAGCATGATGCATGGATGAGGAAAACAGCAAAATAACAACAATAGAACCAATTGGAAATAAGGTTTAACAAGTTTAGAAATTCATTTATTAAGTTAGGAAATTTTGGTTACTTAAAGGTGTCACACAAACATTGGTTGTTTTCACCACTTTTAATTGTTCAAAATAGATAACAAAGTTTATATTTGAAAAGAAAACAAGATTTTGGGTGGATTACATGTTTCACTTGTTGAAAAAGGATTTCAAATAAATTATTTATGAATTAAACAAGTTTAAGCAAGAATTAAATAAATTTAAGTCAAACATGAACTTATTTGAATTTTTATTTGTGCAAAACATTAAGTGAAGTTCATATTTGAAAATTTTATGCTTTTATGGTTTGAAAACATATTTTATATGTCCCAAAAGAGTTTGTTTTGATCAAATTATAAATTTAGCAATATTAAATGATTTAAACAAGGTTTAAATCATTTAACCAATTTTAATTATTCAAAACATGGAACAAATTTTATATTTGAAAAGGTGGTTTAATTTTGCATGGAAAACATATTTCATTTGTTGAAATTGGATTTTAAATGAGCAAGTTATTATTTTGGCAATTTTAAATGCAATAAATAAGAAACAGTTGTTTTCAGCAATTTAAATTATTCAAAACAGCAAAAAAAAATTATATTTGGAAAGTACATGAAAAATTGATTGGAAAACATATTTCATTTGTGGAATTTGGAATTTTTATGCTCAATTTATGAATTTTGCAAAATTAAGTGATTTAAACAAGAATTCAAATATTTCACCAATTTAAAATATTCAAAACAGTAAACAAATTTTATATTTGGATAGAACATTTAATTTGGGACAGAAAACATATTTAAAAAGTTAAAATTGGAGTTTAGATGAATTAGTTATGCATTTTAGAAGATTTGGTGCAAATCTGCCATTTTTATGAATCTAGGGACTTGGAAAATATTTTTACAGGGGTCTAGATTAATTAGCAGGGGCCTATTGGTGATTTGCAGAAGTTCCTGTAACCAAAACAAATGAAAAAAAAGGTGGGTTTTTATTGAGGGAGGGGGGATTCGATCCCCTCACCTCCTGATGCGCTCAAGGGACAGGAACCAGTTGGTCTGCGAATTGCTTGGTGACAGATAGGTGGTGGGGGGGTGGATATGCTGTTGTATCGCGGTTAACTGAACTAAAAGTTCAGATCGCTGGTTCTGTAACTCAACGGAGATGGCAGCGGTCGCTGCTCGCCGGAGGCGCTGGGGCTTTTGGGCTCGCGGGTGTGGGGTGGTGCGGGGCAGAAGGAGGGAAGGGAGAGGAGGAGGAAGGGGAGAAGGGGAGGATCTCACCTCGATGCAGTACAGGCGGAGGCGACAGACTCGGGGCGGACAGCAGGGAGGCCGGCGGCGAGAGTGGACGGTGCCGGCGGTGGGAGGCCTCCCGGCCAGCGCCGAGGGGGTGGAGAGGGAGATGGAACCCTGGGGGTTCCATTCCCATGCTCACCGCGGCCGGAGGGGGGCTCCCTCGCCGTCGATCACCAGAGCAAGGTGGGGCTTCGGGTGAGTTGATGGTGCAGGGAGTTTCAGAGATTACAGAGCAGAGGAGAGGAAGGAAGAAGGTGGCGGGGTGGAGGATGAGTAGGGCTAGGGTTTAGGTTAGGCAGAGAGGGAGGAGGTGGTCTTATGGGGGGAGAGCTGGGTACGGCAGAGAATCGAGCGGAGGAGGCGATGATCGTGTGGAGGAGCTGCTGTCGTACAGGGATGACGACAGCGAGGAGGAAGAAAGGTATGGGCCAGAGAGGAAAGGTGGGCTGGGGGTTAAGTTGGGCCTCTCTCCTCTCTCTAGTTTCTTTTTATTAATTGTTTTGGTTTTATTTTTTTTGCTGAATTGACTTAGAGAAGAAAAGAGGGGTTTTGGGAGTTAGAAAAATTGGAGAAATTTTTGGGTGAGTTTATTAAGTCAAAAACAATCACTTGCCAAGTTGGTTTTTCAAAAGTTCAAATTTTAAATACTGTTTGTGATTTAATTCAAAGTGGATGGATTTTATTTACTAAATGAATATTATTGAAAACAACCTTTTTGTAGGGTGAACCCTATTAATTAAAATAGAACAATTGAGTTGATTTGTTTTGAAAATAATCGTAAATTCAAATTGGGTGTTGTGTGGTGATTTGATTTGGGTTTTCGGATGCAAGTTGTAATTAATTGATTGATTTAAAAGCCCCCATTTAAATGCTGAACATTTATGAAATGATTGGAAACAAAGGGTTGTTTGTATTTGAACTTTTATTTGAAAAGAGTGTAACATGACAAGTATGAAAACAAGGTTGAGCATTGTTTGGAGAATTATTTGAATCTGAAAATGTTTTGTTATTGGATGCATTTTTTATAGAAACAAAACAATAGTTTTGAATTCACACTTTAATGGAAACAATTGATTGTTTTATTTTGAAATGTCATTTTGGAAATTGTAACATCACAAGGATGAAACAAAAGGTTTGAAATTTGGTTTGAAATTCAAATAGAAAACAAAGGAAAACAAATGAAAACAGTTGGAAAACAAAAGGAAAACAAGCAAAACAATTGCAATCAACATGATGCCATGATGCAAAACATAAAATAACAGAGAGCAAACATTCTAAAGGCTTATTTTTTATCCTTGGGATGTTACAAAACGCCCCCTTGAAGGAATCACGCCCCGAGATTCCTACTGAGAAAAGAAAAGGTCCGGATACTTCTTGCGAAGATCCTCTTGAGCTGTGACACGTGAAACACATCGTGCTCCTTGGATAGTTTTTCTGGAAGTTCAAAACGATAGGCATTCCCGGCAACTCTTCCGGAAAGACGTCAGGGAATTTGGAAACCACCGGAACATTTTCAAGTAAAAGGAGAGGTTTTGTATTGAGGGTGTATAGCTGGATAGAATTTGATTCATTTGGAGAATAGACTATCTGGAATGTGGTGATTCAGGAATGCTTCCTCGAAACAACCCCAGGTGATAGGAATGCCAGCTCTCATAGCCTGGAATCAACAACAACAACAACAACAGCAACAACCTTTCTGGCCAGATAGACTTGATATTTGGGAAGTTTTGATTAGACGCCGGTAGAAGAATTGAAGTGGAAAACAACAACAAGATTTCAACGGACGAAAAGGATGTTGAGAAGAACAGGATAACGAAGCAACACCGGGAAAAACGAGACCAAAAACACTCCTGAGGTACTACGGAATAACCCATCCGGGCTTCTAGAGGATCAATATCTACTGCTTAAGGAATAGAGGATCTGCTTCCGGGGCTTACACGCCTCCGTTCTCAATCATGAGTAGGCAACATGATAAATCATATCACAACCACCTCCATTCTTATGGTCTAGTAGATATAACCATCCTAGAGAAACCAGGATTCGTGAAATCCTAACTTGAAAGTTTAGATGAGAAGGGAAAAACAACGTTGCACTTCATTACCAGAAAAGGGAGGGTGGGTGGGGAAAGAAGAAAAAGAACAGAATTCCTACTCTCACGTTTCATTTTTCCTATATAGCTACAAAATAGTTTCTAGACTCAACTGCGACCAGTAAAAGGGATCCTACAGGCAGACAGGCTCTGATACCATTTGTCGCACCCGGACTTCTAGGGGATACTCACAGTCCGTTAAACAGTAGATAAATGGCTTACGGAGCATACCGGCACCCGCATCTCAATATGAGCAGGCCAACACGTGAACGTGTGACAACCATTATCTTACTATTCATTCGTCTGCGCAAACCATCCCGTAGAAATCCAGATACTTCCGTTGACGTACTTCAAAACATACACACATGGTACGTCAACGGCATTGGAACAATTGATATCACAACAGATCTCTACGACACAAAAGATTGAAATAAGTTGCAATTAGCTCTCAGTAGAGCAGAGATAGCAAATACAATCATCCAGAGGACACATGTCCCAACATAACATCATTACATCACAGCGGAAGCATTCAACATGTCTGAGTACAGACAAGATCCAAATAGGCCTAAGAGGACGGAAACGAAAAGACGGAGCCCATCCACGAAGTCTCGGATCCTGCCCAGGTCCGCTATCTACTCGTCAGCAGTCTCGTCATACTCCACGTAGTAGCCACCATGTAGATCCTCGGAAACGTAGGTCTGCGGAAACCACAGCCCCAAAGGGGTTAGTACATAAACGTACTGGCAAGCAAGACTCACAGTTCACCAAAGTGTAGCCCGTCAATACCAAGCACAGATGCCTTGGGTTCAACGGAAGAAAGGGGATATAAAAGATGCTGCAACTGGCTGCTCTAACCAACTACAGAGTTACTACCACTTCCGGCTATCAGAAAGGAGATAAGATCGTGTATCGTAACCAACTATAACTAACCACCAAACAAACCCATCCTGGATCTCGCCCCTTATCCAAAGAAGCAATCCGAGGATAACTCACACAGTTAAATTAAAGATGGTTCAGATTATTGTGTCAATGAGCTTATTACTAGTCAAGTTGTTAACCATTGGGTGTAAGGTTGTTAATCATTGGGTTTAAGTTGTCCTGAGTACTTGTTAGCCAGTACTTTCACCAAGTAGTCCATAACCGCGGAAAACACGGCTTCTCGAGAAGATCTATCCCTGTAGGGTTGCACCAATTTGGCCGTACACGCAAGAATAACCCGCCAGATGGGATGCCTCCCACCAAGCGGGGCACTCTACACAACTCAACTCTTCTTCGCATCAAGCCCAAAGCACCTTGGGCGCACGGCAAATCGAGCCCAGAAGAAAATGGACCATCATAGCACTCTAAGACCGTGTCCCCCTATATGCCGACTACAAAAGTTCCACCCGGGTACCAAGGGCTCGCAAGATCATGCATGCAGCAAATGGAAAACCCGAACTAAATGAGGCGATTTGGACGAGATGCGAATCGAGTCAAATTGAGGGGGGCGCCCATACTCGCTTCCCACATGCGGGTAGTGCGCTCATCATGGATCAGTAGACAAGACCCTTTTCCTATTAGGGTCGACACTAGCTGGCCTCAAAACCACAAAGGGCCTCCTGCCGGTGCCTTATCATCAAATTATTATTTAACAATAACATTAGCATGATTGATTGATTAAACATCGAGCCCCCAGAACATAATAAAAATATAGTAACTGAAAGTAACGGGTAACAGACTCGAGCAAAGCAACCTGAGCATGCTAGTAAGACACTGGCTCAATCAAAGGGGTTGTAGGAGTGGAGGTGAGGCAATATCAGGGTTAAGGGATTCATGTGATAGGTTCGTAACAGAAACAACTATACCTAGGGCTAGCAAAATAGACAACGGAAAGTATCGGTAACCAAGGTTGAAAGGAACACAGTGGTTCATGTGAGTGATAACTTGCCTATAAACCCAGTAGCCTGGTACTGAGCTAAAATCCTTAGAAGGGGTGTCGTAAGTATCGTCGGTCTCAACGTCGTCGTTTATCCGAGAAGAAGCAAACAAACAACGCAGAGGCAAACAATCAATATCATGGCATAGTGCACAAACATGGGATGATGCATGACCATTTAATTGATGCATCAAAATAAACTAGTTGACAAGATAACGACATGATTAAATGGACCCTTATGCAATTGGATTGCATATGGAAAGCCCATGAATTATGGTTGAATTAATTGTTCTACAACTAAGCAACATGTGAAAGTGGATTAGCATGGTGCATGGATGAGGAAAACAGCAAAATAACAACAATAGAACCAATTGGAAATAAGGTTTAACAAGTTTAGAAATTCATTTATTAAGTTAGGAAATTTTGGTTACTTAAAGGTGTCACACAAACATTGGTTGTTTTCACCACTTTTAATTGTTCAAAATGGATAACAAAGTTTATATTTGAAAAGAAAACAAGATTTTGGGTGGATTACATGTTTCACTTGTTGAAAAAGGATTTCAAATAAATTATTTATGAATTACACAAGTTTAAGCAAGAATTAAATGAATTTAAGTCAAACATGAACTTATTTGAATTTCTATTTGTGCAAAACATTGAGTGAAGTTCATATTTGAAAAGGTTACGCTTTTATGGTTTGAAAACATATTTTATATGTCCCAAAAGAATTTGTTTTGATCAAATTATAAATTTAGCAATATTAAATGATTTAAACAAGGTTTAAATCATTTAACCAATTTTAATTATTCAAAACATGGAACAAATTTTATATTTGAAAAGGTGGTTTAATTTTTCATGGAAAACATATTTCATTTGTTGAAATTGGATTTTAAATGAGCAAGTTATTATTTTGGCAATTTTAAATGCAATAAATAAGAAACAGTTGTTTTGAGCAATTTAAATTATTCAAAACAGCAAACAAAATTTATATTTGGAAAGTACATGAAAAGTTGATTGGAAAACATATTTCATTTGTGGAATTTGGAATTTTTATGCTCAATTTATGAATTTTGCAAAATTAAGTGATTTAAACAAGAATTCAAATATTTCACCAATTTAAAATATTCAAAATAGTAAACAAATTTTATATTTGGATAGAACATTTAATTTGGGACAGAAAACATATTTAAAAAGTTAAAATTGGATTTTAGATGAATTAGTTATGCATTTTAGAAGATTTGGTGCAAATCTGCAATTTTTATGAATCTAGGGACTTGGAAAATATTTTTACAGGGGTCTAGATTAATTACCAGGGGCCTATTGGTGATTTGCAGAAGTTCCTGTAACCAAAACAAATGAAAAAAGGTGGGTTTTTATTGAGGGAGGGGGATTCGATCCCCTCACCTCCTGATGCGCTCAAGGGACAGGAACCAGTTGGTCTGCGAATTGCTTGGTGACAGATAGGTGGTGGGGGGGGGTGGATATGCTGTTGTATCGCGGTTAACTGAACTAAAAGTTCAGATCGCTGGTTCTGTAACTCAACGGAGATGGCAGCGGTCGCTGCTCGCCGGAGGCGCTGGGGCGTGTGGGCTCGCGGGTGTGGGGTGGTGCGGGGCAGAAGGAGGGAAGGGAGAGGAGGAGGAAGGGGAGAAGGGGAGGATCTCACCTCGATGCAGTACAGGCGGAGGCGACAGACTCGGGGCGGACAGCAGGGAGGCCGGCGGCGAGAGTGGATGGCGCCGGCGGTGGGAGGCCTCCCGGCCAGCGCCGAGGGGGTGGAGAGGGAGATGGAACCCTGGGGGTTCCATTCCCATGCTCACCGCGGTCGGAGGGGGGCTCCCTCGCCGTCGATCACCGGAGCAAGGTGGGGCTTCGGGTGAGGTGATGGTGCAGGGAGTTTCAGAGATTACAGAGCAGAGGAGAGGAAGGAAGAAGGTGGCGGGGTGGAGGATGAGTAGGGCTAGGGTTTAGGTTAGGCAGAGAGGGAGGAGGTGGTCTTATGGGGGGGGAGAGGTGGGTACGACAGAGAATCGAGCGGAGGAGGAGATGATCGTGTGGAGGAGCTGCTGTCGTACAGGGATGACGACAGCGAGGAGGAAGGAAGGTATGGGCTAGAGAGGAAAGGTGGGCTGGGGGTTAAGTTGGGCCTCTCTCCTCTCTCTGGTTTCTTTTTATTAATTGTTTTGGTTTTTTTTTTTTTTGCTGAATTGACTTAGAGAAGAAAAGAGGGGTTTTGGGAGTTAGGAAAATTGGAGAAATTTTTGGGTGAGTTTATTAAGTCAAAAACAATCACTTGCCAAGTTGGTTTTTCAAAAGTTCAAATTTTAAATACTGTTTGTGATTTAATTCAAAGTGGATGGATTTTATTTACTAAATGAATATTATTGAAAACAACCTTTTTATAGGGTGAACCCTATTAATTAAAATAGAACAATTGAGTTGATTTGTTTTGAAAATATTCATAAATTCAAATTGGGTGCTGTGTGGTGATTTGATTTGGGTTTTTGGATGCAAGTTGTAATTAATTGATTGATTTAAAAGCCCCCATTTAAATGCTGAACATTTATGAAATGATTGGAAACAAAGGGTTGTTTGTATTTGAACTTTTATTTGAAAAGAGTGTAACATGACAAGTATGAAAACAAGGTTGAGCATTGTTTGGAGAATTATTTGAATCTGAAAATGTTTTGTTATTGGATGCATTTTTTATATAAACAAAACAATAGTTTTGAATTCACACTTTAATGGAAACAATTGATTGTTTTATTTTGAAATGTCATTTTGGAAATTGTAACATCACAAGGATGAAACAAAAGGTTTGAAATTTGGTTTGAAATTCAAATAGTAAACAAAGGAAAACAAATGAAAACAGTTGGAAAACAAAAGGAAAACAAGCAAAACAATTGCAATCAACATGATGCCATGATGCAAAACATAAATTAACAGAGAGCAAACATTCTAAAGGCTTATTTTTCATCCTTGGGATGTTACATCTAAGTGGGCTCAAAGTGCTAAGGTCAGCCATATTCAGGAGGAGGGTAGTAGTACGAGATATTTCCGTTTGATTGCAAATGGTAAACATCGTAAGAAATGGATCTTCCAGTTAGAACAAGATGAGGGTACTATTGTAGGACAACATAACTTAAAAACTTTCATCTCTGAGCATTATGAAAAGTTGTTTGGAGCGTCGGTTCCATCTTCTTTTACTTTGAATGAGGATTTAATTAATGATCTCCCTCAAGTGTCCACGGAGGAGAATGAAATCTTGACACGTCTTTTTTCTAAAAGGAAGGTGTGGGAGGCCATTACTTAACTGGAACATAATAAAGCCCCAGAGCCGAATGGGTTCCTGGCAGAGGTTTATCAGAGATTTTGGGAGGTTATCACATGGTACTTGATGGACTTATTTGCTCAGGTACATTCTGGGGATTTGCATCTTTTCAAGCTGAATTTTGGTATAATTACGCTTCTACGTATGAAATAAGATGCAAGCATAATTGAACAATATAGGACCATTTGTATTCTGAACGTGAGCAGGGTAACCTCCATTGCGAAGAAGGTTATCAGACCTTCTCAACCGACTTTTCTTCCGGGAAGAAATATTTTGGAAGGGGTTGTAGTCCTACATGAAACAATCCACGAATTTAAGAAGAAGAAAATGAATGGTGTTCTTCTGAAGATTGACTTTGAGAAAGCGTATGATAAAGTAAATTGGGTGTTTCTGCAGCAACCACTACATATGAAAGGATTTAATCCTAAGTGGTGTGATTGGGTGGCTAGATTTGTTCAAGGATGGAGTGTCGGTGTTAGGGTAAATGATGACATTGGTCATTATATCCATACGTTAAAGGGAGTGCGCCAGGGGAACCGTTATATCCTATACTCTTTAACTTGGTTGCCGATATGTTGGCCCTTCTAATTGCATGTGCAAAGGAGGACGGACAAGTAGAAGGATTGGTACCTCACCTTGTCGAAGGTGGAGTATCTATTGTGCAGTATGTCGATGACACTATTCTTTTTCTTGAGCACGACTTGGATAAGACCGTTAACATGAAACTAATCTTGTCTATCTCCGAACAATTTTTGGGTCTTAAGATTAATTTTCACAAAATCGAGATCTTCTGTTTTGGGCTTGCTAATGATTTCTAGCAGGAATATAGACAAATATTTGGTTGTGAGCTTGGAGGTCTTCCCTTTAAATATCTTGGAATTCCGATACACTACCGCAAACTTCTTCATAGAAAATGGAAACCTATTGAGGACAGTTTGGAGCAGAAGTTGAGCTCATGGATAGGAAATCTGCTATCATATGGAGACTGGCTTGTCCTTACTAATTCTGTATTGTCGATTTTACCAATGCTTCTACTCTTTTTTTTTGAGTTACTTATTGGGGTTAAGAAGAGATTAGACTTTTATAGATCTCGTTTCTTTTGGCAGCAGGACCAGACTAAAAAGAAATATCGTCTTACCACATGGAATATTGTGTGTCGTCCTAAAGATCAAGGTGGTCTTGGGATTGAATGCCTTGATGTAAAAAAATAAATGTCTACTAGCCAAGTGGATATTTAAAATTCTTACAGAGGACGGGGTGTGGCATGAGTTGCTGCACAATAAGTATATTAAAGGGCCGCCGTTACCTCAGGTAGAGGCTAAACCGACGGATTCTCCATTTTGGAAAGGAATTATGGGAGTCAAGAAGGAGTTCTTTGACCGTGTTTCCTTATCTTTTGTTAACGGTGAGAGTACTAGGTTCTGGGAGGATCCCTTGTTAGATGGAACGTCATTAGCCCTGCAGTATCCTTCTCTTTTCAATATTGCTCGTCGTAAGAATATGGTTGTCACACAAGTTCTTAATCAGGACCACCCAAACATTGAGTTTAGGAGAGTCTTGCATGTGGACAAATGGGTTCAGTGGGTTCATTTGGTTGAGAGATTAATGGGTGTTTCTTTGTCTGATGAGAATGATTCGAGAGTGTGGAAACTAATAGATTCGGGAGTGTTTACTGTTAAGTCGTTCTACACTGACCTTATGAATGGTAATACTAGGTTCTTACGAAAATACTTGTGAAAGTTAAAGGTACCACTAAAGATAAAAAATTTATGTGGTTTCTTAGTCCTAAAGAATTGCTTACTAAGGATAATTTAGTTAAATAGAGGTGGACGGGATGTTCCAAATGTGTCTTTTGTGATAGGGATGAAATAGTAGAGCATTTATTTATCTCTTCTAATTTTGCTAGAAAAAAATGGGGAATTTACTTTTAGCATTACTCCACCAAATAGTGTTACTAATATGTTTGGTAATTAGCTAAATGGTGTTGATAAATCTACTAAAGCGAGTATACGTATTGGTGTATGTGCTTTTCTTTGGGCAATTTGGAATTGCCGAAATGATGTGATTTTTAACAACTTGAAAGGTGGTCATTTTTTGCAGGTCATTCATCACGCTACACACTGGATTCATATGTGGTCATTCCTCATTCCAGACGACCAGCGTGGACGTTTCTATGCCGGATGCTCTCGGCTAGTGACGGTCGTACGGATTATCTTCAGCACAGGTGGATGGCTGCATTCTAGACATTTATCATGGGTTGTGGTGTTTTTGTTGTTTAGGCTGCTGATCTTTGTGACCACCCGTCCTGCTGGTTGAGATGTAATAGTGTTATCCTGGATGTTTCATACTCACTCCATCTCAAATTAATTGTCAATAAGTTGGACAAAGTTGGATGTATCTAGACATAAATTATTGTTAGATAAATCCACTTGTATCCATCTTTGTGACAATTAATTTGATACGGAGAGCATCGGGCATACAAACCGATGCTTTGTTTTAATAGAAAAGCCGTGTGCATCAATTTGATGCAGAGGCTAGGATTACCCATTTAAAAAAAAAACTCGCAAGTAATGCGGCATTGCTGTGCGCGTTGGTTGATGTTAGTGTCAACCCTCGAGTGCATAGTGCACATGAATGCCGGAAGCAGATGTACCACAAATACAATTGTACGTGTTCAGCTGAGCAGGGAACAACGGAAACAACTAGGGTTACAGTCAAAGTAAGGAAACCAGGAATCGATCCGTCATTATCAGGGAATAAAATGGTCCCAGATAAAACAGGAGTCTGTCCTTTTAGTTTGGAATGTGGTTCAAGTGCATTATCAGGGAGTTTCTATTGCAGCAGTGCCATGCATGCAAATTTCTGTTTTTGTTGAAAATGCGGTCCTGTTCTGACTTCTGAGTATGCTAGTAAGATGGAGATACCAAATTCGAAACGCATACAGGAATCAGGCGCAAGCATAAGCAAATGACCAGTATATATCGATCAGAAATAGAATGTTGTATTAAACCAGCCTCAGGTTTCCATCACAAGCACTGCAACATACTCTTGCGAGAGGGCAAGCCCAAGACGAACCAGCAACAGGAGGCGAGAAACCATAATACACGTGTGCGCGCTCAGATTATTTGTTGGTGTGATAATCAACATGAATTCAGATGGGTTTCATATGAAATGTCAGTATAACTTGCAAAAAAAAGAGAGAGGGGCATTAGTGGGTCCATGGATCCAAAGTGAACACCGTATGCATGCACCCTTTTGATCGGTTCAATACTTCAATATTCACCTTACAATACGAAATACATTTAGGCCCCGCTTGGAAGTTTCGCAAAAATTTGCGTCCGTCGTAATTCACCCGTCGGTATAGCAGTGCGATACGGTGGTGTTTACACACGGACGTAGGAAGGTGTGTTACAATTTCCTCCGGAATGGGCCGGGAAACGAGCGGATCCGTAATCTAAAACTCGTGTACTGGCCGAGGTCGGAAATTTTCCAGCTACGCCCTTTTTGGGACAAAACACGATCAACCAAGCGGGGCCTTAGTGTAAAAATATATGTGACGGGGCATCAGCTTGTGATGAGCTAGCAAACAAGTGGGGGCGGTGCAGAGGACCGCGGGAGTGGTTGGCATGTGCCACTGTGTCGCCACGGATGACTGATGCGGCTAGGGCAAAGTAATTGAAGAGCTTAATATAACTAAACCAAAGCAGATGATGTACCACAAGAACAACTGAGCAGAGAACAATGGAAACAACTACGTACTATAGAAAATAATATCAGGGCTAGAGTTAAAGGAAGGAAAGCAGGAATGGATCCGTCATTCGTTGGAGTTTGGTTCAAGTGCATTATCAGGGAATTTATGTACTGCCAGATACTAGTACGTATGTATCCATGCAGCATGCAAATTTCGGTTTTTATTGAAAATGCTGCCCGGTTCTGAGTATGCTAGTAACATAAATTCGGAACGCATACAGGAAGCAAATGGCCCTTCACACAAGTATCGATCAACAATATAATGTTGTACCGTATTAAAACTCAGGTTTCCATCACATGCATGTTCATTCAGTAATCAGTACTGCAACATACTCTCCAGCAACACAACAGGAGACCACACACCATAACACGCGCGCGCGCGCTCAGATTATTTATTGGCTACTAGGTAGGAGTAGGACGATCACCGCCGGTGCAGTCAGTTGGCGATCGCCGGAGGAACCGCAGCAGCCGCGGCTCTCCAGCAGCAAATGCCGCAGCACAGAAAGCAGCAAAACCCATGAATATTGAATACCCGCCGGATGGATAGGAGGGGAGCCGTAGACGGCGCCTGCCACCGCGGCCGAGGAAGAGGAGACGGCGAGGGGAGGACTCGCTGCAGCCGAAGGAGTCGGGGCGGAAGCGACGGCGACGTTGGCCGGCGGAGTGTCGGCGGCGTAGTAGACAGCAGAGGCGGTGGAGCATCCGGGGGTGGTGAGGAGGGCAAGCAGGAGGAGGGCGAGGAGTTGTTTCGCCATTATTGCGTTGGAGAGCTGGTGGTGGGGTGAGTATTCCGCGGGGCGGTGGGCACATTATATAACCGCGAACGGAGCCGCAGGGTGCTCGCTCATCGCCGGTTCCATCGACTCCAGCTCAAGGCGCAGGCTCAAGTTGTTTTCGACGGTTCAGGGTGCTGACTCGCTTGGGAGCTAAGCCTTACCAAAATTGTGACACCAATCGAGTCCTGAAATTAATGCCGAGGCATATTTGTTTCGCCAGAATAATTTCATGTGCTCACCCGCTTGCACAAGCCACATGCACTACTAAATACAGACACGTACCCCTCAAATGCCTAGGCAGCCAGCAGAGTTTTTTTTGAGGACTAGCCAGCAGAGTTTTATCGCATCCTCAACCAACGCCTTGCTAAATACTGCTGACATGTAATGAGCCCTGAAAATATGTAAGCATGTTTGTTTTGCCGGCAGAGTACGTCTTGTGCGACGATGCGCTTGCACAGATGTAAGAAAAAAATGGGACGGTGAATGTGAGCCTATCATGCATGGTCCTCAATCACAACTTGCGCCTCTACATGCACATCGTCTCTCTCGAGATGGATTTTCATCCAATGCGTTCCCTTTTCAATTTCCTTTGCAGTCGTCTACCCCAAAGGAGCAGTTAGATAGCCCTTACTCATAATTGTAGCTTTACCCGAGTACATACGAATCAGGTTTTCATGAGATAAAAAATGAGTGTATATAGGCTTATTTTGTAACTAGATTCACTCATTTTACTACGCATGTGGTTAAAATTGAAATATCTAGTAGTGTGCCTTGTAAACCTGACTCGTATGTACAATGAAAATGAAAACCTGACTCGTATGTACTTTATACCAGTAACTTGGCTAAACAATGAAAGTTATGTATTTTATACTACTGGGTACTCGATCCACCAACTGTGCCAACCCAGATGCACACGTTCCCCTCCACTAGTATGCATGCATGCATCTCCCAACCCAGATGCACAGGTACCCCTCCACTAGAAACCGCCGAGAGAAGCATAAATGGTAAGTTGTAGACTTGCAAGAAAGAGATTCATCTAGTTTCCAAAGAATGCCAACATGATAAGACTTCGTTTTTGGCCCCGATGCCAGTGGTTTTGTCTGCTAGCTTTAAACATCTCACATTCTTGGCAGATAACTAGTTTCAGTGAGTACATTGCAATAATATCTCACCCACTACACCTATTCCTCCCAGTTCTGCCTCAGGGCATGTACAATGCAAGATGATTATGTTAGGTAGGTGACTATAGAAATAAACAGGTTTACTGTTAGAAATGCTTGGTTAATTTTTTAAGCACCGCATTAAGCACTTTGCATTGTACATGGGCCATAATGCCTAAGTTGAAGCCTTCACCCTTTATACAAATAGTTGCACGACCCTTGTTCAACTTATTTTTTTCTTTCGTGTATAGATTTAATAAAAAAGAAAAAGTTTGCCCACCGATCTAAACAGAAAATGCGGTACACGGCCCGTACATGTGAGCCTGTTTTCCCTGATTAACTTGGCACCTTTCATTTCAAAATAAGCATTGGTGCTTATAAAATGCTTGGTCTATTTTGTATGCAGCGCATTAAGCATTTTGCATTTTACATGGGCCGTAATACCTAAGTTGAAGCCTTCACCCTTGATGAAAATAGTTGCACGATCCTTGATGCGTGTTAAACTTTTTTTTTCTTTCGTGTATAGATTTTTTTTTTTTTTTTGCGATAAAACTTCCAATCTATTCATCATCTGTCATGGCAGTACAAAAAACAGTAGAAATAATATAAATTACATCTAGCTCGTAGACCACCTAACGACGACTACAATCACTGGAGCGAGCCGAAGGCGCGCCGCTGTCATCGCCGCTCCATTGCCGGAGCCGGGCAAACCTTGTTGAAGTAGACAGTCGGGAAGTCGTCGTGCTACGGCCACATAGGACCAGCGCACCAGACCAGTAACCGTCGCTGATGAAGAGAAGTGTAGATCGGAGGAATCCAAACTGTAGGCACACGAACACAGACGAACGAAGACTAGATCCAAGTGGATCCAACAAAGACAAACGCCGACCGGATCCCACGAGATCCGCCGGAGACACACCTCCACATGCCCTCCGAGGACGCTAGACGCGCCATCGAAACGGGGGCTAGGCCGGGAGATTCTTATTCCAACTCCAGGCAGCCGCCGCCTCGCTGTCCTGATTAGAAGACAAACCCTAAAAAAAGTACAAGAAAACACATGGAAACGGAGCCCTCCCGCCAGCAAGTACCGAGATCCACCCAGTCTCCATGGCCCTGAGGCCACAGAAGACTAGGTAGATCGGCGGCCGCCGCCGGCAGGAGGCGAGAAACCCTAGTCGCCTTTTTTCTTAGGAGCACGAAGGGGTACGTGAGGCTTCAATAACTCTTTCGTGTATAGATTAACTAAAAAGAGAAAGTTTGCCCACCGATCTAAACAGAAAATGGATGGTGTGAATCGGAGCGTATTATCTAAAGCTTTACGCCGGGAGTTCACCGAGCCTTCTCAGGCCATCACCATTTTGCACTGACACTGCCATGCGGGCCCATTGATCAGGTCGGTTTAGTCAAAGCGGTGCGGTAGTCCGTCGTCTCACGCCTCCCACTACCGAGAAAAAAAAGGATCGAGGCAGTCATTTCGGGCAATGCCCTTCTTCTCTTGTCTTCTGCCTCCTCGCGTCTCACCTATCCTGGCGGCGACGGGTGCTCCAAAGGCGACGAGGAAAGCCAAGGCGTTCTCCCCTCTCTCCTCAGCCGAGCTTCTCCCCTCACGTTTCTCGTCTCCCTATCCGTTGTGGTGGCGGCGACGGCGGCGGAGCATCCGGCGGCGTAGGTGACGAGGAATTTTCTTTCAGGTGGCGTTGTGGTCAGCGACTCAGGTTTTATTTGGATTCATCCGATGGGGAATTGGAGCTGGAAGGTCCTAGAGTTGATCTTGCCGGCAGTGATGCGGTTGACCATCCCAAATCCAGCCCGCGCACCCGACCCCCCTAGGTTTCCGGCGAGAAGCCGCCGTCCAGCCCCACCAGAGGTACTGCTCCATCACCTGCCCGATTCTCTTTTGTCCCCACCCGCTTCTCACTTCTGTTGGTGCCCACCCCAGGACCCAGCGCTCTAGCTGGACTAGACCGACCCTTGAGGTGGCAGGTGATGGGTCGGCCCCTCATGGATACCAGGGCGACGACGACAACGCGTAGATGGAGCTCATGCGTAAGGCCTACCTGCACCCTGTTTGCAGGTCAAAACATGCTCCCTCTGTCTCTCCTTCTCATCCAATCCGTTTGCCTCGCACGCCCGATGTTGTTCCTCCATGGCTTCCCTTGTTTTTTCTTTGCTATACACCTTATCTTATTATCTGCACATTTGCTTTCCTGCTGGTTTCATATGATGCTTATTGTCCAGGATATTGTCCAGGAATGTAGTGGGGTCCTCCATGGTCAGAAATGGCTGACACATGGGCTGTGAGTGGTCCGTGCTCCTGTTTCCTGTCAAATGAGCAAACATGTGATATGCTTCGTACAAACATCAATACACGGTTGTTATGAATGCACCTTTTTAACCATCAGTATTTTACATGTCTGAATCAGATGACATAGGATAACCAAATAGATAAATATATCTGCGTTGTGGTGTTATATTTAAATCTTGAGTCTGTTCATAATCGTATTGAAGGTTTGATCTGAACTGGACATGATTTCCCTATGCTAAACATGTTTAACTAGAACTCTATTTCTATTAACTATATAGCTGAAATTATCCCCATCTTGTGTAGCTACTTTTTCCTGCTTGCTCTTATCTGTGTTCAAAGGTCAGACCAGTCTTCAGACTCAACAAGTTGCCTTTCTAGCCTCATGCCTATCGCTGGTCATAGTCTCTTCCATGCCACAATTTTTTGTTGCTGAACAATTTTTTTTCTAGAAGCCAGATTGATATTTGATTTATAAACTTAGAAATTACCAAGTCAAACCCTAGATTTTTTCATGAAAAATTCCACCTCTGGTTGTTGGATGCGCTATTAGAGGATGCTGCATATTACTTGGTGGTGGCAGGATGTTGTCTACTTTTTGGAAGGTGATGCGGTGGATTTTTTTTCCGATGCTGTCTGCGATTACTATTTATTGCAAGTGTGTGCACATGCAGCTTTAAATCATAATGCATTGCCATGTTGATGTAAGATATTGTTGCCCAACTATGGTATAATCCACAGAGATTTCAAAATTGTCTTTCTATGGAAGTTGCCATTTAGCATAACATTTGTTTGTCAATGTTAAACTTTTTGATACTTCCATTCATCAGTTACAGCTATCATTGTTGTGTAATATAACATTTTCTATATATGGTAATTATTCTAACAAGACCCCATAGTATTTTCAAGAATAGTACCACAGCTGGAAACATATTCATTATTATGTGCTTTCAATTAAGTAATATGTGAATATGGTTTGTAGTATTGAATGGTTCGGAATAAACTTGTGTTTTCTGTTCTAAAAAGCTTGAGAAACTTGGCTTTTGCTCTAATGACCAGAATCATGCACTTAAGCACTTCGATTGAGTTATTTATATTTACTATCCGTTTTTACTGTAAAATAAATGATTTGGCTTTATCTGAAGTTCTCTGTCTATATTTTCTTTATAGTAATCTGAATATCACTTTCCTTGCACATAGACTTATGGATATAGAATTGTGTGATTTACTTCTTGTGTGATGGAATGCTCATTCACCCACAGATATCCTAGATAGACCATGGATGCGTGCAACAACACGAAGAACAGAATGGAAGCCAGTTAAATAGGAGCTATCTATCCAACATATTTTCAATCAGGATGAGGTGCACCAATGGGTACTTTTCTTGATAATCTTATTTCTATCAGTAAACTTTTTTCGTAGATTTTTTGCTTCGGATCTTACTTGCTTTCATTTACAAACCATTAACAATTTAACAAACCGACTACATAATGCACTTCCTAATGTCGATGGTAGGGTCAGGTTAGAAAAATGGCAATGCTTCTTATTTCATTTGGTAATTCCCGCAGTTGTTCTTTTTAATGGAGTGTTATATGGATGTAAGCCTGGGAAAATTCAGAGTAGATCCAACCCAGGCTGGAAAGTGCATTTCCAGTAACCAAACCAATCCAAACAAAAATAATGAACCCATAGATGATAGATCCATACCATGGTTTAGTACAATTCAGAACAACTAGCTAATAACAACTTATACATGCATTCATTAATTCATGAATCATGTTGTGTCATCCAATGTTCCAGTCGGCTGCACCGACGCGGAGCTGTTATTTGTTAGCATGCCGGCCAGGAGTCAACGAGAGGCAGATACGGCATAGCAGCGGCCCCTAGCCCAGTGCATGCAAAGCTGATCGAGTGGTCCAACACCCAAAGCTAATTGACTGGATGAGATTGGTAGTTTCAAACCAGGATTTGAAACCTTCTCAAACCATATTTTATTGCCCAGACGGAGCTAGACCAATCCACTCAGATCTATAGTTCAGTTAAACCAAATTACTTTATGGAATCAACCCATTCAAACCAGTCTCAAAGCAACCAAACAGAGAACTCCCGGACTGAAACTTCAGTCTGAGACCAAACTATTCTTAAGACTATGGATGGTTATTTGATTTTAGTATTCCATCCATGCATGTGTAGCCTGACTTCACACGCACTATGAAGATCTACTTGTTTTTCTGCTGATAAGCTTGTATTTCTTTTTGCCCTGTTTTTTTCTCATTATCCAAGAGATATGCGGTTGTTTTCCTGTTTAATAGTGTACCAGCAGTGGGTCTGGATCGGAAACCGTTATTACATTGCGCGTGCATGCCCTTTGCTATGCTTTATGATGTGACAACGGCTTACGATAGATGTAAATGTCACATGAATCATCAATCCATATAGTTGCTACCTTGCACACATGGTCGTTATATGTTTAATGACTTTGTAAACATTTTTTTCCTGAATATAGACATTGCAAGTACAATCATCAAGTGGATTATGAAGATATTGGTGTATTTGTTGTTTTTGTTTACTGAACTTCAGCAATAAATAGATCACATATCTTTGTCTAAATTTTCTAACTGGATCAACACTTTCTTTGCCTTGATGTTTCGTGTAGTTCGGAGTTTTTTACGGAAGAGACAAACCCTTCATCCTTAATCTTTAGCCTATGTCTGCTATGAGAAGAAACTACACTTAATTAATTTTAAAAATAGGGCAACAACAAGGCACAGTGATTTGTGTCAATTTTTCTGTATGAGTCTTGCTCCTGCAAGAATTAAAGTACCATTGCAAAGAAAATAACCATTTATTGACCTTTTTTCTAATCAAGGATTGTGCAACTAAGCTGAGTCCTCATTTAGTATGTATAGTACTATAACGATAAGTTTTTTTTCTTCAAAGTGGTACTGCAAATGGAAATGTAAAGTTGCTGCTTTCGATAGATATATAGAAAATACGGGAATTCATTTACTTTATGATGTGCTAAGTTTACTTATTTATGTATTTATAGGCAATACGATTGTAGCGCATGGCGGCGGCACACTGGCGCATAACATGATTGGACAATTGGGCTTGAGTTTATATGCCGAAGGCTTTCATAGGCTGGAACCAGGAAGAGCGATATCTTGTATAGCTTGCCTGCTAGTGACCATTTCTGATTTACCCTTTGGAAAACTTATGGAGATCCATGTTTGCTAGATGCAAATGCTTGGGAGTCTTGGCACGAAGGTAATCTGGCATATCACGCAGGAGATATAGGGTATAATGTGTGATTGAATTGCTTATTTTGGTAAGTAACTGTATTCATGACACGAAAACTATGGTTACTCTTTTAGTGAAATAGCGACAAGACTATAAATGCTATATATCATGTTGACGCACTTACATAAGGCTATACAGCAGAACAAGATTATTCATCGGGTGTGCAGTTCAAACACGGTACATTTGTGACAAAACATGTACTCCGTATATATAGTAGGTACTGCTATCTACCGATGGATAAGAGAACAACGTGGATACTACTACATGAAAAGGATAGCTAACACACGCTAACATACGATTTACTATCGGCTTTGTCAGCACAAAACAAGCTACGGCTGGCAGCCGGCGCGGCGAAGTGCGCTGCCCGTCTAGTACCTATATATCATGGTGCTCAATCACGACTATTATTAGTATTGTTTTGCAATCGACTGCTACCAGTCAGGTTAATTAAGGGGCAGAGCAATAACTCCTTCATCGCAAGACATATGTGGTACACGCCCTTTTTAGAGGCAAAAAATGCGGTATAGTCTGTTGCAGGTTGCTTGCTAATGACAGGCTGTTCACTAGATCTAATCTTAGTAAGCCTAGAGAAATTGATGATACTACATGTTTATTCTGTGCTGAAACCGAGACTGTTCATCACTTGTTTTTTTATTGCGTGGTGGCACAAGCTATTTGGAGATATATTTCTGATTGGTTGAAAAACCAATTGGCAAAGACTTTGAATCTGTTGCCTGGTGGTGGATTAGTGAAAATAATAATTATGTGATTAATATATTTTCATCTGCTACCTTGTGGTGCATTTCGAATTTGACAAATGAGATCGGTGCTGTAAAACCTCTCTGTGACATTGTGAAAACCTGTGTTCTTTCCAATGGCTCTGAGCTACCAGCTGATCTGCTGGACCGCTGGCTCCTGGGGTAGCTGGGGCAACCTGATCGTCGTTAGAAATCTGGAATTTTTTGTGGGTTGTCCTTACTCTGCTTGGATGTTGCCGGTTGCTTTTTTTTTATTTTGAGTTCTGGTACTTCCCCCTTATGGGATCGGTGCTGTATAACCTCTCTATGACATTGTGGTTGCATTCTATAAATGTAACCAGGGAGCGGGAGCTCCTATATTTCAAAAAAAAAAAAAAAAAAAAATTACGGTACAGGGTCTGTACATGTGAGCCTGTTTTCCCCGAACAGCACAATAGATACACGCCACCTATTCTAGACCATCCATTTTTATGTTGCGATTCATGTGTAATATTTTCCTCCCCAAAAAAAGAAAATAGAAATTTAAAAATTTTACAGGTGAACAATGTATTGGAGCCGCAACGTGCGTAAAATAACTTCAGCTTTTTTGTTGCCCCGTAAATATCTAAAATGAGGATTTTTCTATTTTAATTTTAAGTTTCGATAGCCTACATAAAAATTCGGATAAAATTTGCATATATTTTAGTTACAATATATTGTTGGCCCGCAAAGTTTCAAACATCCATTTTCTTTGGTTCAGAAGAAAAAACAAAGAGAATTTTTCTGCACGTATCTCAAGAAAAAAATGAATGGTGGGTATCATGATGCTCAATCACAACTTTCCTCTCCCTCGAGGTCGATTTTCAAGGAAGATTCTCCTTTTTTTTCATTTATGAGATTAAAGGGAAGACTCATAATCCTAACAGATAACTGTACCTTGTGAGATCATGATGGCGTCGTGCGAGAGGCTCAGGCGCTTCTGGGTGCTCGCCTCGCCGGATCACTCCGATGAGGAATCGGATATCCGTAGGATGACGGATTGGCCTCTCCGGCGTCACCTGGCTGCAGGACCCCTTCTCCGGCTCTGGACATTTCTTTGTCCGAGATCTCGTTTGGGCGGACTGAGAAATGCCTGGAGAAGATCAAGGCGCAGTGCGAGGCAACTCGAATGTTGCAGGTGTGTTCATCCTCATGTTCTCCCTTTTCTCCCTCTTCTTCCTCTTCTGCAGGAGCGACGGTGGGGCATCGTCGGACGGTGGTGCTCCGTTTGCCTGTGCTTCCTCCTATGACATTCAACCTTCTCATAAAAATGATAGAAATATCACTCTAGACCTGCCACTAATTATTTTTATTGCCCTGTTTCCAAATCTCCATGTTATTATTTTTATTGCAGATATTGGACAGAAAACAAAGGGAAATTAGAGAAAAACAGAAGGAAAAGATAAAGATCAGAAAATCAATCAATTCTTCCCTAGCAGGATACTTAACGACCATAGCACGGTCAGTGCAGACCGTAAGGTCGGAGATGCTATGGTCACCAAAACCTGGCTCGTGGGAGCTATCGGTATGATCAGGGTCGGGGCTTTGGTTGCGGTAGAGGCGGATGGAGGGCTCGTGACTCTTATCATGGTCTTTTTCCTCGAGGTGGAGGTGGTCGGAGGGTGGTTCTAGTGGTTCTGACACCGATTCATGTGGTACTGATAACCCACAAGTATAGGGGATCGCAACAGTCTTCGACGGAAGTAAAACCCAAATTTATTGATTTGACACAAGGGGAGTCAAAGAATATTTATAAGCCTTAACAGTTTTTTTTAAAAGGTAAACACAGCCTCTGCATCAGAATGATGCACACAGCCTTTATATTAAAAACCAAACCCAAATTTATTGATTTGACACAAGGGGAGCCAAAGAATATTTATAAGCCTTAACAGTTTTTTTAAAAGGTAAACCCAGCCTCTGCATCAGAATGATGCACACAGCCTTTATATTAAGGAGGGCGTCCACTAGTATGCATGCATGCATCTCCCAACCCAGATGCACAGGTACCCCTCCACTAGAAACCGACGAGAGAAGCATAAATGGTAAGTTTTAGACTTGCAAGAAAGAGATTCATCTAGTTTCCAAAGAATGCCAACATGATAAGACTTCGTTTTTGGCCCCGATGCCAGTGGTTTTGTCTGCTAGCTTTAAACATCTCACGAACAGTTGCACAAATCCCTTGATGTGCGTTATAAACTTCTTTTTTCTTTCGTATAGAAGATATAAAAAGATAGGTAATATGCGCAAGGATATCAATAGAAAATGGATTTAGGAGTGTGTACCTGTCATAGTTGCTCAATCACAACTGTTCCGTATACATTTTTCTCTGAAGATTAAAGGGCCCCCAAGTCTCGGTTTCGCGTTTCATTTTTTTTTTGCAATCTATCGTGCACTACATAGCATAACAATGGTGCGGTGAGTGATAATGACGGTATTTTAGGACATTTCTTCACATAGTAGGTACCAACTGTCTCCCAGCCTAAATGCAGAATGTTCCCCTCCAACAGCATGCATGTCCCTCATTTTCTCTCTGTCTCTCTTGGAATGAAATTTGGGTCGAAGAAACCACGGAGAAAAGCAATAAATGGCAAGGCATAGACTTGGGAGAAAGAAACTCGTCAATTTTCCAAAGAAAGGCAACATTATCTGACCGTGGGCCCTTTGTGGTTGGCCCGGATTCCCGTTGTTTGTTCAGCTTTCAAAATCTCTTTGACACATTCTTGGTAGATAACTAGTTTTGGTGACTAGATTGTAATAAAATGCCACTCACTACACCTATTCCGTCGGGTTGTGCTTCTGTTATGTAGGTGCTTAGAGAAATAAACTACGGTACTTGTTTACACTAGATAAATCCTTAACATGTCCCTCTTATTTAGAAATAAGCATTGGTTCTTAAGAAAGAGCAACCTAGCTTTACGAATCTGCATATATAACGGTAGTTTTAGTCTCCATGTGGAGGACTCTCGGGCCGCTCCCCCTCTAGCGGCTCTAGAGGCGAAAACCAAACACCAAAAAAAACCTAGATCGCATCCTCCGTCCGCTGCCGTCGCCAGCACCGGCGGCGGTGGCGGGGCCTTGCGCGTCGAAGACGGTGGGCTTGGTGGCCAGCATCGGCCGGAGTTGCTGTGAGAGGGGCGGCGGCTACGGTCGTGGCACGAGGCAGGGAGGCGGACGGCGGCGGATCTTCAAGTGTCGTCGCGGCCGGCAAGTGAGCCACGACGCATGGGGCCAGCGGCGGAGCCCCCCCCCCCCCCCAGCGATGTGGTGATGAGGACAGATCGCTTCGTCCATTTATCTCTTCGCTGTTCCCGCTGGATTGATCTGTCGGCCGTTTCTGCCAGGAGTGGTCTCGAGGTGTGGGGACGGGCGAGGCTTCATAATAATGGCGACGTTCCTAGGGTTTCTCCTTTGCCATGACAACGATTTTTCTGATGTGGTCTCCTTGATCTAGCCACGGTGTCGTGTTCCGGAAGGCTTCGCCGGTGAACTCACATAGGCGCATTATGCCTAGAGATTGTTGGATCGGGTGGCATTCGGTCTTGCGCACCTGTTTCTGACCGTTTGGTTTCAAAGGGATCGCTTCGAAGCTCTGCTGGTTTATTCCATGGTGCTGGCGGAGAATGACATAGAAGCGAGATCTGAGGACTAGCAATGGGAGTTCGAATCTGGCAAGGAGGAATTGGCTTGGTGTTTCATGATTTGTAGCAGCGGCATGTATGAGGGGGCGACAACATACGTGAAGTCCAAAGTCCTACCTTTTAGGGTGAAAACCCAAGATCTGGCCTTAATTGGTTGTGTCTGGCACTGTTCTTCTTGAAGACGTTGCTTTTGAAGAATCGGACATCAGGTGCTGTTTTGGTTGTGGTTGTGCGGCTACTACAAGGACTGCAACTCTGTAGTGAGACTTTTCTTTTTATTTCTTCTTCTTATTGTCTTTCGGTTGTGTGCATCCGTAATGACTCTGGTTATTGCGTTGTTGCAGAGGCTGAGTGTAATTTGTATCTCCGCGATATTAATATACATTCTTTATCTAAATAAAGAAAATGCTTGGTTTATTTTTGAAAGCACCTCCTTAAGCACTTTGCATTGCACATGGCCTTAATACCTAAGTTGAAGCCTTCACCCTTAAAAATAGTTGCACCGATCTCTTGATGCAGGTTTAAACTTATTTTTCTTTCATATAACTAAAATAAAAAAGAGGATGTATGCACATGGATCTCAATAAAAAATGGATGGTGTGGATAGGAGTGTGTACCTATCATTGTGCTTAATCATTATTGTCCCGTATACTTTCACTAGAAGAAAAAAAACCTTTCGTTCAATACATTAGTCTAGACTAGAGTTGGAACTGGGACTAATATAAGCATTAGTCCCGGTTTCAAGTTTCATGGCGTCAGAGGACCCTTTAGTCCTAGTTGGAATGAAGTTTGGCCTTTAGTCCCGGTTGATAACACCAACCCGTACTAAGGTTCCTCCGTAGGCTAGTTCAAAAGGAAAGCATCCAATCCAAAGTCACATGTGATGTGTAGGTGGGGTGGTAAGCTGCGAGGGAGGAAATACATATAAGGTCTTGAGTTCGAGTCTCGAATCCATAGTCTCGGTTAGGAAAACCGGGACTAAAGGGGGTTGGGAACCAGGACTACATTCGTTTTCTCTACTAGTGATTTTAAGTGAAGATTAAAGGACCTCCATGTCTCATTTTTTTCCTTTCCCTTTTATTTTTTGCAATCAAATGCCACCACACAGATTAAGGGGAAGATTGATAACCCTAACACATAATTGTTTCTTTTCAAACATAAGATCCATTGGATGCATATGATCCACGAACTCATTAGTTAGGGCTTTTAAACTGCAGAGTAGTTATTCCATTACTAACTGAAATCCCCAAGCAAAAACTCCTTAATTGCAAGACAGGAATGATAGAGTTTCCAAAAAATGACATGAATAGACTTTGGATACTTTGTGATTGACCCGGACGATCCTGGTTTGGGAACCTTTCATGCATCATATTGACAACTTCTTGGCAAATAACTAGTTTATGTGACTTACCAAAGAAACTGATCCAAAAGGTGAAGTATCGGACTATTGTTTTCTCACAGCCAAATACTAAGCTATGCGGTTTTCTAAATATATCAAAATTTGAATTTAGTGTTGTAACTAGAGGAAACAAAATCATGACGACGGCGCGACGGGTGGTTATGACGGTATTTTAGGACTTTGCTAAACGATGAATGTTATATTTATTTTATATTAGATACCATACTATAGCAAGACACATGCAGACGTTGCAACTAAAACTTCCCTTCCATTACCATGCATGTCTCTTATATATTTTCTCTCTCTTGGAATGAAATTTGGCTCGATGAAATCGCCGAGAGAGGCAATAAATGGTATGGTATAGGATTGCAAGAAAGACACTCGTCGAGTTTCCATAGAATGACAACATTATCAGATTATGGGCTCTGATTGGCCGCGGGTGCTGTGGTTTTGTCTGTTGTAGGTATGCCATGTAGACAATAATATTCAGTTATTATTCTATCTCCAAGTTCAGAATTAAGTTTATACCATCATGCTACAACCGTTATAACACTTGAAAAGTGATTTTTCAAAGGAAAATCATTGTGCGCGTGTGAGATAATCATATTTTTCTGATCATGGACTTGGTTAAAAAGTCTAGTAAAATATAAGAGTTTATTGTTAGGGTAACAATAGTGCTGAACCGACCCAAGTATATGTTGTTGCTAAAAGAGACTAAAAAATTGTAATGTATTTTAGCATTTATCATTGACTATAATTCCTATACTATGAGAATAACTACTGCCGCACGATCGAAATTTAGAATTTGGATATCATCAATCGTCTTGCCGTAACTGGGGTCATCATAGTGATATCTGTGTATGATCTAGAAAATGTAATGGAACTGAGATCGTTCAAGAGTAGGACGTAACTTCTCTAGACGATAGAGAGATACCCAGGGAACTGGCACTGTGGCATCTTGTCAATAGGTTAGTCCAGAAAATCGATAATAATGACATAAAGTGTATAGAAAACATGTGGGAAACAATAAGAAAACAACATGTAGCATCGGAAATTAAGGATACGTTTATGACGTATCAACATCCCCAAGCTTAGTTCCTACTCGTCCTCGAGTAGGTAAACGATAAAAAACACATAATTTCTGAGGTGACATGCCACCAACATAAACTTGATCATCAAAAATGTAAAAGCATATGTAAGCTGAGATCATAAAACTTTAACACAAGCATGATAGATACATTTTTAAAATAAAGCATAGTAATCACCTTGCATCATGAGAAGTAACACAAATAAAACATCATGAATAACAATGCAATGAAAGATATATGTTTGTTTCAAGTATAAAGAAAGCATGGCAAAGTGATATTTCGCAAGTACTTAAGAGTGGGGCAAAACATAAATGTCAGGACACCTTCAAAGTTCATGAGGAATACTAGAACGAATAATTAGAGAACTAGAAATAACACATCATGAATCAATTAATAATGTTTCTGGGACAAATGGACATAAAACTCAGAATGGCAACTATGCTCTCTCAACTGTGCATAAAGTTAGAAGATGGAGGCTCAACATGAAAGTAAAAGAAAGGACCTTCGCAGAGGGAAGCATAGATCACTCATGTGCTAGAGCTTTTATTTTGTTAAACAAAGGTATTAAAAAAACTTGACACTCCGCCCAACCATCATACACAAACCATGGCTAACCAAATCCTCGGGTGCCTGCCAACAATCACATACCGTGGAGGAGTGTCGATATTTTGGGAGGTGTATGCTAATGTCAACAAATGGTAAACAGAAAATACAGTACGTCACAAGACAACTAGACTTCACAAGAGCGGCTCCCATACGAAGGACGCAACTTGTGTAGAAGGTCATCAATTTTTCTTTTTTGTTTACACAATTATGCTTTGACTGATAAATCAGGGGCAAAAATAGTGAAGATAATTTGTGTGTATTAATTTAGGGCTGGGCACCCCGCTACCAACTCTTCTATCAATTGGATAAGAGAAGCCACTAGTACAGGGTGTGAAATCCAATCAACAAGTGAGATAAAGATTCTCTATTTACGTCCTCATGAGCAAAAACAGGAACACAAAGTAGGAGTAATTTTGAAGGTTTTAAACGTAACACATGAGCAATTTACTTGGAGTGGCGGTTAATTACCACATGTAGGTACGTATGGTGGACACCATAGGAAAACTTTGGTTTTGGGGATTTAGATTTCACGAGTAGAGCTCATACTCGGTACAGGTAGAGGCTAACAAAAGACTGGGAGCGACAAATCAAGAGAGCATAATGGCCATAATCATGCATAGCGACATAAATATCATTAATCAAAGCATAAGTGGTACCACAAGTTCAAAAAATAAATGATCATAGAGTCTATTAGTGACTGGTTCATAGTCATAAACATGGTGTGAGCATTCGCCAAGTCAACCAAATAAAACATTCAAAGGAGAATACCACAAATTTATGTTTTAATATGACACTCATAATTCTTTCAATGGCACATTAAACACTCTTAGCTATTTGAGGCTAATCATGCTACTCAATAACCTCAAGTATTTAGAACTAAAATAACATCTAGCATGATATGAAAAAAAATCTACACCGTGATTAAAGGTTCCCCAAATTCAACTGTTTTGAAATTTTGAAAAAAAAATAATGCGAAAAAAAATTATTTCGAATTTTTAAAATTTCAAACTTACCGCTGGCGAACAAGACTGGTGTTCGCCAGCAGTAACTAGATAGC
Organism: Alopecurus myosuroides; assembly: GCA_028641055.1. Taxonomy (NCBI): domain Eukaryota; kingdom Viridiplantae; phylum Streptophyta; class Magnoliopsida; order Poales; family Poaceae; genus Alopecurus; species Alopecurus myosuroides. The sequence continues at coordinate 35,505,938 of CM054057.1, forward strand.
GCTGGCGAACATGACTTGTTCGCCAGCGGTAACCTCTTACCACTGGCGGGTTACTGCTGGCGAACACATGTTCGCAGCGGTAGCACTATTGTGTTCGTCACTGGTAAGCCTTTTTCTACTAGTGAGGGTGGCCACACGACCTGGCGGCGCTGCCAGGGGGCGCGCCACCCCATGGTGTGGGCCCCCTGTGGCCCCTCTCCGGCTCTCCTCGTGGCTAGCTCCCTTTTCTGGACTTCTAAGACATCCTTGATGCCCCCCTTCTTCTTCTGATCTTCTGAAATAGGGTATCCTGACGGTGCTTTTTCCGTCAGATTTCTGGTCCCAATGTTTATTCTACAAAAATTATGAAACATGCAAAATAGGATGAAGTAACATAATTAATGCATCATAACATGAAATATATTGATGAATAACAGAAAATAACAACATAATATAGTGATGCAAAATGGACGTAATAGGCACCGTACAAACATCGAACATCCATAAAACTATCAGCAACAACTTGATTCTATCAAGTAAAGGTTGTCATGGCAAAAGCGTGTGACTCGTAAAGGATCGATATCCCATAGACATGTTCGGGAACTTACCAAAAATAACCAACAGCTGGGCCATGGATGCCCATGATGACTCATGTGTATCCACGAAGAACGAGAGAACATTCAAATTACTCATTGCACTTATTCCCTTAAATTCACGGTAGCAACATATCATGAGATGAGACAATGTGCTTCATTACCCACAAGTATAGGAGATCGCAACAGTCTTCGAGGGAAGTAAAGCCCAAATTTATTGATTCGACACAAGGGAAGACAAAGAATATTTTTAAGCCTTAACAACTGAGTTGTCAATTTAGCTACTCCTGAAAGTAGACTTGCCCACAACAGTTTATCAGTGGTAACAGTTTTATAGCTGCAGTAGTAGTAATAAAATAACAGCATGAATAAAATAGTAACAGCAGTAGCAATTGCAGAAAACAGTAGGATTAAAATACTGTAGGCATAGGGATGGATGAACGGGAGTTGCATGGATAAGATAATTCATATAATCTTGAAAACATGGGCATTGTAGATAGATAATAATAATAAAGCATCCAAGTTCTAGGCAAACCATAGGCATGTGTTCCAATATAGTCATACGTGCTCGCAATGATAAACTTGCACAACATCTTTTGTCCTACCAGCCCATTTGTAGTGGGGCCTCAAGGGAAAATAGTGGTAATTAAGGTGCTCCTCTGGTTGTCCCAATTTCTGTCACTTTGGGGCCTCGGGTTCCGGACAAAAATTTGTGTAAACAACTTACAGATATGATCAAGAAACAGAATTATACTCATGAAACTATAACATGTTCAGATCTGAGATCATGGCACTCGGGTCCTAGTGACAAGCATAACAAGTTGCAAAAACAGTATAAAACACTAACAACTGATACTAGGCACTATGCCCTACCAATCGGGCATTATTACATGAACGATATCATCCAATCCATTCCATCCCTCTCAGCCTACAACATGAATTACTCACACATGGACGGGGGAATCATGGATGGTTGATGGAGAAGTGGTGGCGATGACAATGACGATGATCTCCTTCGAATCCACGTCCCGGCAGGGTGCCAGAAAAGGAACTTCTGATCCCCGAATTGAGTTTCGAGGTGGCGACGGCGCTCTGTGGTCTTTATCTGGAATATGACGAACCCCCCTCGGTTTTTAGCTTACGGGGCATAAGTACTGAAAGGGGGCCCGAGGGGGTGCCTGGGGCCACCATACCACATGCAGACGCGACCTAGGGGCCGCTCAGGGTGGTGTGGGCCCCTCCTTGCCCCCCTCCGGTTCCCCTTCTGGCTCCGGGGGTCTTCGGGTGAAATAAGGTCTTCGGGATCTTTTCCGGGAAATTTCCCGAAAGTTGATTTTTCTGCACAAAACGAGACACCAATGTAATTCTGTTGAAAACAGCGGTGGTCTGTGTTAGTTGTATCTAAAACTCATAAGTTTAGAGGCAAACAATAGCAAAAGTGTTCGGAAAAGGAGATACGTTTTGGACGTATCAGTGCTCTAGTCTGATCAAAACATTTGATCATAACACATATAAAACTCGTACAAATATCGTACTCTTTTCTCATCCATATCTCCGATGTTATTGCGATAAATCACACTTCGTCCGACATATGATTGGTTGACATGTGTGATAACGAGAGGGCCTAGAGCATGTATCTCTCCATCGCCTGTAGGAGTTAAGTACTATTCTTGAACGGCCACAGTTCCATTACACGCTCTAGATTATACCCACATGTCAACATTATAATCCCATGTCACGATGGAAGGTTGATGGCATCCAAAGCCTAACTGTCGATTATGCTGTCACTAGATATTCTAATAGCATAGGAATTAGTCAATGTCAACTGCATATATATTTTGCTAAATACACTACAATTTTTAGTCTCTTACAAAGATCATATACATGGTTCTGTTTAGTATTATTGCTACCCTAACAAAACTCTTATGCTTGCAGAACTTTATCAAAGTCCATGATCAAGAAAACGTGATTAGGAACTCTTGTTTTTCTTCACACCCGCATAAATGTTTTTCTTTGAAAACTCTTTTTCAAGTAGTATAGCGGTTATAGCATGATGACATAAACTTAATTATGAACTTAAATATAGAATAATAACTGCATATTCTTGTCTCTAGGGCACATCTCCAATAGCCGAGGCTCATCCCCTAGTACACCTCACCCCACTGTGTCGTTTCATCAACCCGAGGAGACAACCTCGACGTTCTATAAGGAGGCTAGGACGAATCAATCCTCCATGGCTGATGGATGCATCTCCATTTCTTCATCAGGACTCACGCAATGCATCCGTCTTCATCCTATTAGTTACACTACTTAAGTAGTGTGGAGGGGGCAAGCTGCAACGCCGGCTCAGAGGATTGAAGAACCTGGTTTCCTTATGTCATTTTTGTTTTCAATGTTGTGCACTTCGGGATATTTGACATTACATGAACCCGAATTTTAGGAAGGAGTTTTTCTGAGGAATTTTCGAGTGTGTTTTCTTGAATCCCTAACTAACTTTTTTTTATGAATTTCTAGACCCGATATTTCGGGAAAAATCGATAAATTTGAGGGAATGGATTCAAACAAGCTTTCCAAAGGATTTGATATTTGCTTCTTTTTCATTTGAGGGAATGGATTCGAAATTTGCTGATTGGCTTATGGTTGGAACGGGCCTGGTAGTGGATACTGTCGCGACTTATTAGGCAAAATCACCACTTTTGTGGTTGAAATTACCGAACTGTAGCACTTAAAGGTTTTTCAGATGAAAACCTCCAAAAAAATCGATTTTTGCAACAAAAAAATAACTCTAAAACCGAATTGAATGCGAACTGACACTAAATCTGACATGGGAGGCCCATTTGTTAGGGCCAAATTGATGAGGTGGACATGGACCCGCTTGATACTCCAACTAAATAGAACAACCTTTTTTTTTCATCTCTCTCACCCTGTTGATCACGGGAGGTCTGGCACCCGAGCACCGCTATGCCGATCTCCTGTTCATCGACCACCGCGTCGCTCTGTGTAGATATGGACACTGAGACGTATCCTGTATCCTCGCCCCATCCCCGTCCCGTTGTACTTCAGCGGCCCCGGGAGGATCACCCATGCCGTCTCCCAGGTCCAAGTGTAAGAGTCCAGTAGTATTTCTCCTTAATCTCAACCAATCTCGACTACAAGGTCGAATTCAGATGAACATTAGTGAGGAACTAGGAGGAAGAAGGAGTACATGGTACACACCCACACGCACAGGCCAAGCCAGGCCTCGACCGAAGCCGCCGTTCTGTCCGTTCCTTCCAAGCCACCTGTGGTTGTGGTCGACCCCTCCATATATGGCTTTGTCTCCTCCGGAACTGGCTTCCAAGCAGGCCCATGGCCCAAGATGGAATCCCCTTGGTCAGCCCATGTAGACAGGTCGTTCCTCCATAAAATTCGGCTCGAACCCAAGCCGATGCCATGTCGGACCCCTGGGATCGTATGGTGCATGATATTCTTCGATCATACAAGTCTTGATTGCTGAAGAGACCTGACCGAGGAAGATGACAATGTAGTTTCTGTAGCAGTAGGTCGGAGCTTCAACTGTGATCCCGCCTTGAGCTGCATTGTGCGCGAAAATCCTGTAGAAGCTGAAAAATGCCCGGATGTCAGGATCCCATGACAACTTCTTGTGACCAAACTTCTCACAATCAGCTGATAAGGACACTTGTAGTATATTTGCATAGGATAACTGAGAAATTTTATTTCCAACAGAAGAGTGATGAACGTGAAACCACCAAGCAATCTTCCACTGGTTCAGTTCAAGACCATACTGAATAATGCAGAGTAGCCAATCTTGTAGAACGTCATTCAGCCGACCAACTTTAATAGAAATCCCAACAGGAAAGGTATGGTACACATTCAACGTCATTTTGTTCAAAAGTGACATTGCATAACTCCAAAAGCTGAACTCCCGGGAAATAACCTTCTCACTTCTCCCACATTCTGAACTACCCCAATGTGATCTCAGAAGAAACCATGCAAATTTCTTGAATTTTCTCTCAACTGCAAGCCAATATCGAGATAAACCACCAGGGTCCCATTCCAAGTGCAGCTCATAAACGGGACAAATAACGAGGAATGTTAACTCAATCTCCAAGTAACAGATCACAGTAGAGCAGTCTAGACCAGAGTAACATGGAATTTGCCACTGAATTTTTTTTTTTTTTTTGAGCAAAACAACGGGGGGCGAACAGCCCACCTGAATTATATGTATTTAAAAATTTGTCGAGTTACAGGGAGGAAGCTCCGGGGAGCAGCGAGAGAGTTTTTACAGGGGGGGGGGGGGGGGGGTTTAAGGGGGAAGAGACTCGCACCACTCCAAGAGAGGTTTGCAGTCTAGGCGGCGGGGCGCCCGCACAACCCACAACGAGAGGTGCTGACGCGCAATCGAAAAGAACTCGTCATCGGCCGTGGACACCCCGTCAAACACGAGTCGATTCCTAGTCTTCCACGCGATCCAGAGAATGAGCGCGAGCGCCGTCGCGCGCAGCGGCAAAGGCCATGTAGGGTGGGACGCCGAGAACGAGGACCCCACGAGTTCGACAGAGTGGGCCGGCACGCACCCTGCCGCAACCCAGACGCGGCGCATGCGGGGACACCGCAGGAACAAGTGCGGCAGGTCTTCGACAACGCCGGGGCAGAAGGGGCAGTCTGGGGAGCTCAACACGCCGAGACGGACCAGCTGTGCGCGCGTGCGCGTTCGCCGGTGTCGAAGGATCCAGATAAAAATCTTCACCTTCACGGGGGCGAAGGAGCACCAGTTAAGGTCGTGGAGGGGGGCCCGCACCCAGAGCTGCGCAGTAGACAGTAGGCGTCACGAACCCTGAAGCCGGACGCCCCCCCACCAATCACCCTGCGCTGATCCTCGCCGGTCCGTCGGCCAACATGGCGGATCAAGCCGTCTATGAAGGCAAGCTCGGCCCTCGCCGCGGGGGTGAGGCGGTCGCGGATACCAAGGGCAGCACCCCGGTTGAGAACCACCTCAGCCACGGTGACATCCTGCAGGAGACAATGCGAGCGTGCAGCGGGGAGCGCAGAGGCAAGGTCCCCAATCGGAGCCCATTTGTCGGACCAAAAGGATGTGTGTGTGCCGTCGCCCACGGAAACTGCCGTGATCGACCGCAGCAGCGGGATGAGCTTGCTGAAGCGGTGCCAGGAGGGGGTGTGTACAGGAGACGCCCCCTGTTGCAGGTACCATCGGCGGATCCAGACAGTCCAGGGAGTGTCAGCGCCACTCACAAGCTTGTAGGCCATCTTGAGTAGGAGGCACTTGTTCTGCACCCCTAGGTCGATGAGCCCCAGCCCCCCCTCGGAGCGAAGGCGGCACGCGGTGTCCCAGGAGACGAGGCAGTCACCACCGGAGCATGACGACGACGCGGTCCAGAACATGGCGCGACGGGGGCGGTCCATCTTGACCACCGTTTCCCGGGGGACATCCAGCACCGACATGGCGAACGAAGGGAGTGCCGAGAGCACGGCGGAAGTGAGTGTCAGACGCGCGCCGGGGTCGAGGGTGGCAAGGCGCCAGCGAGGAATGCGCGCCACGATCCGATCGGCTAGGAAGTCCAGCGCGCTTGCCGGAAGCTTCCGATCGGAGAGAGGGAGGCCGAGGTAGCTCTGAGGGAAGGAGGAGACGGGGCAGCCGAGAATCGCAGCGAGCTCGGCAGCTTCGGGGGGAGGGACGCAGATGGGCACAAAGGTGCTCTTGTGGTAGTTGATGGCAAGCCCGGTGGCTGCAGTGAAGACATCAAGCGTGCGCTTGAGGGAGGCGATCTGCGACGCGTCCGCGCGAACCAGAATGAGAGTCTCATCGGCATACTGGATCACGGGGCATGGGAGGTCGTCGACGAGGGGGTGGCGCAGGGCGACGCCGGGCGATTCGCCGGCAATCAGCTGACGAAGCAGCCTGGCCACCGCCAGGAACAGGTACGGCGAGAGAGGGTCCCCTTGGCGCAGACCGTTCTTGCACTCAATCCACCTCCCCGGGACGCCGTTGAGGAGAATCGCCGCCTTGCCAGTGCGGAGGATGGTGTCGATCCAGGAGCGGAAGAGCGACCCGAACCCCCGAGCGCGGAGAACGGCGTCCAGCGCAACCCAGCTGACTGAGTCGAACGCCTTGCGGAAGTCCAGTTTCAGCGCGACTGTGGGGGCACCACGGACGTGGCAGCATTGGACCAGCTCAGCAGCGTAGAGGAAGTTATCCGAGATGCAGCGCCCCTTGATGAATCCCGACTGTTCAAAGTCCACCAAACCCGTGATGAAGTTTTGCAGGCGCGAGGTGAGGATGCGCGTTACAATCTTCATCACACAGTTTTGGAAGGAGATCGGTCGGAACCCGTCCGCAGAGGTAACCAGTTCCGTCTTCGGCAGCAAGGCCACGAAGGCTTGGTTGACGCCGGAGAGATGCGCGTCGCCATGGTAGAACTCCACGAGGAAGTCCATCAGATCCCGCTTCACCACCTCCCAAAAGCTCTTGAAGAAGGCGGGGCCGAATCCATCGGGGCCGGGGCTGCTGTCCGACGGCATGGACCAGAGGGCGGCCTTAAGCTCCTCCTCAGAAAAGGGGGCCTCGACTGCGGCAAGCCCCGGCACGGGGCGAAGGAGCGACGAGAGTCTGGGGTCCCAGACAGCAGGTGACGACGCGCCCAGGAGGCTAGAGAAGAAGTCGCGGAGGATGCGTTCTTTGTCGTTGTGCCCGCTGAACGGACGACCATCGTGGTGAAGCACCTTGATCTGGTTGCGGCGGAGGCGGGCCGAGGCACATGCGTGGAAGAAGCCCGTGTTTTCGTCGCCGAGCTTGCAGAGCCGGAACGAGTATCGTTGCTTCCAGTAGGCGTCGAGATTTTTATACTCGGCGGAGAGCCGCGCATTGGCATGAGCGCGGAGACAAGCTTCAGCGGGGAAGAGGGGACGAACTTCTTCCACTAGGTCGAGGAGGGAAATAACGCTTCGGCAGTTTGAAACCACCTCCCCGGCCCGCTTCCTGGCACGCGCCCATTTCTTGGAGGCCGCACGAGCCCATTTGAGTTTGCGCATAAGGCGGCGCGCAGCACCGCGGACCTGGTTGGAGGGCCTGGCCCAGACGTCCTCGATAAGCAGGCGGTAGTCCGGGGAAGAGGCCCAGAACTTTTCAAACCTGAAGATCGTCGTCGCGGGCGCGCGGGAGGAGGCTTCCACAAGGAGCGGGACATGATCAGACGTGTTCCGGTCGAGGGAGCGGAGTGTGGAGTTGAAGAGCGCGGCACTCCATTGCTGGTTGATGAGAGCTCTGTCCAGGCGGACTAGCGTCGGAGTATCCCTGTTGTTGGACCAGGTATACCGGCGATCGAGGAGGGGAAGGTCCTGAAGCGCGAGGTCGTCGATGAAGGAGTTGAAGGCGTCCGCGACGCCCGCGTCGAAGGCGAGGTTGTTTCGGTCGTCGGGGGCGTGCGTCATGTTGAAGTCACCCAACAGGAGCCACGGAAGGTCGAGGGTGGGTGCGAGATCTCGCAGCTCAGCGAGGAAAGCTTCACGGAGGGGGGCGACGCACGAGGCGTAGATGTTTGTAACCGCGAAGGTGGAACCATCCGCGGCGAGCTCGAAGACGGAAGTGAGCGTGAAGTCCAGGACAATGTCGCGGACGTGATGCACGACGTCATCTTTCCAGGCCGTGAGCACCCCGCCCGAGGCGCCGACCGAGGGCTTGGCGGAGAAGTTCGCGAATCCGGGGGGAAGGAACGAGGAGGCTTTGGCATCAGAGGCGGCGCCCAGCTTTGTTTCTTGGAGGCAGATGACATGAAGAGGCTGGGCAGACAGGTTCCTTTTTACATCGACACACTTGCCAGGGTCGTTGAGCCCCCTGATGTTCCAGGAGCAGAGCAGGAGCTTCCTAAGGCGGAGGGCGGTACTCATGGGAAACACGCAGAGCAACAAGTTGCTGTGCTGTAGAGACCCGCCCCTGCGAGCCACAGAGCGTAGCAAAACAGGCCACTAGCTATGTACAACAAAAAAGGCCTGAGCAAGAACACACACAGAGAGGAGAGGCAGTCCCAGCACCTGCACACGACTATACAAGGGGAGGCCAGGACTGCACGGGGCACCGGACGGGGCCGATCACGCATGGGCACCGTCAGGCACCAGGGCGTTGTTGATGTCGCGCAGCGCATCTTCCGGGAGCTGGCACGCCGCGGCCATGGTCCTGAGCTCGTTCGCCGAGAACGGCGGGGGCACCGCAGCGCCGCTGCCACCTCCACCCAGCTTGGCGGACTTGAGGCTCACCGCCTTGTCGAGGATCGTCTGGAAGCACGTCGCGGAGCCCTCGCGGATGCGCGCGCTGGCACGCGGGGGACCGCCGACCTCGGCGAGGGGTCGCTTCCCGCGGCGCCTATCTTCGGTAACAGCAGCAGGGGCCGGGACCGGCGTCCTCTCCGCTTGGGGCGCAGGCGTGGGAACCACGGGCGGGGGAGCGAACTCGACGGGATTGTCGGAGATGACGGCCTCCGTGAGGACTCCGACGGAGAGGATGGACGCGCGCCCTCGGACGCACGTGATCTTCTCAATGACCCCGATGGCACCTGACGCAAGGTTGACGTGGGGCAGTCCGCGCGGCCCATGCACGTCGCGGCACATCATGCCCCTTGGGACGCGGAAGTAAGCCTCGCCCGAGTCGCCACGTACGACGAGGTGGACGAAGCGGGAGCAGACCTCGACGCGGATGTCTGGCGAGCCGATGATCCCCCCGGCGGTGATGGACGAGAACGGGGCGCTGTCGCCCTCGTCCAAGGGAGGCACCTCCAGCGTCACTTCATCGTCGCGGGCATGGCGCTGGCCACCGCCGCTACCGCTAGCGCCGGGGTCACCTCGCTGGATGGGGAGGAGGTGGCCTGGCATGGAGTACAGCGCGGCGTCGGGGCCGAGATCGCGCGGGTGGCCACGCGGACCAGCAGGCGGTGGTCCACCACCGTGAGGGCCGCCAGGGGGCCCGCCGCCACCAGGGCCGGCTGGAGGAGGGGGCGGAGGGGGGCCCGCGCCCTGTCCGAAGCGCCAACGACGGAGGCGGCGCACTTCGACCACCGTGTACGCGCCGTCTTCGTTCTTGACGTTCAAGTCTTGGGGAATGCAGCAGAATCGCTCGTATTTGGCCACAAGCAGCACCGAGATGAACTCATTACCTGACATGCAGAGCTCGGCGATCTCCGAAGGGTTGCCGATGCCGGCGATCGACGTACGGATGTGTGGGCGGTTCCAGTGTTCGAAGGGGAAGCGGACGAGGGAGAGTGCCGCGTACCCATCGTGAACGAAGTGGAATCGGTTGGGGGCCTCCTCGTGGCGTTCAAAATAGACGTTGGGTTCTTGAACGCCGAAGGGACTCTCGTCCACGGCGAACTCCCTCGACTCGCGAGTGCGGAACTGCACCAGAGTGGCTCCGTGCGCACCCGTAGCCGTCCTCGCCTCCATGCCTCGGGGGACCTGTAGGAACAAAGCGGACTGGACGATCGGACCCGGCGACGTGGCCTCCGGATCGACGTAAGCGAAGCCGTAGTGCTCGAACGCCCGCATGTTGACCGGAGGCATGTAGACGTCGAGCTGCTCGGGGTGGCACCCTCCGCCCGGGACGTCACTGTCCGTCGACTCGTCCTCCGAGGCCGCGCCAAGGTCAAAGTGGGAGATCGGGGAGAAGGGAGGGTATGGCGAGTGGTGGGGCGGTGGGGGAGGGGGCGGCGCCGCCTGCGCGAAGGGGTGCGGCGTGATGGGAAACTGATGGTTTGGGGGGTGGCGGCGCGGCGGCGGCGTGATGGGCGGGTGGTGGTGGTTGCCGCGGGACGGCATGGGGGCGGGCGGCGCCGAGACGCAAAGCTTGGAGGCGGAGGGGCACCCCCGGGCGCGGTGGCCGGTGTGACGGCAGAGGTGGCAGGTGAGGGGGTCTCTACAATCGCGGACCAGGTGTCTTCGCGAGAGGCAGCGGTAACATCGCCCCGCAGGGTTAAAACGGAGGCGGCGAGGGGCCAGCGGAGAGAACGGCGAGGGCGAGGAAGACTCCGGATTCGACGGGGTGGGTGGGGGGAGGGTTGACTTGGGGGTTCTGGCAACATCCGCCCAAGATCGGCCCGTTCGGGGGGTATCCAACGAAGCGGAGGCGTCGAGCTCGGTTTCGGCCCCACAGGACGTGTCGCACGCGGCTGACGGGGGCGCGACGCGTGACTGGGGCGCAGGGGCGGTTGGGGGAGGGCGCGGCACGTCACCCAGCGCGAGGTGGGGGCGGGTGGCAGCGGGAGAAGCAGGGCGGGGGGGGGCCTGAGGCTCGGGCCCCACACACAAACGGGACAGGGAGGGTCTCCGCAGCGAGGGGAACGGATGGAAAAGTCAAGGATCCAAACGTCCACGAGGGGCCCACCAGCTGGGAATCCGACCGTTGCACGGGCAGGGGCGCTGCGCGGTGGAAGCGGAAGAGGACACCGGCGAAGATGAACGCACGGCGGCGCAGGAGGGCGGCCGCGACGGGCTCGCACGCCGCCAGAGTGGAGAAGACGCAGTGAGAGACGTCGCGGACACGGAATCTTTCCGAGAATGTCGAGAACAGGTAGGTCATCGCGTTGGCGACAACGTATCTGTTGACGCACCTCGTCGTGGCTTCGTGCGAGACGAAGATCTCAACCGGGGAGCGCGGCGAGAAGCTCGTGGACGCGGGCACGGGGGAGCAGAATCTCCGCTTGATACGGGCAGAGAAGGTCTCTCCAGGGCGCGTCACGCGGACTAGGTGGAAGGAGCGACCCCGCGTAGCGGGCGGGGCGGCGGCGGACGAAGTTCGGCTAGGGGCGGCCAGCCACCCTGGGGGGAGGACGCGCGGCGAGGCAACCGCGCGAGAGGAGGACCCGGCGACGGGGGCAGGAAGCAGGGGAGGGGCCGGCGCTGTGTGGGGCGTGGCGCCCTCGCCGGAGGAGGCGGCGAGGACGGGCGTGGGGTGCGAAGCGGCAGAGCGCCGGCGGGCATGGGAGCGTCGCCGAGAGCGGGGACGAGCCATTCGAGAGGCAGCGTGCACCAGTGGTCTAGTGGTAGAATAGTACCCTGCCACTGAAAATTTTGACAACCAAGATATATTGTGCCTTCACTTACAATCTGGTCGTAGCTGGGATCAAGACTGTTTTGAGTTGCAAACTGAAGCCTCAAGATAATAGGTACGCCGCATGAATATTGCATTGAATAATATGTCTTTAGCCTAAATCTTGCACAGAACACGTACAATGTGGCAAAGCATGTCATATGCAGCTCAAAAGAATTACCAATGATGTTTCGAGATTTACAAATATTCCCCAAGTCGCTCATGAGCTCAATAGGAGAATTGGTTGGAGCAAGCCCATCTATGATTTTACTGAACATGGTAACTATGCCAGATGATAGAAGTCCTGGATCCTAGGGGCGCAAAAGAATTATGCTACTTATTGCAAAGTGATAACATGGCCAAGACGTCATACTGTATACTCATGAATTCCTGATGCAAATCAGCAGAACTCAAAAAAGGACCATTGAGTGACATAGAGACATCTAAGATGGTGCCAAAATTAGAGTCCACATTCATTTGAGGTCTTCTAAATAACTGAAAATACCCTCGTTCACAATGGGAACTGACTGGGACTAGAGAATATGAAAATTGAAACTACACTTCAGCAGGTCGGCTTGTTATCCACAGCCAAGAAGGGACATCACATAGAATTGTATGGCCAACCAAATTGACTATCTAATCTCCATTCGGCAAGCTTCCACAACATATATAGCATCCAAGCACAAGTTTACATCAGCCCTACTGTCATCATTAAGAGCGATAGAGAATAAAGCATAACCCATTGGCGGATTCATGCACACACCAAAAGAAAGCCTTGTAGGCTTTAGACCCACACAAAGCCAAATTCCGTGACAATTTCCTTTAGTGTCCTGAACTGAGAATTCTTTGACACGCTTTTGGCACATGTGGTGAAACAGGTCTTTTCCATGGATCAGTGGTGTTCCTGCACAAGTGCATCTAGGTGGTGGCCATGGCGCAAATATACTCTTGAACTCCTTGTATGCTTCATTCAGCAGCCTCGACGACGTCTCGATACTGCGGCATGAGCAATTGGTCAAACTACGGGACCATGTAAACAACTCTGGCACCACTACTACGAAAAGGCTTACCGCCGGCGCGCCAAATCGGCTTACGTGATGGGCCTAGGCCCGTTAGTCTTAGCTTTTGCTTAGGGGTCAAGTAAGCCTTGCTTGGGAGTCAAGTAAACCTCTCTATAAATTGAGAGGAAATGTATCAATCTAATCATGCAAGAATTAAGAAGGAAAACCCTTCCCTCTTGCCCGGTCGTGGGAAAGGACCCCACGGCCGGCTCTCTCGCGCCCTCGCAGCTCTCTCTCTCTCCCGCTCAAACCCTAGCAACCATAACATCTGGTATCAGATTGCCCTTGTTCGATCATGTCTTCATCACCGGCCACCACCACCATGCCGCCGCCCCAACCGACGGCGCCGCTGGCCTCCACTGCGGCATCCTTCCCCGCGCCGGCCGCCGTCGTCTACACCCTCGAGCAGATCGCCGGAGCAATCCGCGATCTCACCACCGCCGTCCAAGGGATCTGCCTCTTCCTGGCCGGTCCCTACGGACCGGCACCGGCTGCGGCATCAGTCGCCGCCTACGGGCCGGCGCGGCTGCCGTGGCAGCCTCCGCACCAGGCGGCCTCCGCCGCGATCGTCGGGCTGCGGCATCCGACGTTGCTGCTGTCGTCGCCGCCACTCGACGCCAGACTGCTGCAGACGCCGCTGTCCGTTCCCGGGCCAATCTATACGGCGGCCTGGGCGCCGCCGCACATCCAGTCGCCACCGGCACCACCCCAACAGTACGGCGGGCCCTCGCGCTTCGCCGGTCCTTACGCCGGTACCGACGGTGCGCCATTCCACGAGGAGTCCTCCATGGTCACAGCACCGGCGCCGACCCCCGCACGGCCGCCGCCGCCGCCCTCCGCCGCGACCACGGTGCCGGTCATCACGTTCCAGCATGGGATGCCCTACGACGGGACTGCAACGACCTCGTTCCCAGCAGCGCCACCGCCGTCCCATGACAATCCCATCCAACAGATCAAGTTCCAGCCGTCGCCGTCACCGCTTCCGACTTGGATCGCTACCCGTCACGTGTCGGCGGCGGTGAGGCTGCAGGCTGCTGCGCGCGGCCTCCTAGCGTGTCGGCATGTGCGGGAGATGCGTGATTTGCGGCTGCAACTCCTCCAAGTTGCGCTTCGCGGTGCAACGGACCTTGATCTCGTCAGCTGCGTGGGGGATATTGGGCATGCGGTTTCCCCCACGGGTGGCGGGCATGCTGTTTTTCCCACGGGCGGCGACCTCCAAGTCTACGACATCGACAGTCAGCCGGCGGGGAGAAGACATGGTGTCACCGACAGGAGCACATTGCGTAGCACCACTGCATTCCGCCGCCGGCCGCCGCGAGGGCTCCCTTGGTCCCGATGGCGTCCTTGGGATCCAGGGGGCTACAAACGCACAAGTTCGGCGCGTGGAGGATTCTCTTATCGTTCGGAGTCAAAAATAAGACGCCGGAGTCTCGTTCGGGTTAGCTTATTTCAGGTCAATACAATAGGCCGAGATGTAAAAGGCTTGTTTTTTTTTAGGCGTTAGGTTTGTGTGTGGTCGAATCGTCGTTAGGTTGCAGCTCGAGGACGCGCTGCATGTCCAGGTGGGGTGTAGTGTTAGAGTACGTGATGGGCCTAGGCCCGTTAGTCTTAGCGTTTGCTTAGGGGTCAAGTAAGCCTTGCTTGGGAGTCAAGTAAACCTCTCTATAAATTGAGAGGAGATGTATCAATCTAATCAAGCAAGAATTAAGAAGGAAAACCCTTCCCTCTCGCGCCCTCGCAGCTCTCTCTCTCTCTCTCTCTCCCGCTCAAACCCTAGCAACCATAACAGCTTCATTCAGTAGCCTCGACGACGTCTCGATACTGCGGCATGAGCAATTGGTCAAACTACGGGACCATGTAAACAACTCTCGCACCACTACTACGAAAAGGCTTACCGCCGGCGCGCCAAATCGGCTTACCGCCGGCGCATGGGCGCGCGCCGGTGATGCTCACGCCGGTGGTAAAAAGTTACCGCCGGCGCGGAGGCTCGCTGCGCCGGCAGTAAAAAACTTACCGCCGGCGCACCAACATCTCACGCGCCGGCGGTAACATTCGGAATTTTCTTTTCAAAACACATAAAAACATATATTCGATTTATTTGAATTTTTTCTCTATCACTCTAGGTCCCCTTGTCAACTTTGGTCAACTTTCCGACCGGTCACCCATCCTCCCACTACTCTAGCCCGAGCACGCTTAACTTCTTAGTTCCATCCCACTACTCTACCTATGACTCCCACATTCTATCTTGTAAGTATAATACTATCAATCATTTTAACTATTGTATCATATCTACAAATCCGCAATTCCAAATTCTACAAATAATATGTCTAATTTGATCATAAGAATACGAGGAATCTAAATGTGACATCCTTATTATCTTTTCTGAAAAACATTTTTTATACTTTTTTAATTTTGAATATTTTTATTAAATTTGATTATGTAGGAAAATTTAGTCTGTCTCACATAGTTTTTTTTTCCTTTTGGAATCTGCTGATTTTGAAAAAACTTCACAGGCCGAAGGCGAGTGGGGTTGGATTGAAATTTTCTCACGATTTTTTTGATATATTAAATGCGTTTTTTCGACGTCGTATGCAAAAGGTATCCCCGTTTTACGTTTTATTTTTTACTTTTGCATAAAAGGTCAAATGACATATTTCAAATTTTCTATATCAACTAGACAGTACACCCTACCCACATATTAAAGGATTTTATTTTTTAAACATCGTATCATTTTTGCTTCTGCTTTAGAAAACTCAAAAAGGTGGTCCAAAGGGGGGGGGGGGTAGGCAAAATTTTCAAAACTTACCGCCGGAGCACTAGCCCCAGAACGCGCCGGGGGTAAGTGCAGTTACAGCCGGCGCGCGGGCAAGCGGGGCGCCGGGGGGTATGTTAATCAGAGGGGCGGGGCTGGCATACCTTTAGTGCCGGCGCGGCAACTTTTTGCGCGCCGGCGGTACATACCGCTGACGCAGACAAATGCATGCGCGCCGACGCTATGGGATGCGGCTATAGGCCTTTTCCTAGTAGTGCACAATCAACAGAACATGTAGCGGCCTTGGAAACTTCCTTGTAGGCTCCTCGAGGGTTGTATGCACATTCCATGTAGTAAGGGACACATACCTTTCCATGTGGATGCCATGATCTGGACCGCCCGGCAAGCAGATGGCAGCCTGTAACCCGTGACGTCCATGTCGAGTGCCCTGTCGCTGAGCTCAGATGCAGTGAGCTCGAAAACGATGCCGCCAGTGGTCGTGGATGTTTGTGGTGTTGTGGACAGTATGAGTGCAGACGCATATGACATTCCGCCAAGCAGGAGGTGGGTGCTGAAGCAACGAGGTCATCAACCCCAAAGTCGACTGCATCTTGGATGTCCTTGATGTCTGTAAGGGAAGGGAGCATGGTGGAGACTGCACTAGGTGATGCTAGGGTGGACTCTGGTGAAGCAGGTACCACCGTTTGGAATGGCGGAGTCGTTGCCACGATCATGTCGCCTCCAAGCCATATTGTCGAACACGTAGAGGGCGTCGGAGCAGCGAGCTCGTCGGCCTCATCCTAGACAACGTCGACTCCTGTGCGGACCAAGAGGTTGTTGGATACATCCGTCATGGTTGAGGATGTTGGTGCGGAGCCACCGACGAGGTAGTCGTAGATACGTCGTGCCTCCGGACTGAGGTCGCCCATCGTGCTATGGAGGTTCACGGCAGGTGTCGTTGGGATGGCGGCGAGGGCGGTGTCGCGTGGTACATGCGGACGCGCGGGCGTGCTTGTGGCCGATGAAGCCTTCGTTGTACCGAGGCCGAGCTCGTCGGAGAGGAAAGCGATGAGGTCCTCGTCAACGCGAGGCACGCCTCCCACTCCCGGTCGCAGTTGTTCGGGTCAACCAAGCTGAATTCACGAAACGCCTTCGCCACCGGGCTCTCATACTCCATGGATTGGTAATCCATGGTGAAATTTTTTGGGTTGAATTTTTGTGGAGTTTTGGGAATGGATCGACTCGCTCTCATGTCAATTGTAAAAGTCCACTAGTATTTCTCCTTAATCTCAACCAATCTGGACTACAAGGTCGAATTCAGATGAACATTGGTGAGGACTAGGAGGAAGGAGTACAGGGTACACACCCACACGCACAGGCCAAGCCGGTCCTCGACCGAATCCGCCATTCTCTCTGTTCCTTCCAAGCCGCCTCTGGTTGTGGGCAACCCCTCCGTGTATATGGCTTTGTCTCCTCCGGAACTGGTTTCCAGGCAGGCCCATGGCCTAAGATGGCAGCCCACGTAGACACCAAGGGGCCATGGCCATTGCAAGCAACCACATGCGAGTAGCTTCAAGCCGCGCAATAGCAGTACCCGTAAAACGGAACCTTAAAACAGCTGTTTTAAGGTTCAGCTTTATCGGTACTGCTATTAGGCGGAACCGTAAACTAGTAAAACATATGTCAAAATGTTCAGAATTTGCATACAGTTTTCAGCATTGCACCAAAGATAATCCATATCACAATAAAAAAAATAAAAGCTCAAGCAATAATCCATATTATTACATCAAAATGTGAAGTCAAGAATAATCCAATAAAAGAATGGAAACAATTGTTTCAATCATACATGAATAAAATGAAATGAACTCAAATAAAGAATTACTGGCCGTACAACTGCCATATGTGCTCAACTAGGTCCAGTTGCAGCTGCTTGTGTGTGGCGTCGTTCTCAATCTCCCTGTAAGTTTCAAGAAATGCTTGCACATAATCAGGGTTTCTAGCAGGCTTCACACGGCTGCCAACATTGTCATAGCACAATTCCAAGTTCAGGTCTCTTTCATCCTCAATAATCATATTGTGAAGAATCACGCAACATGTCATGATGTTATTCAGAGTTTTCTTGTCCCTAAAACGGGTAGGTCCTCGAACAATGGCGAACCTAGATTGGAGAACACCAAATGCTCTTTCTATATCCTTCCGGCATGACTCTTGTGCCCTTGCAAATTCAATTTCTTTCTTTCCTTTTGGTTTGGATATAGTCTTTTACAAATGTAGACCACTGAGGATAAGTACCATCTGCCAGATAGTATCCGGAATATGTGAGCCGGGTACGTCGGGTTCTCGGAGAAGTAGTCCCGCACGAGCAACTCGTTGCCGTAGAAGCGGTTCCGTGGAATGCACAACCGCCCAGCTTGCGACCCCTAGCGCGTCTTTCGAAAGCGGTCCTCAACTCCTTCACGGCGAGGACGGCAACCACCATCTGCCGCCTGCGAGTCTCGAACAAGGTCTCGTCGTCTGAGTCGTCGGAGGAGGAAGAATCCGAGAGCAGGAACTCCTCGCACGGGGTCAACGACATCTGAAACGAGTACAAGACCTCAAGTTAGGCATACGAACGACGAATCAACAAGAAATTTCACCGGCGGCGGCGATTTCATGGGCGGCAGCGATTCGACGGGCGCGGCAGCTCTGAAAGGGCGGGAGAGGTAGATCCGGGGGAGGAGAGGGGCCTGTTCGCCGTGACCACTGCAGGCGCGCTCGGATTGGCCCTAGATCTACGGCGGCGAGGGCGGCGGCGGAATGGGGGGAGGAGACGCGTCCGGACAGACCTGAAATGTCCCTCCCGCCAACCGCTATAGGGATATACAGGGCCCCGGCGGTTCGGAGGTGAAACCTCCAAATTACCGGTTCGGCGGACAGATTTCCCGGGCGCCCTCAAAAAATTTTACGGGCCCGAGACTTTTAAGATTTCTGCTTTTTCTTTTTCTACGGTTTTGGAACCGTTTTTGGCGGTTATTATACGGTTCCACGAGGTTTGAGGGCTCTGTTAGAGATGCTCTTACCTCGGCTCGCCCTCCCCGTGCCTACATGGCCATGCTGCTGCTGGAGACCGTGCCACCTTGTCGTGCGTCCCCCATGGGTGCGCAATGGAGGTTCCACATGCCTGGATGGGGGGTTTCCTCCCGCTGCTGATTGGGTGCTATTGCCGTCCTAGGAAAACCATGCGGCGCCACTATCTCGAAAGGTCGCCAGTGCTCAGTCTGGCGACCATATGCTTGATCCCACCGCCAGTGGCCTCCCCGCATTCCGCTCGTCCAGATCATAGTTTAACTCCATCCCACATGCTTTCCTTCAAAGATCACCGGCGCCGGATGTTTTTGCTTACCTCGGTGCAGCAAGCCTGTCATGCGTGGCAGGACGGGCGTGATAGACACTACTAGGGAAAAGCTTACCCGTGACGCACCAATTTTCTTATCCGTGACGCACCTGGGCGCGTCACGGCAATCACGCCGCGCCTATGGGTTTAGCCGTGACGCACCTAGCTGGTGCGCCGCGCCTATTTATACCCGTGACGCACGGCCGTGGTGCGCCGCGGCTACTGCTAGGTGCGTCACGCCTAATCTCTCAGGTGCGTCACGGGTACTTTTTTTGGTGCATCACGGCTATACTATGCTGTATTTTTTTAAAATAAGCAGTACCGTATTTATACAGGTATATACAGCTCAAATACAGAAGAATATCAGTAGAAAAAATACAGAAGAATATCAGTAGCTCAAATACAGCTATGCAATTGACAACAAAATGACAGAATAAAGTTTCATAGCAGAAATATTACATAGTCTCGAAAACAACCATATATACTACTGATAAATCCAGGAGTTAGTCTCGAAAACAACCATATTACATAGTCTCGATCATCACCACATAGTTCATCTATCTAGCGGGCGCTGATGTAGTCGATGACCATCATCATGTCCAAGTTGGTGATGTCACTATTCCTCATGGTGATCAGAATAGCTCGGCCAGCCTCCATACCAACTCTTGCGGAATGGAACTGCCTCCATGCTTGAGAGTTGAGGATGACGCGACCATCAGCATTATCCCTGGTGATCGGAACTGCGGTGACATTTCTTGATTCTCCACGGCGTACTCCAATGGTACCTTGCTCCATGCCAGCACTGTCCGCTACCGCCATAGGTATTTTCTAGAACACACAATTCCAAGAAAGAATAAAAGCACAATGTCACATACCGGCCATATTATAACATAAGCAACTATAGGAATAATAAAGTGTTAAGAAACATACCATGACATGTCCATTGGAGATATTAGTGTTGGTGATGCGATGGACGAAAGGGACCCCGATGTAGCTATCTATCTGAGATAGTTTCCGAAGGACACGGTCCTTCTCAAACTCGCTAAGATTGGCTCTTTAAGCAACCACCACATGTTTCCATGGGTCCTCCTCGTCCATATAATCCTCCTCACTTTCCTCCTCACTCCCTCCATCCACCTCTATACTCTCGTTATCCTCGCTCGCAATCTCGCCCATATAAAGAAGTACGATACGAGGTTGCGGTCCTGCCATAGAGAAGTGAAAGAGATCACCTCCGCTTAAATTATAGGTGGCGATGATAGACACCAATCGTTCCCCGTAGAAGTAGGTCTTCTTTCTTTCTTTCTTCACTCGAATTTTGTAAGTGGTCCCGTGAACATCGAAATCCACGATATTGCCTACTAACTCGTTGAACTCTTCCCGAATATTGCATGGTACAATCTAAAAAAGAAATACAAAAGAATCTTTTGTTAAGAAACATACCAATCTAAGCTGGATAGTAAAACGAAAGAACACAAGTTGCAAGTTAACATAAAAAGAATCGTTTGTTAATTACCAAAGAATCAAGGTGACCGTCTTTCAGCTCAATCATAAAAGAAGACTCGGTGAATTGTCCTTGGGCACATAGGGACCGACATACTTTGCAAGCCATGTTCTATTAAATTAAGAAAGTAGACATAGAGGTTAGAGCGATACAAGAGACAAGCTATCTGCTAACCAACACAGTGAACTATGCCTTACAGAAAATAATAAGTAGATAAGACAGTGCAAAATGCAAGACCAATCAAACTTAGCAGGTGATACTAGAATGTTTCATCCTTCTGCAGTAGTCTAAAACTAAATTCACTATGAAAATAATACAGTGTTATGCAGCGTGATCATTTGGTAAGCTTATATCATGAATTTAGTGTACAACTTAAATGAATTTAGTGTACAACTAATTGAGTTTTCTGCAACTTGGGTGTTTGTTTGCTGTCACACCAAGTTGGGAGACATCTCTTATACAACTAGATGAAATTTGTTCCTCAACCAGATGGAAATTATGAGGTGCTTGTATGCAACTAGATGGAATTTTTTTGTACAACAAGGAAACGTGGTCGCTGGAAATAACAACTTAAGAAAGTACATGAACTAGTTGAGTTTTATTCTTCAACTTGGGGGATTATTTGTACAACCAGGAGGATATTGTTAAAATTGGGACATGGATCCCGTATAACCATTGGTTAGGTTAACCTAACCTAAAAAAGAGCCCAATGGGCCAAATGGTAAACCCAAAATCCTATTAGGTTTTTTAGGTTTGGACCTAAAGAACCAAAGGTTATCCCTACGAGCGGCAACCGGTGAGCGCCTCCTGAACGCCGTCAAGACTGCCGGCCACCCGCCCGACCAACGCCCCGGCCCTCTATACACTCAGCGTCTCCCCGAGCTCCTCCCCAATCACCTCCGCGAGTCCGCGTGCGGTGCAGGCCCTCCGCCCTTCCTGAATCCCAGCGGCCGCCGGCCAGCGCCTCACTAAGCCCTGGCGATCCTAGTCGCCTGCCCTGCTGCCTTGCTAACACCGATGAGCCGCCCGCCCTTCCACCCTCCTGTCAATTTCCTCAACGTCTGTGTCATCTCTCTCATGGCCTGATCTTGCAAGAAAATAGATGGATCATGGATGGATGTGTGGTTCCGTGTAATTGCAGTAGCATTTTCTTGTGATGCATAGGGTAATCAGTTCCATAATGTTGTCAATGGAATCTAGTACAAGTTCTTGTAGGAATTATTGTTTAGCTATAGGATTTATTTCCATTGAAAGTAGTAGCTAGATATTCCTCAAAAAAAAAGTAGTAGCTAGATGAGAAGTACATGTCTATGTCTGAAAAAAATACAGTAGCATGATTTAGTTTGCAGTTTGCACTGGACACTAGCCGAGAACTTGTTTCATATATTCTATACAGCGATTCAATTTGCATTGGACACTAATATTCAGAGAACCTGTAGCATATATCCAGTTTTTGCAACTTGTTCCATGCCATGTACTTGTCACTCCAGGTTTACCAATTACATCAGTTCACTGCAGTATGTACATCTGGGCAGCAAACTGGTACCTCATCATGATCCAAATCTAGTGATAAGCGATAGATTTATTATGCAATTTGCATGAATGTTACCGATAGATCTTATGCACGTAGTGCTTGAATCGGCAATGACACCAATTAAGAGGCCCTTTTATTTATCAACAATGCCAAGTGCAACAAGAGCAAAATAAGGTGAATTAATCCAACACAAATAACAGCCACTAGGAGTTTGGCAAGACAGTGAGCAAGACCTTTTATTTAACAGCCACTAGGTGAATTAATCCAATACAAATAACATCCCTTTTATTTATCAACAATGACACCTTTTGGCAAGACAGTGAGCATACAGAGGGGTGGAGGAGGGGCTTACCTGGGGAAGTAGGGGAAGAAGATGGCGGCCTTGGCTCGATGTAGTCGTTCACGTTGGGGAAGCAGCTGGCCGGCGTCGAGGACGAATCGGACGGCTCCTCCTCCTCCTTGTCGTGGACGGCGGCATGACTCCTCCTCCTCCTTGTCGTGGACGGCAGCAGCGTGACTCCCCCTCCTCCTCCTTGTCGTGGACGGCAGCAGCGTGACTCCCCCTCCTCCTCCTTGTCGTGGACGAACCGGATCGACGGCTCCTCCTCCTTAGATCGAGATGGGCGGCGCTGGGCGGTGGGCGCTAGGGCGATGGGAGGTGGGCGGTGGGAGGTGGCGGTGGGCGCTGGAGAGGAAGGGAGATCGAGCGATGGGAGGTGGGCGATGGGAGGTGGTGGCGGGCGATGAGAGGAAGGAGGAGAGAGGGGATCCGCAACGCGTGTGTGGAGGGAAGGAGAAGAGAGGGGAACGGCCTATACCTGTACTCCCCATAGCCGTGGCGCACCACCCCTTAGTGCGTCACGCTTATCTAACCCGTGGCGCACCAGTGGCATGTGCGCCGCGCCTATACCACATAGCCGTGATGCACCAAAGGCTCGATGCGTCGCGGGTATGCCTCGGAGGCTCGCCACCCCGGCCCCACACATAGTCGCGACGCGCCTTCCGTTTGGTGCGCCACGGGTAAGGCTATAGTCGCGACGCACCAAACTGTGGTGCGCCACGGCTATTAGGCTGACGCGCCGTATTGCTGGTGCGTCACGGGTATCATCACTCCTATAGTTGTGTTCCTAGTAGTGAGAGCCATTCTATGTGGTGAGTGGTGACACTTGACATGGCCTGGCCGAGTCTAGTGCGCCACGCTGACGGCCTTCAGACGCGTGATTCCTCGCATCGGCGGCGAGCAGGACACGAGAGGAAGGAAAAGAAGTTCCCAACTGCTTGACCTTCTATTATTTCTTATTATTTTCGTAATTGATTATTTAAGAGGGCTCACAAGTCAACAACACCATGTCTCAATATGCTAAAACTAGTATACACTACAAGAAAGACGACATTTAGCCACCAAAACCATTTATCACCAATAATCTAATAGTTTGTTTACTATTGCTAAATTGAACTTTTAGGTACCAAGGGCTGGTAACTAAAGATTGTTATTTACTCCCTCCGATCTAAAATGTAAGCCTTTTTAGGCTTTCATTTTGGAACTGAGGTAGTAGAAACCATTAAATGCAATGTTGGTTTCTAAATATATTCAATAACCAGATTTTTGAAACCATGAAGAAATCAGGAATTTTATGACAATAAATAATTAGCAGCCAATAGTTGATCTCTTGTAACCAAGTATCTTGTTTATACATTGTCTTGTCAAGATAATTCTGCTTTTCATGGGCTGCTGGTACGTGTATGATGCCGCTGACTTGCAGCAACTAGACTGCACAGTATAGTAATTTCGAGAAGAACATGCTAGGCGGGAAGCAGCAATCAACTTGTGCCCAATTTTCATCCAAGCTAGACGAGGCAAGATAGTAATGTATCTTTTAAGACTACTAGACTTGGAAGCGTTTGATGAGTTTGAAGCTAGACCTCAAGATGCATCTAAACTTTGATGAGTTGAAGCTAGACCTCAGGATGTCCACAGATACATCCTATCAACAGTTTTGGTACATGTAGACAAGTTTAAATTTTTCATACTTAACAAAACATTGAATTCCATGGTTTGTACATCCAAACAAGAATTTGAATTGGATGCTACCCATTGATTCCTACAATAAATACCAAACACATCCAAACAACGGAATTCGAATTGGAGATTAATTCCTCTCCATTTTGGATCTGGTATTCTAGTCCGGTTCAATTATGAGCAACTTTTTCCTACATCCAAAAGAGCATAATTTTTTTTGGAGGTTTCCTGTCAAGAAAGGTTCAAGCTGGCGCGTCCCACATCTCCCATGCACCGTTCGTTGATTTTCATGGGTTAATAGGTTTTTTAGAGATGGGAGCGTTTGCCCCGGCCTCTACATCAGGACAATGCACACAGCCGGATTTTATTAATAAACGAAGAGATAATTTAGATTTATAACCAAAAACAGTTCACGAATTACTCAAGGTGGCCAAGAAGATGATCCACACAAAAATAACAAGACGCCTAGCATGAAGCCGCCCACCATGGCTGTAAATACCCCGCACGACCACCTCAGCTACGCACAACCTTTATCCATAAGTCCCTGTTGGTCGAAAGGGAGGAGGAAGAGATACATCTGAATAGAATAGACCATCTTGTTTACAACCTGCACCAAGTGAAAAAAAATTATTTTGTTAAATACCACATCATGACGGCTTGTTCAAATGCTCCCAAAGAAAGCACCGACACCAATTCGAATGTGTGTCTTAGTTTCACTATCAATTCTATTTAACCAACTACCAAATATATTCTCAATGCTAGTCGGAGGATGAATACTGAAAGTAGAATGAACAAGGAGCCAGATATCATGGGCAAATAGATAAGATATAAATATGTGTTCAACGTACTCATCCGTATCGCAAAACACATTTTTTTTACGTCCAATCCATTTTCTTTTAAACAAATTATCCTTTGCTAAGATAAATTTTCTATTAAGAAACCACACAAATATTTTTATCTTGAGTGGAACCTTTAACTTCCACAAGTTTTTACGTAAAAATCTTGTGGACCCATGAAAAAAATCAGCATAACACGATGTGACAGAAAACAAGCAATCCGTTGATAAATGCCATGAAAGAATCTGTCTCATGTGTTAGAGATACGCTCATTAACTTCTCAACCAAATGCAGCAATAGATCCCTTCTATCGCCCAAAATCGATATCCGAAACTGGATATTGAGAGGGTTATGAGATAACACGCTTACGATCGTGACATTCTTATGAAAAACAATACTATAAAGTGCAGTATTCTTGTGACAACGGCTCGTCACTTAACCAAATATCCCCACAAACCGTACGTTGTGTCCATTTCCCAACGAAAACGCACCACGAGAGAAAAATTCATGCTTAACCCTCATAATACCTTTCTAGAACGGTGAATAGGATGGTTCAAGTTGCACATGGGATAACATTTTGTCCCCTAAATATTTATTCGCGAGTAGTTCCTACCAAACTCCATCTTCATGCAACATTTTAACTAACCATTTACTCAACGTACACATGTTCTTAATTTCTAAGACATCAATCCCCAAACCCCCTTGATCTTTTGGGCGATAAACAATATTCCACTTAGCTAACCGGTATTTTCTCTTCTCAACATTGCTCTGCCAAAAGAAACTAGAACGATAAAAGCCCGATTTCTTCCCAACACCAATAGGGATTTCAAAAAGGAGAGGAGAAACATTGGTAAACTCGTATGCACTGAATTAATCAATATGAGGCGGTCCCCATACGAAAGTAACTTGCCGGCCCAAGAACTCAACTTTTTATCAAATCGATCTTCTACTGGTTTCCACTCCTTACTTAAGAGCTTTCTATGATGAATTGTAATGCCAAGATACTTGAATGCAAAATACCCCAGCTTGTGTCCAAAGATTTTACGGTAGTCATCTTGTGCCTCCTTCATTTGTCCAAAGCAATAAATCTCACTTTTGTGGAAATTAATTTTTAAACCCGAGAGCTTCTCAAATATCGCAAAAAATGAGCTTCATGTTGAGATCCATTTGAAGTTCATGCGCTAGGATAAAATGGTAATCATCATATTGAAGAATCGATACCCAACCTTCTACAAGATGTGGTATCAACCCTCCTACTTGGCCACCCTAAAATGGTCATCATTCACTTCTATTCCGACACTACTGTACTAAACAAATCTAGCAACCCATTGACACCATAAAGGTGAGAAACTTTTCATCCTCAAAACTTAATGTAAAAAGAAACAATTAACTTTCTCATATGGCTGGTCAAAGTCAATTTTGAAGAACATGCCGTCCATGCGCTTTCTTTTCAACTTGTGAATTGTTTCTTGAAGAATTACTACTCATTCTAGAATATTATGCCCACGAAGAAAAGATGATTCGGTCGGCCGAATAACTCTACTCGCAACTGAGGTTACTCGGTTGTTGCCCACCTTAGTAAATTTTTTGAAACTAAAATTTAATAGAAAGATAGGTCTATATTTTTCAACCCGACTTGCATGATCTTTTTTGGGAAGAAACATAATGATCCCAAAATTTAGTTTCAACAAAGGAAGCTCTCCATCACACAATTGAGCAAACATATTCATCAAGTCGGATTTGATTAAAAACCAGAATATTTGTTAAAACTCCGTAGGAAACCCGCATGTCCCTAGAGCTTTATTATGTTCCATTTGCATAATAGCCTCCAATACCTCCTTTTCCGAAAAAAATAGCAGTAAGATATGGCTTTCTCCTCTGGAAAATTTGAGGCATATCTCTCGTCATATTCTCTAACAAATTAACATAACTCGGAGTCGGCGCACTAAATAATTTCTTATAATATTAAGAGATAAAAACCCGGAGGTTCGCCTCTCCTACTATCGTACCCTCATCCTGCTCCAACCGATTTTTTTCTTCTTTTTTCTATATTTTTCATTAGAAATTAGGTGAAAGTATTTAGTATTACTCCCTCCTTCTTGAATGAATTTAACCTTTGCTCTCTGAGCCCATTTTGATTCCTTGTCTCTTTTTAATTTAGTTAAACAATCATCCGCCTCCCTTTTAGCGGCCCACTCAGCCTCACTTAAATGGATAATTTCTGCTTTAATATCAAGTTGATCAATCAACAAAATAATTTTTCTTTGAGTTATTATATTCTCCACTCAAGTTCTTAGCCCAGCCATGGAAAAGATGGAGAACATGTCTGATCTTATTTTGCCATACTTCTATTGGAGTATTCCTGGAACGAATCGACATTCATTCCCGACAAACTATCTCATCAAAACCTTCTTGGCGCATACACGAAATTTTGAAAGAGAAGTGACTCTCATTACCCACATGGGCTTGAGCTCATGAATCCAGAATTAAAGTCATGTGATCATACCCCGATCGGGTCGGCACACACACTGTAAGTAAAGGATATTTCTGCTCCCGTTCAACACTACCAAGAAAATGATGCAATTTCTGGTAAGTCAGATTATCTTGACAACTAACCCAAGTATATTGATGACTAGACAGTTTTATCTCATTTAAATCTAAGCTTTCCATAATAACATTAAAGTTAAAAGACCAGCACGCATTAAACTTGTCATTGTTTTTTTCATCTTGGCGTCTAATGATATTAAAGTCATCCCAATCAGCAGAGGGAGTGGTTTATTTTCGGAAATCCGAAACAGATCCGCTAGAAATGCAGGCTTTTTTTTAGTCTTGTGCACTTCCGCAAAACTACAACAAGAGCGCAAAGAAAGCTAGCTTCCTTTGTCTTGATATGAAAGTTAACGCAAAACTCTCCCGACAAAACGGTTTGTGCTCATAGAGATACGTTATTAAATCCACAAGCATAACCCCGGATGGTCCATTCGGAGGTAAGAAATACCACGTAAAATCTCTACCTCCAGCTATAAATTGCAGAAAATGAGTAGCAAACGAATATGTACCCGTTTCCAACAAAACCACAAAATCAAGACTATGTTCCTTAACAAATTCATTAACCGCTAGATGATTAGCATGATTCTCGAAACCATTACTATTCCAAATTATACCAATCATTATAATTTTTAATATTTTTGAGTCTAACACTTCTTCTTTGTTTTGAAAGGCAACCAACGTTCTTCTTCCGATTACATTTAACCGTAGTGCAACGTTGTAGAGGATCCGCATGATCATCCAATTCCTCAAAATCATTGTCTTCTAAATCCTAACACAAATTAGATGCCTTCATTAACTCATACTAGAATCATCATTAGCAAGAGTCATATTACATTTAAGGAAAACTACACTTCTATCATACTCTTGTTTCAACATATCCGTGATCGAAGAAGCCTCTTTCTCCTTTGTTTTTCCTAGCGAGATACCTATTCTATCCTCTCCAGCTTTGATTTCAGTATTCAAAAATGATAACAAAGAAAATTTAGAGTGTGTAACCGTACCTGCAACAAATGCCAAATCCCTCCTCTCAGCCAGGATCATCGCACACTCCGGCTGTGGAAGATCCGCACCCGGCTTGGCGCGAAGACGTGCGCTTCTGGAGCGGAACTCCATTGCCTCCAATCCAAGGCCACCATACGCGAGCACCTCTGCCTCGGTCGATCTCCTTGGAGTCGCCGGTAGCAGGCTCAACCCTAACCCGCCTGATTGAGGTGAGTAGTACCCAACTCCGATGGGCACATCCTGAGACACATGACACCCGAGCCCGCCCGGCTTAGGCGTGTGTAATGCCGCCCCGGAGAACTCCACGTCAATATGCCATGGTGAACAAAAACCAGCACCGGAGGCTGGGCCATCAAACCATAGGAGACGCAAGCCGAGGGTAGCACCGCCTGATGTCCCTGAGCCTCCATTAGTGCTTCGCCCTTGATGCACATGAGCAGGGACCGAAGAAGAGCACCCAGCCACCACCGGCTGGTCGGCATCTGCACCTCCTCTCCATGCACCATAGGAGAGTGCAAGGGAATCTCCATCGAGCCACCGTGCTGCACCATATCATCACTGGAAGGTTTGGACACCGCATAGGTCTTCTCCTCCCTCGCAAAAGAGTCCCTCTCTATCATAGCAAGCTTAGAAGCACCCACTGCGGCCGGGGCGAATGATGCATTTTTTAGATGGGTTAATCGTGTAGTGTGAAATGTCTTGTGTACCAAAATCAAGATCAACCTATGGTTGGATGGTTAGAAGGGTGGTTGTACCGCTAGCCCACCAGAGTTTAAACACCAAATTTAACAATTGTGTGTCACATTTAGGAGGAATGTTCTTTCAGTGGATGGCGACATTCCCGTCGATAGCGAGGCGCCTATGGCGACTTCGTCAATCTCAAGGCCCGCCGGCTCAGACTCTCGAAGGTGTGCTCATAAGGGTAGGGTGTGTATGTGTGCGTTTATAGAGGTGGGTACGCGCGTGTATATGAGCGCTTGCGTTTGTACTGTATTCCTAAAAAAAAATCATGATCCGTTTTCACGGATGAGATCGTCGCGTAGAGATTTTCAAAACTAGATGTGTTGTTTTTATATTCTTTCACGAGTGCATGCATGTTTTGCACTGCTTTCAGTTTGTACTAATGGTCTACCTTCCGTGCACTTTTTTCAGTGGCGGACCCTTTTCAGAAGCCTGGGCAAGCATGTTTAAATGACCATTTTATAGAAAAATCTCTATCTCTATCTCTACTATCTAAAAGAAAATTTTGGTTCCGTCTTCTCCGCGGTACGTTTTGTCAACGGTTGGCTTCGTCGCTATCCACCGGGTTTCACCCTGTCGCGCTCCCTCAAATCCCATCCTCCCATGACCTAACTGAGCCCGTGACCGTGACTAGCACATCCCCTCCCGCACTCAGCCGCCTTCCCCCCTCTCCTCCCTGCTACACCCCAGCGACGCCCCTTCCCCGCACACGGCGCCTCCCATCATCCTATATCGCCTCCTCTTACAGGCTGCCGGATCCGGCCGTCACCGCCTCGATCGCGCGGATTCAGCCGTCACGGCCTGCCCCCTCGACTGTCTCGGTACTTCTGCGCATGTTGGGGAGCAGGAGTACGGAGGGCTGCCCACCCATGTCGGCCGCCACTTCCACCACCTCCGTTCGTCGCCACTGGCAGGCCATGACCGCCGACATGGATGTGCCGCACACGTTTTGCTCCGTACTGGACCCAGACGCTGCATAAGCACCTCTTCCTAGCTCAATGCAATCCACTAGTGGAAAATAGGCCTTTAGTCCCGGTTCAGAAAGGCCATTAATCCCGGCCGTGCAACCAAGACTAAATATGCGCGACTAAAAGCCCCCACCCTTTAGTCCCGCCTCTTACGAACCACAACTAAAGGCCTGTCACGTGGGCAGCTGGCGTGCGCCGGAGGCGGGAGGACCTTTAGTCCCGGTTTTTGACACGAACCGGGACTACATCCTATTTCGTTATTTATTTAATTCATTTAGGTTTCTAATTATTTTTCACTCCAATTTTTCACTCCTTTTTTTGCTTAGTGTCTAACTACAATTATCTCTAGTCAAATTACTTACTCGTGGTCAAGATTCCCGCTCGGTCACCCATCCTCCCACTACTCTAGCACTAGCACGCTTAACTTCCGAGTTCCATCCCGTCCCGCATCCAAGTACTTCGCACGCATGTATGTGATACTAGTATCATATCAATCCTATTAACATGTTGGTCGATGCCACATTTCTTTATTGTCTATATTTCAAATAAATCTTTTAATAAACAAAAGTAACGATGTAATTAATAATTTTGAATAAATAAATAAACATTAACTTTTTAATTTGTATTATTTCTAAAAAATATTCAGAAAAATAAAACTAATTCATTTTAAAATCTTAAAAATACAAATAATATATCAAAATATTCAGAAAAATAAAAATAATTCATTTTCCCCTTTCCTAAATGCAAAATAAAATCTGATAAAATTTATGAACCAAACCATATGAAAGCTAAACCATATAAAATTTGCAGATCCAAGTTTTGGCAATGACTATCTGTGAGAATGATTTGAACCTAACTTTTAAAATACATAACCAAAATGGACAAACTAAAATGTTCTCGATAGATATTGAAAAGATCTATCCATAGAACTTATCCTCACATCAAGGTCAGCAACCAAATGAAAATACCATCCTTTTTAATAAAAGACCAGTAGGGTCTTCTATGATTTTTAGAATGAGTTCAAAAATGAATTTTGGAGTAAATCCAACTGGATGAGTTTGGTATTGACTAGATCTATGTTTTCCTGGCTTAGATTAATTTTTGGAGCTCTAGATTTATTTTTGGTGAACAGATATAGAAACAGTAGTTTTTCTGTTTTGTTTTCTTGATGTGTTTTTGTTTGTTTTGAAATGTGTGTTTGATCTTATCTTGTTTCCTAGCTTGTATCGAGTGTAAGGACTTGATATTAGGTTGCTTGCTTGCAGAACATCTACCTTAGAAAGTGCGTGCATGATTGGAAACCCAAATAAAAATGGAACTAGCATTTGTTACTTTCTAGTCTTATTATTTTGGAATTGTGTGTGAGTTAGATCTTTGTGTGATTGCTTTAGTAAATTCTGTGCTATGTTTAACCCGTGATTTTATTTGAGCCATTGCATAACATAGCGGTACGTACATATATCCATTACATAATATAGAAATAATATAAGAATTAATATAGAAATAATATACGAATTAATAGAAAGACATATCCATTACATAATATATCCATTACATATATCCAACGCAACATAGCGGTACATAGATGCGGTACACAAACAACATCTACTCGAGCTCCGAAGAGTAGATGCGGAGCAATTCGAAGGCAACATATGCATCTATTGCTGCATACTCGAGATTGATCCGGTCAAGTGGGTTCTTCCCCCAATAAAAGTGATTCCTCGAGGGGAAACAAGTTTTCATGGTTATGTAGTCGTGGTGAATGAAGGCAGTTGCCATCTGAGCCATCCCGGTCTTGTGCCCGTACATCTCATCAAAATGGATCATGTCCTGAAGATCAATGTAGTGATCTTCAGGTATCTCAATACCCAACGTGCGCATCAACTTCTGCCAGTCATTCGTGATGTCGATGCTAAATAAGTCGTAACCTTTGTTGACAAGAAAATCAACAAGTTCTGGAGATTGCTTTGAACTACTGCAACAACAAAAATGGAACACGTGTTAGATATTGTTGCAACACGTGTATTCTTTCAATGCAACAACAAAAATGGAACACACGTTACATATTGTTGAAACAAGTGTATTCTTTCAATGTAACAACAAATCGAAAATGCCATATTACCCTATGCAATTTTCCTCTCTACAAATGTTGCTACCCTATGCAATTTTCCTCTCTACAATTGCTACCCTATGCAATTTTACTCTCTACAATTGTTGCAACAAGTGATACTATTGCTATCAACATGAAAACACAATTTTCCTCTCTACACTTGCTACCCTATGCAATTTTCCTCTCTACGATTGTTGCAACAAGTGATACTATTGCTATCAACATGACAACACAATTTTCCTCTCTACAATTGCTACCCTACGCAATTTTCCTCTCTACGATTGCAACAAGTGATACTATTTCTATCAACATGACAACACAATTTTCCTCTCTACAATTGCTACCCTATGCAATTTTCCTCTCTACAATTGCAACAAGTGATACTATTGCTATCAACATGACAACACAATTTTCCTACAAGAGAGATCGATCGTGTGCGTACCTTGCCCATTGAAAGACAAGCACGGTATCCTCGTGAGCAGTTTGGATGACGGCCACATCCTTTTGGTTGGCTGTGTACTCGAAATCGAGGCCAAAGAACTTGTGTTGTTCATCGACGTCTTCATAGAGTTTGCTCAATCGCTTAAGAGCTACGGGGAGTCTCTCCCAAATATTGGTATACGCGACGTGGAGATTTTTGCCGCATGGTGTGGGCACGTATAGAACCTTGAAGACGGGAGAATCCATGGTGTGGAGAGGAGGAAGAAGAGAGGAAGAAGAAGAGAGGCCGAGCGCGCACTGCAGCAAATGAGGCCTTCTGCCTTCGATCGCGAATAAAAACCGTGCGGGAGCCGAGCAGTTTCGAACATTAGTCGCGGGTGGCCAGGCCAATTGGAATTAATGCCCTACGCGCGCTTCCCCAACTGCCATTCATGACGTTCAGTCGCGGGTTGCCTCGCGAACCGCGACTAAAACTCATTTAGTCACGGTTCTTATAGATTGGGGACTAAAGGGGGCGTATAGAAGGCCTTTGTTCTACCAGTGATCTCTCCTCTCTTGATACATCCGAGCCTAAATCTGTGGCTGGTTTTCCCTGCTACGCTAGGTTGATCTGATTTTGATGGGAACTGATTAGTTGGGCATTGCAGGGTTTGGCGCCACCGGATTGCTATGGTATTCGCTCAATAGTTAATCTCGTCAACGTTTGAATTTGGCAGGAGTTCATGCTACTTAGTCGGTACAGCAACAAACGCCAGAAAATATCACTTGCAGATTGTTCCTATGATCTAGAATTTTTCTGTTGATTACTACATGTCCGTGCCACTTGAGAGTTGAGTCACTGTTTGTTATATTATTATTAGATCACGTGCATATATATTCATGAATATTCATGGGGCGTATTTAGTAGCTAGCGGTACAAATGCAATAGCGTGGTAGTTTCTAATTTGCTCATAAAAACCTTAACTGTCTTTTTTGGTGCAATGCTAAGTCCGACAAAAACACATGGTGTGCATGTCATGTGTGCCATACTTCTGAGGCCATATCTGTGAAGATCAATGACATGTGATTGACATTTTCTCCATTGAAGTCGTGCTTGTGCAGGTCATGGGAACTTACATAACTCCATAGATGATGCCATCTTACTGAAGGTACTGAATGGTTCAATTCATCTGGCTTATTTCACTCATCTATGACTACTGCTCGGAATGGTACACTTTTTAATATTGAGATTGAAGTAGTGATTTTATCCTTTTTAATGCTTTCCAGAGCGTCTTGAGGCATTTACCATCAATGCAGCGATTAGTTTTTGCTACTAGATGTGGTGTTGTTATCAGACCAGTGAACTAGTACATAGAGTTCACTATGTTGCTCCATTCGCAATAACGTGTCCCTTTTATTTTGTTCATAGATAATATTATGATCTCTCGTGGTATTATCGGAAAAAAATGTGAAGCTACTTGATCTTTCATCTTTTCTCTGGCTCTTCTATCCCTCTCTTATTTTTGGCTGCATGATGCAAGTGCTTATGTTTCTGGCATATAAATTAGTTCGTGTTTATCTATCTTGCAGTTATCTTGCAGTTGGCATGACAAGGAAGAAGGGAGTTGGGGGAACGCATGGTGACTGTCAGAGGGTAGATAGTTTCTAGAGGAAGGTAAGTGGTTGCTCTCATGTCACGACAAGTGTCGAATACAAATGACCCGTAACAACACATGCGTTCTCCCTTCTTCATTAGTTGTATTTTCTGTTGTCTACTCTACACAGATGGAACCATGGCTATGGTGCCTGATAGCTTGTTTCTGTGTTTAGTTGGAAAATGGAGCTGTCGAGCTAAGTGGGAAGTGGAGCTGGAGCCGAAGACAGAGATGTGAGAATGAAGAAATAGGAGACGTTGTAGGGAGGAAAAACTGTGGGGCACATGGCCGTTGCTGGAAAATAAATTAGTTTGTTTAAAACGTAAGTTTAGATTTAACCACAGTTGATACAACAATATTCTTATAATTTTTGTTGCTCGTGCAAAGAACACATTTTGTTTCTTGATAGTCAAAAGTACATTTAATCAATTTCTTCATATTTTTGTGGGTTTATTTCCATATACTTGCTATGAACATGTTGTTGAGAAGAAAGTTCTATATGAACCTGCATGATTTGTGTTTCACCAATGATATTTTACCAATTTCCATGTAGTCATTTCACAGTAGTATAGTAGTAGAACGATACATGACTTAGCTCCTGTTTGGAGGTTTGATAAGCTATCTCAAATGTGTTGTGTGTTTATAATTGTTTTCCTTGTAAAAATAAATAAGTGAGAGATGTGATAGGAGATCGAGGATTAGAAGTTGCTGCACACACCTGCAAGAAATTACGGAGACTCGGAGTAAAGAGAGAAGATGATGACCAAGGAGGTATGTAGAATGAACAGGTAGGGTTGATGACTGTAACTGAATGCTTCCCAGAATTTCTGTACTGGGCGGTTCATGTCTCCGACATTAAAAATTCAACTCTACAAGCCATGGGGACTACATAAAAACCTGAAAGACTTCTGACTTGCCTTGGTTGATAGAGAACTGCTTATAGCCAATTGGCCCTTGACAATGGAGTTTGTGCTGCTGAGAGGATGCACCAAACTCGGAAGGTCTGCATTTTATATGTAACCTGGAGCTCTATCAGATCTTGGCGTATCCTAAGTAGGTGAATTCAGCAAGAACATCCGCTACATGTTGCTCGGGAATGCCAGGTGTTATGATGGACTTCTGGAATTTGCAAGAGGATGCCGAAGCTTGCCGAAATTGGAACCAAGGAGTTGCTGCTTTAGTGAACCTGCAATTTCCGTGCCACGTTACAACTTAAGTCACTCAGATATCTATGGGTGCAGAAATACAAGGAATCTCCTACTGGTAGTGATCTCATGGCTATGGTATGCCCAGTTCACCGGTAAAACACAATCGGACAAAACACTGAGCCACAAGTATCATAGGTGTGAAATCTGTAAATAGAAGTATTGTGTATATTCTCAATTACTATAGCTGGTACTTACTGTTAAGTGAAGTCACTTATTTAGTATCAGGTTTTATTGGTCCTCCATTTCCGGTTGAGTATTCGTAGTTGGTTCCTTTTTTAAGTTATTAATTGCTGTGATGTTTGTAGAATCAGAGAGAGAGCATCATGAACACCTAGACAAAAGATTGACACGCGATGAGGTGGAATGGGATATACGAGGAACATGTTATCTTATTGTAAGGTGGGGTGGGGGAGTGAGAGGAGGAGGTTTGAGATGAAAGAATTAAACATTCTTGAAAATAAGATAATGATCGATATATTTATATGTCCGTAGCAACGCACGGGCATTCAACTAGTACTTAAAAATATGGAAAACATAAGGCATCGCCCGCCAGCTAGTCTGGGTTCAAATGACCATTGTTGCAGTTATTTGGATTGCACCGGTGTCGTGACTTAAGATGCACTGCATTCAATGTCCTGCCCACTGCGTGTTCTGCCGCACCGTTTTGATGTTGGGAATCGCTGTTAATCATCCGGGGGATGGAACCATTCCGTCCTCCGGTCCGAGCGCGCGCCACGCGTCCTGGTTCATGGTGAGACCCATGTTCCCTTCCATGGTAGATGGTATCACGGTTCTACACTCCCACACCCACATTCCCTTCCACATCTTATCTTCTCCCTCCTCCACAAGTTTTCTCTCCCTGTTTCTATTCACGACCACAGGGTCTCCATGTGAGCTTTGTACCATCTCTACCTCCTCCCGCGAGGTCGCCGACGTCTCGCGAGCCACTGGAGCACCTTCATCCAAGCCCCTATCTTTACTCCTTCCTACCTCCATGAACCCCCCCTCTCTCCCATGCCATGGATCCTTTTTCCTCTCCTGCATCCATGGATCATCTTCCACTCTCCCTATCGTCTCCTCCAAAGCACACGCAAGGGAGCAAACGGTGTGCGGTTCTGCTGGCCATGGAGGCGTGCCGCCAATTGTGGCCGTTACCGGTCCAAATGGTACCCATGGTGGTGACATCCATGAAGGTGTTGCCGCGGGCGCGGGACAAGCACCAGCCGAACGTGCTGCCAGCGGTATGCGGCGCAGCTACCTACGATGGTCGGTGTTGCTCCTAGCTCGAACCGACATTGCTGCTGGTGGCAGGCGATGCTGCTAACATCAACATATTTTTATGCTACCATCCGCAAATGTCGATGCTACCATCATCATATGTGGATGCTACCGGCGTTGCTGCCAGCACGAACCGGCGCTGTTGTGTTATAAGGCGGCCGATGAAGCTATGCTACAAGAAGCTGATGATGGTGCTACCACAGTTTGGTGGTGATGCTACGTCCCAACAACGATGCTACGGGTAGCCCACGCCGGTGCCGTGCCTGGCCGATGGCGATGCTACAACTTGCGGCAATGCTACGAGCGGCATCCGGCAGTGCTTCCAAAGGTCTGCAGCCGTGCTACCATAGGCCACCGACGATGCTACGAGCAGCCCGGCCATCGGCGATGCTACAAGCAGCCTCCGGAGGTGCTCCCAAAGGCATGGGGACGTGCTACAATCGGCCAACGACAATACTACGAGCAGCCCACGCTGGTGCCGAGTCTGGCCAGCGATGATGCTAGACAAGGATCACGGCGATTTTACAAGCAGCCTCTGGTGGTGCTACCAAAGGCCCGCGGAAGTGCTACGAGCGGCCGACTGTGGTGCCACCGGAGTGGAGGACGCCGGCGAGCTCTCTCACCGGAGTAGGCCGATGGGGCATTGGGTACTGGTTGTGCGTCGATGGGCTTCCATGCCACCATGCGCGATTTTTTGTGTGGTCAGGATTTTTTGTGGGACGTGAGGGAGAGAAAAAGGAAAAGGTAGCGGGACACATGGCGAGCAGTGAAGGCGGGGGGTCGTGAATGCCGATCTCCCAGGGGACGCTCACCCTTTTATGTTATTCCCTGGACAACTAAGTTGTCCTGCCTCCCCATATACCGCACAAATTTGGTAGTGCACTGTGTACTAATCAGTGAAAAATGGAGATAGGTGAAAAAAGGCTGAGCTGCAGCACCCGGTTGACCCAGGAAAAGAAGCGAAATCTGAATGCGTTGCATTCTCGCAGAGAAAAAATTCATTGCACGCTGCGTAGTAAGCCTGGCCGCAACGAACTTGCACTAGTTATCATCACTTCAAAAACCTCCACAAGGTCTGCACCCCCTGCCCAAACCTAGATCAGACTTAGGCTGGAACCGGGAAAACGCCATGTCATCCAGATCTACCTAGTTTGCTACTCCTGTGGTACCGTACGTACATGTATGCATCGAGTTGAATGTCCTGCAAATCAAATTACATGGTTCAATTTATTTTTGGTGCCAAGTCTGGCCAGCAATATGAATTCATCTTGATGCATGCATGGCGTTCAATATCCACTAGGATGATTAAAAAGCATGATTACAATCCAAAATGTACGTCTACTGGCAGCAATTTCATATGTTTTATTCAATCTTGTGCAGATAAATATATATGTCAAATAATATGCTAATTAGCAAAGGAGGGGCAGCCCTCGACTTGAACTCCTGGTTGGGTAGGACAGGTGGCTAGAGGGCAATGATCCGAAACAGCCGAACACCAGCAATTAATTCCATTGATGCCTCGCATTTGAAGGAGCACCATCATCAGGAACGCCATTGCAGCAATGCCGGTGTCCATGGCAACAGAGAAGAGTATGCTATACTTTGCCCACCATTCTTTGCGTCTCCGAAATATGACATAGTTAAAAATAAATCCCACCACAAACCAGGACATGTAGTTAACTGCACTAGCTGGAATCATGTGAGCACCTGGCATGAAGAGGACAGGCACGAGGATGAGCTTGATCCACTTCTTCTCAGGGAACCGTCGAGCAAGGAGCCACACCGGTATCGGTGCAATGAGGCCGATAAGGAAGAACCAAGTTAGCTTTGAGTATACACCCGTCATGAACATTCGCTTTGGACCAATAAGACCCCATATAACCATATCGTTGTAAAGAATCTTGCTGTGGGGGCATGTCCATGGACTTCCTCTAGGCAACAACTCTAGGCGGCACAAATCCTCAACCGTGGAAAATAACCACCATGTCACTGCAAAGTCTGAGCTGGTCGCTACGAATGAACCAATGACCTGTTCGTACGTAATAGTTTTTTCACACTTGAGTAAGATATAAAGAAATTAATGAAAAACACAAAGCATTGCATAAACATAAGTAACATAAGTTTGCCATTAATTTTCCAATTACCATGGCAAAGAACATTTCTCTTGGAGGAATTTTCATATAAATTCCAAGCTTGAAGGTTGATAGAATATCGAGAGTGGATTCAATACACAATGCGTTGTACATATAAAAAACCATATTGGCCAATGGTCGTCCAGGGTACAAGTATCCAATGACCATATGTGCAAACAGACGAACCGATGGCTCCTATAAACCAAAAACACATAAAAATCTTGTAAATAAAAATACATTTGAAATGGCATAGTTATCACCGTAATTATTCTAGTCCAAAGTAGCTAATTTCACAGGTGAAACAAAGTATATATTCTGATTAGGAGTAAATATTTACTATTCACTTGTGTTGTGTGACTCTGCACACAAGTGCAAAATAAGTTACTACACTTACCCCATTTTAATTGCTGCACCGAATGCTTAGGTTTGATTATTTATCTTACATATCAAGTCAATAAGACCACAAGGAATTGTTTGTGGGACATAATTTTAAGTAAGATTATGTAACATTTAGCAAGTAAAACAAGACTATAAAACTTATATATATATTGGGCATATTTTTTCTGAATTTTTCCTTGTCTAAATCATACCTTGTATTTCTTATGCTAATTTTAAAATGAGATTCAATAAGAGCATAGGTATTTGTCCTCTAATAATAAACTATCATGTAAGTAATTAAACTCTATGGTAAAAAATAAGCTATTCTAAACTCATGCACAATAGCTCTGTATTAATATTTATGGTTTTGTTTTATTTGATAATCCTGATCCTTATGATACTTTGCTTCAAGATTCATGAATTTTATTTCTCGCATAAAACAATTCGAAATTGCATATAAAAGTTGTTAAAATTTCTTGCTAACTCTATAGCCAACTAATGTACTTCCATAAATATGGTTCCATTTATTTCTAGGATATGCCCCTAAGAAGACATGTTCATCTATTTGACGAAAGTTGCATGTAGTGTGTTAGAGCGTTGCGATATGGGAGTTGCTTATGATACTTTGCTTCAAGATTATTATGATACTTTGCTTCAAGATTCATGTTGCTCGGGAATGCCGGGTGTTATTCGGTACCAAG
The DNA here is from genome assembly GCA_028641055.1 of Alopecurus myosuroides. NCBI lineage: Eukaryota > Viridiplantae > Streptophyta > Magnoliopsida > Poales > Poaceae > Alopecurus > Alopecurus myosuroides. Next base: position 35,545,825 of record CM054057.1, read on the forward strand.
TGTAAAAATATTTTCTGATTTGATCACAAGAGAGAGCTAAGAGTTTCGAAAGCTACCTGGCAAACCGTGGCACGAAGTGCTGCTAATGGAGGAACCAACATAAATACAAGCAAAAATGCAAGAATAACTCCCCAATATGGGAGTTGAAGTTCATTTCCAAATCCTTCGCATGTAAGGACCGCCATACCAATCATTAAAAATGTAAGAAGAATAAACCACCACAATGGAATGCTTCTATATTTTTTCATCATTTGCACATGAACATCACGATTTGCCCTCCCCTGAATTGACTGGTTAAATTGATTCCAAAAGGACCTACACACATAAAAAATTCGGCTGAGGAAACATATCTTGCTTCCTATTGTAAGCAATTTCATGATAAAATATAATTTAGCTACTCCATTTTAAATGTCGGGCGAATAAAGTTCTAGAATAAAAGTAATGGTCAACGTAGTATGATAAAATAGCATAATCTGAAGCTAATACAAAACTAAAAAAAATCGAACTTAAGTATGGGAACCAAGAGAATACAAAACCCATATGGTATTTTCTAAGGATACATAAAGTTGTTTTTGATGCCCATGATGCCAGCTTACAATATTTTTTATGAAAAGTGGTAGCCTCGGTCTCTTCATATGTCAATTCTCCAACAGAAATTGTATTCATTATTAAAGGTTTGTACATAAGATAAACCATGAGACCGAATGCCTCACGAAATTAAAAACGCGATTCTACCACTAACCTATGGTAAAGACGAAAACAAACGAAATACATGAAAACTAGGCTAAGCATTCAAGAAGCAAAGGTCGCAGGTGCTTATGTGGTGACTTGTCCAACCACTGGTCATTCTAGGGATTTTCATCCCAAAAGTAGAGATCCTAGCCACCATCATTAACATGGGAACCAGAGTGCAAATACTCGTCGTTGAAGCCCACCCCTACCATCATACAAACCGTCCTTCTTCAAGTCACTGCCGCACCTCCTTCCTTCAAATAGTAATAGCATGACTCGTCTCCCTTGCAAGAAACATCGTGTGTAGCACCATCCATCAACAAACATGACTTGACGCCTCATTATGAGACGGTCTACATAGTACTTGCCCGTAACATGAATGACTTGAGGCTTTGGCCAACGACGTCGTGTGTAGTACCTACAAAGCCAGATCAAACCCGGTCTGGAGGTGGAAGGGGCGTCCCATATCACCGTCAACCTCGGAGATTAGCATCACCATCTCTAGATATAATCATCATATTGTCTACATGAATATAGTGCCACCCATATGCCAAATCTCCTGGATGAGCATCGGACCAGCACAACTCTCGCTGCACCACATTGCTCAAAAAACCAAGCCAAAGAGCCGCCTTTGCTAGGCCACCACAACAAGTGGAAATCTGTCCGCTGGATACCAGATCAACGCCACACCGGGCCTACAGGGGTACAAAGTTTGGCGTTGTGATCTTCTCGCCTTGGGTACAAAATCTCTCCGCCTAAAGAATGGAAGAAAAATACCGCCAGCCACATCACGTGGCCTTCACCCGGGTATGAAATCAGGTGGTGAGGAAGGAAAAAAAGGATGAGAGGAGAGTTGCGGCTAGGGTTTCTCCTGGGTTGCCCGCGGGAGAGTCCGTGAGTAGGCTAGCTTCCAACTATATGGCTTAAAGCATTAAACCAAAGGAAGTAATATTACCATCATGGCTATATTACATACTATATTAGATTTAAAATGAATTATGCACTAATCCAGACTAAAAATACACCTGTCTATGAATTTAGTAGTACAACTGGTTGCTTTCTGGTTAAAATTTTCACATATATAGGACTCCTATTATGTACTCCTGAGTTGTACGTACTCCCATATTCAATATACCTCACATACGAATGTATTATGTCTTTTTAATATTTTCTATATACCTATTTAATTATTCTAAGATAGCTCAATACAAGTTTTAAGAAAAAATATCACCTACATACTCGGTTTTTTCAATATACGCTTTTACATATAGGAAAGACGTATTTGCGCCAATAATATAAGATATGGAGATTAAAACGGAAATTTTCGTATAACTCACTCTAGGGTATCTAGTATTCAGTAATGAAGTATATTCAAGAGTTTCTATGCGGCAATTGAACGCTGGGAGTATTTACACAAGGTTGCACAGGACCATTTTCCTATTTAATATACTATATTACGTTCCTAGTTACGTAGTAATGAATGGTAGAACTTATTTGCATGATCAAATGGAAGGTTAATATTTTCCAATGAACAAAGTGGAGTAAAATGCAGAATAACGCAAAAATAAAATATTAAAAATTAAACACTTAAAAAACCTTAGTGTTTATATGAAAATTATATTCAAAAGGAATTCTTCTTTTCTTACCTGGCATGAGAAAGTACAATATTGGTAAGAGATGCTGCTAGAGCTGCAAATTCAAATCCAATAGAGCATGCACGCGTAATACTCAAGTACAACTCTGAATAACTTTCATAACCTTCTTGCTTGAACTGAAAGTTAGTTCATCCACAACTCTCGACATGTTATATCTATCTCCATAGACATCATACACTTCTGGACTGATAATTGGAAATCTCTTCGCTTTAAATGTATTTGTCCAGTAAGCAAAAGGGATGACACCATACATGAATATAATAAATCCAACCATTGTATTGGCGATGGAAAAGAAAGGGAAGTAAATAGGATTGCCCGTGAAGCTGGTAGTTGTTGACCAATCAAAGCCAAATGAACCAACGCCAAAACCACTAACACCAGAGCCAATTTGTTGCGCAATGATAGACCTTTTCCAAATTAGGCAGACAAATGAAACTGTACTAATAGAGGGGAAGAAGTATCCTGGAATGATGTAGTACGAAAAACTAATGACAAAAACCATGAAGAAAAATTTGATTCTTGATAGCCCTGCATTTTTTTTTCATCCTTCTCGTGAAATGCCCTACAGTAAATTCTATTAGGATAGAATCAAAACAAATTACTAAGTAAATGAAACAATTTAACGTTATGACAAACCTGAACATTGTTACACTTATTAGTACTTCAGGCCACCACATCTCTGAGTTGGTCACAAAAAACTTGATGAAGAAGCCAGCAAATCCAAATGCAATATTCTGCAAATTTCATCAATTATATAAGAAATCAGCTCTATTAGTTTACTGGAATAAACATAATGCAAGCATGATATTCTCTCCAGGACCATTTCTTTTGAAATCGTGATAACCGACGAAATAAAAAAAAAGGTACTACAATATCTTTTGAAGGAAGTTTGATTCTTACGTTTGTCGTTAGTAGAAGCAAATAGAAAGCCATTGGGTGAATATATATCCTGAAATACGCCCTTGTGGCAGAAAACATATTTATTGCGGCAGGGGTTCCAAGACCAGAAGTAAAGATCATCGTACTGAGTAGATGTTCCTTTATGCTGAAGGGGCAGGGGTTTACAGAAAACTTAATTCTTGTTCCTGGAATCCTCATGACTTTGGTTGGGAGTACATGTGCCATGAGCTTCCCAAGAGAGTACGAAAATATTGTAACTGCAAAATCTGGGACTCGAACTGGGTTATGTCTAAAGCCAGTCAATACACTCACTAAAGACATGATGATGCAACCAATTATCCCAATTAACCATACTCTGAATGTTAGTGTTGGTAGAGTTGGATCATCTGTTGCGGGTACAGTCAACCGGACTTGCTCTATTGGAGAATTCTCTTCACAAAGTTCAAAAGATCAAGTTACATTAGCGATACAATAATAAACACATCTTACAAGAATGTATACACAATTTTCTATACAGAAGATTGGTTTTCATAGAGTTTTCAAAAACCTAAAAAAGGTATGTACACTAATCAGTGTGACCAGTATCTATAGATTGATGTAGGTAGGATCTACGTGTTTGTTGCATAAATACACCATTATCGATGTAGTTAGGATTAATGATTCAAGAAAAAGATCTTACAAATAATTTGTATTTACTCAACAAGAATGAAAATTGATAGGTTGGACAACACATTTTTAGTTCCATCTCTGTTCAGGAAGTGCGAAAGAATCGATACAATGTCTAGGTGCAATATAATAATTTTATGGATTTCAATAACTCCACACTTAGCCTTTTTCATCATGTTGTACCTTGAAAATTTACTCGACCAATACCTAAAATCCTATTACCACCGATCATGTATATAAATACACTTTTTCCTATTTGGAATACCTCATAGTGAGATTATTCGAGGTTTTCGCTTCAAAAACTCATAATTCATATTGGGCGTCAATATTTGTTATACCATGGTTTCAAACATAATTGAGAACTTGAATAAGCCAAATGTCTAGAACTCAAGGAGAATATTGCATCAAGAACTACCTCCTGGGATGATTTGAATAAAAAAACAATAACTTATCTAGCATATAAGTACTTATGTGTGTCCTAACTCAAATAATGTTTGACCACGTCTATATAAAAGAATATCAACATCTTTGACACCCAATTATACTTAGGGAAAACCAAGTACTTATATTTCAGGACCAAGGGAGTATGAGAACAACTTTGATACATATTTCACACTGCCATCTCTTTATATTTGATTATTTAATATGAATGTTTTCATCATCTTATTTCCCGGTGCTTTACAATGATATATATTGTTGCCAAGTTGTATATATTTTTTCAGAAAGCTACCTACTCAGGTTAAGGAATCTATTACATTAATATTACCGTGTCCTAATTTTATATGGCCCATTGGTCAAACCAATCATATAATTAATATTAGCTGCCAATTCCGCAGTGTTGCCAAATTCGATTATGTCATCAACGATCCAAAATATTGGAAATTCTTGATTTGCCTTTCCATTTCCAATTTTGTTTGTATCTCAAATATTTACTCGATATTGATGAGGAAATAATGGAAGAGATATGGAAATTTATTAATGTCATTGAAGTATTCCTCTAAAAGAAATATTACTTCATTGCTTGGAATATCTTATCATAAATGTCGATAGCCCGACATGCACACATATCAAGGTAGCAAATAAATGTTTGAAAATCGTGCCAGATTGACCTAGTCACCCCTATTAAAGGAGGATAAAATAAATGCCTCCACCTATTTTTTTCAATTCACTTACTATTCTCCCATATGCTAAATGAGCAAGAATTAATTTTCAATTAATTTATGCATTTTGGTTCCACGCCATTTGCATCAGCACATCATATGGAACATTAAAAGTACGCCCTATGCAGGGCATAAAAGTAAAGCAACCATAATATGACAAATTTTCTCCCCAAATAGAGTAAAGTGGAACATATTTTCCCGAGTATAGAAGAAATGGCACTATAATAGATGGACTAGTTGAGTTCTTAATCTCAAAGAATAAAGAGGCCCGTATTCATATTGATGAGATTTTGACGCAATAAAATGGAATATGTATGAGAAAATTAAAGAATTGTTCGGATCTTGACACAAGCTTTATAGATAAAATTCTTATGGATCGACTCAAGTGCAAGAATAAACATTAGATGTAATTGAAATACTAAAACTCACCATGGTGCATAGAAGTTCCTTCCATTGAAGCCTCCTCCTCTCCTTATTTTTTTACCGTTTCTTGATAATATTTTGTTTGTGTATTTCCAAACCTCTCCATGCCCTACTTATAGCCGAAGACCAATAGGTTGCATTAATTGCGTCTGCATGAGTGTCACCTACACAATATATGATATAATTATGGGAAATATGTAGTGGCAATCTAAAGGTTTATTACTGGATATATTTTATATGTAATAAGTATTCACACCTAGGTGGACAAGATTTTTTTTTTTAAACCTAAACTGTGGGGTAAAACCACACAAAATTTTATTACCATAAGAAGAGAGAGCACTTTACAAGGGTTGCAGGATATTATACAAAATATACAAACACCCCATAGAGTGAGCCTATATAAATTAAATCCTCAATCCATTTTGGTAACTGTTGGAGATGTGTATCCTTCACTCTATGCGTATGCAGAGTGATCTCATGTATGAAATTACGTTTCCAGGCCCTAAAGGTTGGCAGTATGTGTTGAAAGACTGCCTCATTCCTCAGTTTATATATATGCCAAGCAGCAAGAATGACCACCTCTGTAAAAAAGGGCTTGTTAAACTTTTGTCGTGTCTTGTAGAAAACTTGCTCAAAGCTATCACCATCTTCCCAAAGAATTTGCAGATAATTCCAGATTCGGACACTAAAGTTGCACTTAAAAAAGAGATGCATCCAATCCTCTGTTTTCCTCAAGGGACATAAAGAGCAGTGTAGAATATCAGTAACATTCCAATGCCTACACCTGAGCATGTCCCTTGTGTTCAAACGATCACTGACCAATAACCAAGCAAAAACCTTGATCCTGAGCAGCACTTTACTCTTCCAAATCCACTCATAAATTTTACTTGCTCTCTCATCACGAAAACAGTAATGGTAAAATCTGTGGGAAGTATAGTCCCCACCTTTCCAGATTGTTTTCCACTCATCAAAACCATTAGGATCCAACTGAACATTCTGCACAACCAACTGAAATTGGTGAAACTCTTGAAACGCTTGCTGAGAGAGGGGTAAGTCAAATAGGCTTGATCTGTCCATAGTAAGGAGAACTCTCTAACCGAAATCTGTGAGTCAATTGGAAAAGAAAAAAAAGCCTAGGGAACTCTGTTTTGAAATTACGACCATGCCAATCATCCCAAAACCTGGCCGTGTCCCCCCTATTAACTTGCACTGTATTGACATGAAAATAGAGTGGTGCTAATTTCATGATATCACGCCACCAAAATGAGCCACAAAGTGGTGCTGACTGAGGAACCCCATTCGGATAGTGTCTCCAAACCAAATCCACCCAAGGTAGATTAGCCTTATTAAAAAACTTATGGAGGTGTTTAATAAGCAGGCTTTGATTTTGCTTCTGGAAATGAACAATGCCGAGACCACTAGCAATTCTTGGATTACAGATCATTTCAAGCGAAGCTAGTGCCTGTTTTTTAGAGTCTGGATGATTACCTCTCCAAAGACAATGCCTGATAACTCGATGGAACTGTTTTAAAATTCCAGGAGGGATCTCCGGGGAACATAAGAAGTAGACAGGCATAGAGGACATGCACGAATTGATGAGCTGCAATCTCCCTCCATAGGCTAAGAAGGTAGAGCTAGCTGTTAGCCTTCTTTGAAGCTTGGTGGCAAGAGGCATTAGATCAATAATATAGGGTCTAGTAGTCCCCATTGGTAGGCCTAAGTATGTGAAAGGGAAAGACCCCACAGTGCATCCAAAATATGTACCCAGAGACTGTACTTTCTCGTCCGAAATATTAATTGGGAGCATGCAGGACTTGTTGTAATTAACATGGAGACCAGTAGACACCCTAAAATCCTGCAAAGCCTTCTTGAGAACTGCCAGTTGATTGGCATCTGCCTGTAGCACTAAGATAGTGTCATCTTCATACTGAACAATAGGACAAGAAATTTCTTGTTTGCCCCTTTAGTTTTGTTCGTTTTGCTTTTCCCCTGGGATCTACAATAATGCAAACCTGAAAAGGAAAGGAAAAAAATGTATCAACCATCGTATTTTTCCTTCAAAAATTTATTAGTAATGCAATACCACCACACCACTCCCCAAAATATAAGTACCTGTAGGTTTAACCTAAGAAATAATATTTCATATTTGACAAAATTTATGGAAAAAATATCAACATATGTGACACCCAACAATTACACATTGAAAATATGTTTCAGAATTGAGCTAGTGATGGTCTTAAGTTTGTGTCATATTTTACTTTATCTTTTATTTAAGTTCAGCCCAGCCTAATATATTGTGACTAGGACAAGTAAAAAAAACCTTATCTTATGGGAAAAAACTAGTACACTAGAAAAGTTATCCATATTGTACATGCTTCATATTTATATATGTGGTTCATAAATTTCCATCTATTTTTTCCCGGTACTTTATCATGTGTATATTGTCGTGGAATCTTATAAAATTTCACACCACTATATGATCAAGTTCGTGTATCCATCAAATCTTACCTTTCCAAAAACAAATCCCATATCGGTAAAACCAATCGCATCATTAATATCAGCTTTCAATCGCACAATGTAGACAAATTTGATTCAGTCGTTCAACAAATCAAAATATTTGAAGTTCTAGAATTACCATTTCCATTGCCTTCTTATTTAAGTCTAATAAATGAACTTGATATTGCCAATATTGTGATGTGCTCCCTCCATTCTGGTTAATAGGTCCTCCAGGTATCCCCGCGTCACCAATTTTAGCACTGTAATATGAGTTGTTTGATATAAAAGTCATACCATTAGATAATATTACATCTAAAGATAGAAAAGTTATAATTTTTGCTGAAATGTCAAATTTTACATGGGATGGGATATTCCATCAGCCGGGGTTCCTTCCTAACATAGAAACCGCACTTATCCCACTAAATAAACCCACTTTTCGCGTATGGATTTAACGGGACAAGACCATCTAGCACACGGGAATCCCACATATCCCGATCTCCACCGAAGGAGCTCGATGCCTTCATCACTCTTCCATGACACGTCCTAGGCCTTCCCCCACTACAGCGGGAGATGGAACAACAGGTTGCCTATGAGGACCCTAGACTAGATGACTGAGACCGCCAATATGCATACACTCATGATCCCAGATCAACAATCATGAGCAACATATTTAGAGAAGGTATGTTAGAGTTCACATCCATCACACGAATAACATAGTCTTACACAAGTGGTCTGCCGGCCAAATCTGAGACAGCTGCCACGCAGGGCAAGCGACAAGCACACATACACAACTAACTTATTCAGCGGAAGCCCACACAACAGAGTAGAACCCATGTCAACGCCTTAACACGACAGGCTGCTGACCGAGAGACGTGCTGATACGTCCAAAACATATCTCCTTTTCTGAAAAGTTTTGCTATTATTTCCCTCTAAACTCGTGAGTTTTGGATGCAAAAAACGCTGTTTTCAGCAGAATTACCCTCGTGTCTCGTTTTTGTGTAGAAAAATCAACTTTCGGGAAATCGCCCAGAAAAGATCCCAAAGACCTTATTGCACCCGAGACTCCCGGAGCCAGAAGGAGACCCGAAGGGGGGTAAGGAGGGGCCCACACCATGCCTAGGCGCCGCTCCCTAGGCAGCACCGCCAGGTGGTGTGGCTGCACCAGGCACCCCGTCGGGCTCCCCTTTCGAATAATTATGCCCCATAACCCTAAAACATCAATTGGTACGTCATATTCCAAAAAAACACCTGAGCGCCGCTGGCACCTCGAAACACAATTTGGGGATAAGAAGTTCCTGTTCTGGCACCCTGCCGGGACGAGGATTCGAGTGAGATCATCGCCATCGTCACCGCCCCCACTTCTCCATCAACCATCCATGGTTCCCTTGTCAATGTGTGAGTAATCCCCGTTGTAGTCTGAGAGGGGTGGTAGGGATTGGATGAGATCGATCATGTAATAATGCGAGATTGTTAAGGCATAGTGTCTAGTATCCGTTGTTGGTTCTATATATCGTTCCTGCAACTTGTTATTCTTAATTCTTGTTACTAGGGCCCGAGTGCGATGATCTCAGATCTGAACATGTTATTGTTTCATGAATATAATTATTTTTCTTGATCAAATCTACAAGTTGTTTACACATGTCGTTGTCTAGAACCCGAGGCCCCAAAGTGACAGCAATTGAGACAACCGGAGGGTATGACTGCGATGTGAGGATCACATGTGTTCATGGAGTGTTAATGATTTTCCCCGATGCTTTATTAAAAGGAACACCTTAATTACCAGTAGTTTCCATTGAGGCCCCGCGGTAAACGGGCTAGTAGGACAAAAGATGTTGTGCAAGTTTCTCATTGCGAGCACGTATGACTAAATTGGAACACATGCCTATGGTTTTCCTAGAACTTGAAAGCTTTATTATCGTCTATCTGCAATGCCCATGTTATTATTATTAGATGAACTATCTTGTCCATGCACCGCCCATTCATCCATTCCGTGTGCCTACGGTACTTTCATCCTGTTGTTTTCACGATTGCTACTGTTGTTGCTATTTTACTCGTGATGTCATTTGACTACTACAGCTGCTATAAAATTGTTACCACTGATAAATTGTTGCGAGAAAGTATACTTTTAGGTGCAGCTGAATTGACAACTCGTCTGTTAAGGCTTATAAATATTCTTTGGATCCCCTTGTGTGAAATCAATAAAGTTGGGTTTTACTTCCCTTGTAGATTATTCCGATCACCTATACTTGTGGGTCATCAATACTATTTTCTGGCGCCGTTGCCGGGGAGCACAGCTTGATTTATTTTCTCACTTGAACATGATATTGTTCCCTAAAAGAATTTCATCATGGGAAGACTCGTGATGGGAAGGTCCACATATTACCATCCACTACAAGGAGAGGTACAACTCTGAACACCTCCGATGCTCTTGATTCACCATCTATAATGAGTAATCTTATTACACCACAACATGCTACACACACTGCTACATCTGTTGAGTCTGAAAATGCTTCTCATACTTTTAAAATTTCTACGCAGGAAACATATTTCTAATGTCCATTGTTAAATTCGTATAAAATCACAGAAAATTCAAATGACTTGAGTTTTTTGTGCGTAATCGTGGGCTATACACGCAACTTTTATTAGTTGAACACTTTTTTATTTGAGCAACAAAATATTTTCTAAAAAAAATCATCTTTACCTTCTGTCCTGTTTTGACAGGTTTCTGCCACTAATTGCATTTGCATCTTAATCTCTTTCTTTTGGTGTTCTTTTGACAAAAAGAGTTTTGAAAGAAGTTGTGAAATTATCTAATGTGTTTATGAGTGTTAGGCTTGTGTTGAAACCGAACCTTGTGAATTTATTAGTTCGATTGCACTAACGTTGCTAATGAAGATTCTGAGAAGTTTGGTGTGAAGGAAGTTTTCAAGGGAACATGATGATATGACGTTATCAAGAATCAAGATAGTTTTCATCTGGCGTTTTTTTTCCAACATAGGAATCATGTGCTTAAAAAGATCAATTTTTATGTGTAATAATCGAAGCCCAAGAAGCCTAATCAATGGCACCAAAGAATTCTTATTGCATACACCATGAAAACTGAACCACATGAAAGCTATGAAAATTCTTAGTATAAACTCAATGTAAGGTGGAGAAAGAGCTAATTGACCAAATAGTAGTTATAGGATGTAACTAACCAAGATGCTCCCATGTCAATTGGGCAGCCAAAAGAATAGTCTGTATGCACACGGGCACCAAGTCGGTCTCTCGACTCTAACAGTGTGAAATGTAGGGGTGTAACTATACATAAGTAAAAGAGTCTGGAAGGACAAAATTTCCACTAATGTGTGTTAATTTATACTGACAATTTGCTTGTTAAATCTTTAGATGGAAATAGTTGTCTGTTCTAGCATATGAAAAGCAACCAGAAGAGGGCTATCTTCTAGGGAGGAACATACCAGTTTAATTAATATGCCACGAGTGAATTTATTGTTTTACTTACACAATAAGGAGAAAATAGGCCTCGGTTGCGGTTCCTTGCTTGTAGCCGGAGTAGTAGCTTTACTTTTGACGGTAAACATGTTTTAACTTGTTGCAATCTTGTTTGCATTGCTTGCAAATCCTGGAGTAGTAGAATATAAGTATGTAAACATTTTGGGACTTATAATTTTGATAATATAAGTTTGTGTTGGCCGCTTGACACCTCAAAAATTATCTTTCTAATCACTTACCTACTCGAGGACAAGCACGAGTTAAGCTTGGGGATGCTGATATGTCCCAAACGTATCTGCAATTTTTAGGTTCCATACTTTGTTTAAAGGATGATTTCATGGATTAACCTACTAATAAGATGCCAAGAGTCTAATCCTATTTTCTGTTGTTTCAGAAAATATCTAAAGATATTATTATAATGCTTTTTTAGTTTTTTGCCTGGAAAGAAGACGGAGTCCAAAGGATATATAGAGGGGTGCTAGGCACCCCCCAGTCCGCGCCATGGGGTCATCCCATAGCCCCTACGTACCGCCTCTCGTCGCTTACTCGCATATAAATTCCCTTTAACCCTAAAAATGTCAAGGACATGGAATTTTTTCACGAAACAACGGAGGTGTCGTTACCTCGAAAGTCAAATCTAGGGATTCTAAAGTCCTGCTCCAGCACACTACGTGAGAGGGGGGTCATGACCAGCGACCTTTACATCGCCATGATTTCCTCTAGACAGATGTGTGAGTAGTTAATCCTGGACTATGGGTCCATAGCTGTAGCCAGATTGTGTCGCCTACATGATCACGATCATCGTTATGTAATTACTACATGTTGTATTTGCTGGGATCCGATGAACCATGAGATTATGATAATTTTTCTTTATGTCATAATTTAGATGCTTCAATTATATATTTAGAGAGTTTTAATCTTGTCTTGCAATGCTCTTCGGTGTGGATGATTTCCTTGTCCAAGTTACTGTATGCACCTCCAAGAGAGGGTTTATATGCTAGATAATGGGTTCATGCCTCCTTTGACCTGCAACTGATTAACATAATCGTGTGGGAGGGTAATGTGATGTTTCCACTAGGGAGAAAACTACGGTGTTCTTGCCACCCGAGTAACATAATCGTATGAGAATTATTGCTTACAGTAAATATTGTTGGTAATACATTTATCTGATGCACACAAGCAATCACTGTGTTGCTACAACTTAATACCAACGAGATTTATAGGATTGTTGTCTCAAGGTTCACTTTTAGTAATAGATGATGTCGGATGGCTCCCTATTTGTCATGACGTAATGCCTAAAATGTTAGAAAATGTGCACTATATCTCGTCAGTATTGTTTTATATTCATGTTTTTTCAATTGCCCAATTGTAATTTTATTTACCCAACATGTTTATTGTTCTTAGGAGAGACACCACTGGTGAAACTATGGCACTAGTCCCATTTTCCTCATTCATTACAACCTTGTTTACTTGTTTTTCATCATCACTTTCTCTTTGTTGCATTTTCATTTAATTGTCTCCAACCATTCGATACAATTAATTCTATCATTTTCAGCAAGACGGGAAGATTGACAACATTCCCAGAAAGTTTGGAGCAAGAGAGAGTTTGTGTTTGTTGCCGGTTCACACTTGTTGAAGCATCACACAACAACCAACCTACTGAGATACTTCAAAGTCCTACTGAATTGATAACCCTAGTTCTATAACCGTTACAAATACTTCTACGTTGCACCATACGTTCCTCTTAGGGCAAATAACCCTGGTCTCACGCTAGGAACCGAATTTTTTAGCAATGTATGACTGAAAACTGAAATTAATTATGTAGTTTGTTTTACCACTAAGGATTTTTTTGGAAAGGTAAGGTTTGACGGATATATTAACTTGCACATGTAGTGTTGTACAATTTTATAAGATTCCGCTCAACGTAATCATGATAAAGCAATGGGAAAAAGTGATGGAAATTTACATACGACATAAATAAATTTGGAGAATATAACAATATGGATAAAATTTTCTATTGTAATCGTTGTTTCCACAATACAATTTTTTTTTTTGGTTATCCCAAGTCTAAATGTTTTAGGCTGGGCTAAACTTAAATAAAAACAAAGAATAATATGACACCAAGTTGAGACCATCATTATGTCAACTGTGAAACATATTTTTCAATGTGTAATTTTTGAGTATCATAGACGTTGATTATTTTCTATAAATTTTTATCTAATATAAAATATTATTAGTTTGATTAAACCTATTGCTAATTAATTTTATAAGCTAAAATTCCATGCGATATACATTGTTTTCCTTTCTTCTTTGGTCATGGTTTATTCTAGTTCACATGGGAAAAAAGCTAAAGGAATAAAACTAAAGGGGAAAACAAGAAATATCTCATCCATTTATTACGAATACATAATACATACATTAAATATTTCCAACAATAAACCTTTAGATCACAACACATGTCACATAATTCGGTCACATGTTGGGTAGGTGGCACTCATGCAGAAAAAATTAATGCGACCTATAGGTCTTTGGCTATAAATAAGCCATGGAGAGGTTTGGAAATGTGCCCAAGTTTTCATTGTCAAGATAAAAAAAATAGAAGAGAATAGGAGGCTTCGATGGAAGGAACTTCTATGCACCTTGGTAAGTTTTACTATTTCTATTACATGAATGGTTAGTCTTGCACTTAAATCGATCCATATGAAATTCATCTAGAAATCTTTTGTCAAGCTCTGAAGTAATTGATATCAGATCGTCTTAGAAACCCTTACGCACTAAAATAGCGGGCTTGGTTTGTTTACGGTCACCCGTTCCCAGATTTATCTTCCAACCAATACCATATCAAAAGAGTTTGTCGGGGCCTGTCAAAGAGAGGGAAGAAAGAGAGATGGTGAACTATTGCCGCCCCACTCATATCTGCTACCAAAGTCCAAACCAGTCGCACGCCCACCATAGCCATTCTCGATGGGGCTGCTTGCCACGTCCGCTCCACGACCTCCTCGCCGCACAACCCTCCTCAAACATTGGCCTTTGCTGGTTCTCCACTGCCGCGTACCCCACCCCATCGATAAATTCATTGCTCGCCGGTGGCTCAAATCATCTTAGTCGACTTTTTCTCCACTGCGGTCATCTGACGATCCGGCGCCATCTCGTGTGGTGGGTGGTGAATCTAGTGGCTAAGCGAAGAATGATAATCCATGGAATCTGAGCAGATGGGAGAGATAAAAGGAGATCGTAAGAGAAATGAGAAGGAAGAAGATAAATTAGGAAAAACATGAGTGGTGGGGCCCATGAACCACTAGGTAAATCCTATCTTTACACAATATAGTTAAACTCAATGAATTATCTAATGTATATCCACCATTCTTGAATTTTCTCATACATACTCCATATTTTTCGTGTTATAATATTTCATTATAAATACCAACCTATCCTTATTCTTTAAGATTAAGAGCTCAACTAATCCATCCATCATAGTGCATTTTTGTCTATACTCAAGAAAATATTTTTCATGTCACTTTTTGAGGCAATTTTTAAAATAGTATGGTTTATTTACTTTTATTCCCCTCGTAATAATGGCACATTTAATGTTCCATACCATGTGCTGACAAATATTTATAAATATAATGGTAATTTATTCCAGCTGATTCTGCATATGGGAAAAAAGCCATGTGTCAATGCATCATTTCTTAGCACGTTATCATAGGTGCATTAATAACTTTCGAGACTACTAGCCCAATGCATTGTTTATTATACTTCCTCTGTCCTGGTTTAGGGCATTTCTATGAATATCTTGGCCTAAAGTAGTAGATGATTGGGGTGGATTCTCTCAGCGCCATAACTATCTCAGGGTTAGTCAAAAATATATGTGCCTTATTAACTCGATTTTTTATGTTTGTCAATGACAAGATCCAATCAACGATTCTCTAAATTAATGCATGCATGCATTGGAGGATTTGGTGAAAATAGGAAACTATTTTTTATTTGAGAAGGAAGAGGAACCTTCTGGGTAGGTGCGCGAAAGGGAGAGCGAAGTGCGGAGGGAGAGAGTTAATTGCAGCCTAATTGATAGCAATTAATGTTAATTGCGCCTAGGGAGATAGGGTTACGGGAAAATATGGTTTTTTTATCGTGCCCTATACACCAGGACGGAGGGAGTGTCTTGTATATAAATTTAATGATTTGGTACTCATACATAGATGTGATTGGGTTGTTAATATTTTTTGCATATGGTTAGTGCAAAGGTTTTTAGATCAGTACTAACATCAATGCCACGTAGGCAAAAAAAATCTGACGTGGCAAGCAATTAATGTGGAGAAAGATGGTAGTGGTAACATGGCTAGTTACTATAACATCACATATTTTAGTGTACTATGAGTCTACAACCTAATAATGTGTCACGCTACACATATGTTACTCCCCATTGTATATGTAGTAAATAGACTAGTAAGATCATGATGTAACTACTCTTAGTTACTCCCCCATTGTGACCAGCCTAAGATACAACCTCTCTCTCATCATTGATTTTGTGCCACGTCAGCAGAACACCTATGAAAGCGCTCTAAGAAACCTCCATTTGCACAGAACTAAGAGAGTTATAAAAATAGGTGGAGGCATTTATTTCATTCTTCTTTAATAGGGGTGACTAGGTCAATTTGGCACTATTTTCACACATTTATTTATTTCCTTGATACTTGTGCATGTTGGGTTGTCAATATTTATGATAAGATACTGAAAGTAATGAAGTAATATTTTCTTAGTACATTTACATATCTCTTGCATTATTGTCTCACAAAAATCAAGACAATTTATGAGATACAAACAAAATTGGAAATAGTAAATCTCAGCTTTCAATATTAGTAATTGTCGAACGACAAAATCGAATTTGGAAACATTCTAGAATTGAAAGCTGATATTAATTATATGATTTGTTTGACCAATGGGCCATATAAACGGGAAAGGTAAGATTAATGTAATATATTCTTGAACCTAAGGAGGTAGCCTGTTGAATATTTATGTATGTTTTGCAACAAAGTACGGGGAAATAAGATGGCGAAAATATTCATATTAAGTAAACAAATTTAGAGAAGATGAAATTGTGAAATATGGATAAAATGTTTTCATACTCCTTAGTCTTAAAATTTAAGATATTACTAGGTTTTCCCTAAATCAAACTATTTAGGTGTCAAAAATGTCGATATTATTTCATATAAATTTGGTCAAACATTATGTGGGTTAGAACACACATAAGTACTTATATTATACATGGCGTTTTTTTTTGCGGGTAAAAGTTGAATTAAATTACTTAGAACCTAGATGACGTATTATTTAATTATTTAAATCATATCAAGAGGTAATTCTTGATGCATTATTATCCTTGTGTTATGCATTTTTGGGTTATTCTAGTTTGCAATATCTTTATAAACCATGGTATAGCAAATATTCATGCCCAATATCAGTTATTTGTTTTTGCAACCAAGTCCTCAAATAAGCTAACCATGTGGTATTCTAGATAGAAAAATGGCTTGCCAAAGACATATTTATTAAAAATGAGCAGTAGTAATAAGATTGTAGGTATCGGTCGACCAACTCTGCCTAGTAAAACACGAGGAAAAAACCTATATGGTGGAGTTCTTCAAAAATCCATAATATAATAAGATTGCACTCACACATTATATGGCTTCTTTGGCATTTCCCGAATCGAGACGGAGCCAACAATTAATATGTATAAGATTTGCAAATAATCATAGTAAATTATTTTCGAGTAAATAGAAATTATTTGTAAGATCTTTCTGCTTGTATAATTAAAACGAGTTTCCATCATTTCCTTGAGAAGGAAAATATTTGTGTGGTGTATATTTTTATGCAACACACATGTAAGTGCCTCTACACACAATTTGTAGATACCAGTCATACTAATTAGTGTTCACAATTTTTATATAGGTGGATGGTCTTTTTATATATGCTTTTGTAAGATGTGTTTATGATTGTGTTGCTAATGTATTTTACATGTTGGTCTTTTGAACTTCATGAAGACCAATCTCCAATAGAGCAAGTCCGGTTGACTGTACCCACAACAGATGATCCAAAAATACCTACGCTGACATTCAGAGTATGGATCATTGGGATAATTGGTTGCATCATCATGTATTTTGTGAGTGTATTGACTTCCTTTAGGCAGAACCCAGTTACAGTCCCTGAATTTGCGGCTACAATATTGTGCTACTCTCTCGGGAAGCTCATGGCACATGTACTCCCAACCAAAGTCATGAGGATTCCAGGAACAAGAATAAAGATTTCCCTAAACCCAGGTCCATTCAGCATAAAGGAACATCTACTGAGCACAATGATCTTTACTTCTGGTCTAGATACTCCTCCAGCAATAAATATTTTTGCCGCCACAAGGGCCTATTTCAGGATATATATTCAACCGATGGCGTTCTTTTTTCTTCTGCTGACGACAAATGCAAGAATCAAAGTTCCTTCAAAAGTTTTGACTATCAATCGTACTGATATGCTTAAAAGAATGAATACATAATCTAGAATGAAGTGCCTTGTTTTCATCTCTTCGGCTATGGAAGTTTGGAAAAAAAAGGGCCAGAAATATATTATCATGTTTACTTTATGTTTTTCCAATATATTAATACAACCACAACCCTGATTTCTTATATAATTTATGATATTTACACAGCATATTGCATATGGATTTTCTGGCTTCTTCATCAAGTTTTTTCTGACCCGGTCAGATATGTGGTGGCCCGAAGTACTATCGGATGTAACAATGTACAGGTTTGTCGTAACGTCACATTTTTAAATATTATTATTCATTTGTTTGGATTGTAACCTAATAGCTTTGTCACACTGACTAAATTGTAGGGCATTTCACGAGAAGGAAGAAAAATCAAATGCAAGGCTATCAAGAATCCAATTTTTCTTCATGGGTTTTTTCACTAGTTTTTCATACTACGTCATTCCGGGATACTTCTTTCCCTCTATTAGTACGGTGTCATTTGTCTGCCTAATTTGGAAAAGGTCTATCATTGCGCAACAACTTGGCTCTGGTATTAATGGTTTTGAGATTGGTTCATTTGGCCTTGATTGGTCAACAGCTACGAGCTTTACAGGCAACCCTATTTACTTCCCTTTCTTTTCCATTGCCAATACAATGGTTGGATTTATTATATTCATGTATGGTGTCATCCCCTTTGCCTACTGGACGAATTCATTTAAAGCAAAGCATTTTCCTATTATTAGTCCAGAAGTGTATGATGTCTATGGTGGTAGATATAACATGTCAAGAGTTTTCGATGGAACTAATTTTCAATTCAAGAAAGAAGGGTATGATAGTTATTCAGAGTTGTACTTGAGTATTACGCTGGCGTTCTCTATTGGATTTGGATTTGCAGCTCTAGCAGCATCTCTTACCAACATTGTACTTTCTCACGCTAGGTAAGAAAAGAAGCATGAATTTATTTTGAATATAATTCCATTGCCCTATGATTAAAGGATGTTTTTTAATGTTCATAGTTTTGGTATTTTACTTGTGTGTTTTTCCACATTTTACTTCACTTTGTTGTTTGAAAAGATTAACATTCCATTTGAGCATGCAAATAAGTTGAACCACCCAATACTACAGAACTAGAATATTGACAATATTCTCCATCTAGCAATCGGATGTGCTAGTACCCTCATAGTTGGGTGACTTTTTAGTCTAGAGCAGTGCATAATTCATTTTGGTTCTAATATATGTTACTATATATAAAATGGTAATATTATTTCATTTGGTTTAAGCCAGATATGATTTTTCATACATAATCGAATAGTTGGAATCTAGCATGGTCACGTTACCCTCTCGCGGGTGACCGAGGGAAACCCTAGCCGGACCTGTCACTAGTACAAAACCAAGCATCCAAGACAACACCTAGATCCGGTTAGAGTAGACAAAATTAGAACCTCATGTGATGCTTTACGTCATACAATCAATAATTTAGTTCTGTCTCGGCAACTATTAGAGTCGGTCATAACTATTTCATGTCTCCAATAATCTTACATTAGAGTCTCCTAATATTGAAATTTACATACGCCTATTAGTAATGATTGTCTCTAATTTTTTTTGGCACCAATTATAACACGCACGGTTACATGCTCGGCCATTTCATCAAACGACACTACACACATGGTCGCAAATTTGAACACACGTACCTACATAAATCAATTCGCGAAATAGTTACTAACCGAGCTTATGATCGAATTGACATCCACGTAGCTACTAAAATAATTACATCATCGGTCGCCCGCCGGCCTTCTCCAGCAGCGGAACTGCTAGTACTAGTGGGGGTTACAAATTTTTACAATATCACACTCAGCAAAATAATCACATCATCTCTGGCCAGCCTTCTTTGGCGGCGGAAGCTAGTACTATACTAGCTATATAAGTTTACTACTTGCGCCGGCGGTCAGAGAACTAGTCCTCGTGGGAGGATATGGCGATGAGGCCCGGGCCATCAACCTCCTCTGAGATGTCGGAGATCATCTCCTCGTACGAGACAACGACGGCGGTGTCCTCCATCTCCATGTCCTCGACGGTGGTGTCCGCAACGTCCCCACCGGTGTGGAAGGGTCCTCCATATCCACACCGTCGGCGTGCGCACCATTTTGGATTGTTTTGAATTTTTTGGAATTTCTTAAGCTGGTTTAAGGAAAAAGTCAAGGCGGTGGGCATGACCGTTCCTAGCTAGGGGTTGAATATTGAGAAACTCTTGGTGTATCTATGATGAAATAGGCAGTTTCCATCGGAATCGGCAGAAACTTGTGTTTTTTCAAAAGAGCTGGATGGAAACCTTTTCATATGAAACAAATTGGTTATTTGTGCATCTAACATGGTCTAGTATTTTAAAAAATTGTAGCTCTCAAGTTTTGCAACATATTTATGGTAGGTCCTTCACAAAAAAACCCCATTTTTTACACTCGGAAAATAGAAAATGGTTTTTTGCTTCAATGAAAAGAAAAACTTCCTCCGTCAACATTGTCCGTGCTTCCAAGATGCATGTTTGTGTCGAATATGGGAACATTTAAGAAGACTATGCCGTGGATATAGCCATAACACTCGTCATTTGGCCCAAAACCGTCGAATGTTCGGAGGAGATAGCTTATTTTTGTGAACACATTTTCAACACAACTGTCATATTCCAAGTTTATTATTTTTGGTGTATACTAGGACCTATATAATGACACCACACGAAGATCTCGCATCATTTCGGGTTGTTTTGAATTTTTTGTAATTTTCTAAGCCGGTTTAAGGAAAAAGTCAAGGCGACGGGCATGACTGTTCGTATCTAGGGGTTGAATATTGAGAAACTATTGCTGTATCTATAATCAAATAGGTACTTGTGTACCTAAAAATGATTTTTCCCAAAAATCATGAGCAAACTATGAGGTACATGTAGTTCAAATTTGACCAGTTTCCACCAGAATCGGCATAAACTTGTGTTTTTCAAAAGAGGTGGATGGAAACCTTTTCATATGAAACAAATTGGTTATTCGTGCATCTAACATGGTCTAGTATTTTAAAAAAATTGTAGCTCTCAAGTTTTGCAACATATTTATCGTAGGTGCTACACAAAAAAAATCATTTTTTACACTCGGAAAATAGAAAATGATTTTTTGCTTCAATGAAAAACAAGTCTTATATATGATGGAAAATATTATATGGATGTCATATTTGAATTTCTCTTATTTTTCTAATCTATATAGAGATATTATTTGTCAAATTTCGATTTACGGATTTATAGATATGAATTATTCATTATTATATAGAAAAGGAAACAATGTCAAATATTATTTTAATTCAAGATTATTTGAATTCAAATTTATTATTAGGTATTATATTTTATATAAATAATTATTTGAATTCACAAAATAAAAGAGTGTGACATGATGGTCCAAGAGTTGAGGTTAACATGATTGATTGGATAATATTGTCAACAACACATCCGTTGTTTCTAGGTAGATCACTAGAAAGGAAATAGTTAAGCGTGCTGGGCCTGGAGCAATCTCATGATGGGTGTCCGATCGGGAAGTGTTGGTAGAGATGAGTAATATAGATTAAAATTAAAAATTCTTAAAGATAAAAATAAATGTGACTAGAGTGTGGTTAAGTGGTTAAACAAGTGAAATAAAAAATATGCAGAAAACAATTTAAAAAAAGAAATCCAAATCTTTTTTTGGAAAATATTTTGAATTTTTTTTAAAATAATTGCGTGCATATACGCCGATGGGGCTCCCCGTTGGCCTAAATGGGATACGTCGACGGGGAAGCCGCTTTGCCGACGGATGTAGAGGCCGACAGTGATACGATGACGGCCACCGTCGGGCACTACAGACGCCGACGGGGATTGGGGTTTCGCCGACGGGCTGCAACCGTCGGCGTACTGACTGGCTCCCGTAGTGTCATGTCTACTATGTTGCCGAGGGTTGACACTATCATGCATCTTTTAGATTGATCTCACGAGTGCCCAACGGCCAACTCGTGCCCCCGGTCAACCGCGCCCTGATCGGGGGCGCCCAACCGATCTATGGTTGGTGGGCCCTTGTGCCATCGCTATAAAGACAGGTGAGGGACCGGGGCACGCAATACGAGTTTCGCCGCCGCCACTTCCCTCACCAGCAATCATTACGGGAGGCGCGATAAACGCCGACGGCGAATAGTCGGCCCCCGTTGGCGTCGCGCGCGGGAACGAAATGGCAGCAACCTGGCCGTCGGCGTAGAACGGTTGTTCGCTGCAGCGTTGAATCCCCGTCGGCGTAGACGCCCGTCCCCGTCGGCGTCGTAGTCAACGTCGGCGTCGCCGCCGTTTTCTTATCCACGAAACGAGGGGCCACATCCACCACACACCGTTCCTTATTCTTGCAACACACGCGCGCTCCCTCCTCCTCATTTAGCCGCCGACGCCGCCGCTCCCGCCTCCCCCACCGGCTGCCCGCGATCCCCCGCCCCTCTGCCCCGCCCTCCAACGCCCCTCGATCTGCCCTGCCCTCCCCCGCCGGCTGCCCGCGATACCCAGCCCGTCTGCCCCGCCCTCGACCGCCCCTTCACGCGTCCGTCGGCGGCGAACTCGGGAGGTGATGGGCTGTCGTGCGTGCAGCTACCCTCCCCCGTGCCCCTCCCATCGAGCTGCTCCCGGGAGTGCTCCCCTCTCGCGACACAGTGAGGTAATTATTTTTTTATTCTTTAGTTATTGTTAGGTAGTTATGTTAGTTAAATTACTAGTTGATGTTAGGTAGTTATTTTATTGTTAGGGAAGACAAATTTTAGTAGTTTTTTTTAGTTGATGTTAGTTTGAAGTTAATTTAGTTGCTAGTACGAGGTTAGTATTAGCTAGGGTTAGAATTATTTTAGCTGATAGTACTAGGTTAATATTAGAGTTAGAATTATTCTAGTTGATAGTCCTAAGTTAGATTAGGGATGTTAATTTAGTTAATGATGCAATTTTTTTGTACAGGAGATTAGAGCCGCCACGCCGTCGACCACCTACACCGCCACGCCAGGCTCTCGACCCCGTCGGCATTGTCTAGAGCCGCCACACCACGCTCTCGACCCCGCTACCGTTGTCTGGAGCCGCCACGCCCCCGACCCGGTCGCACGCCGTCGTTCGACTACCTCCTCTACCGCCGAGGGTGAACCAAAATTTCGTCTCCTCTCTCGCATTTAGTTTTGTCGCGTCACCTAGGTGTCATTTCCTGTCCGCAAGCATTACGAAGATAAATATGTATTAGAGGTAGGCATATTTTGAACCGTAACGCATGCGGCATTTACGACATAGTCGGCGGATGCGTAGTTGGGTACGTTTTCCATGTTCTGCTCTGGTCTGGGTCAGGATTTCGGTAGCGCCTCCTCGTTGTTCTCCTTATGCACATCCTCTCGGCCTTTTTCGGAGACGTGTATTGGGAGAGCAGCGGGGAGGTGCTGCCGAAATTCTGTCTCGGACCGGGGTAGAGCATGGAAAACGTACTCAATCTACGGATCCGACGGCTGCTAGGACCCTTACCAATTAGGTTGATGGTTCATTTTGCACGGTAGAAAAAAAATACTATGATGCAATTAATATCATGCTATATATGTTGTTTGGCTCCGAAATAAAACAGAGGATGGCTGATAATGGGTGGCTATATAATGGCCGAACTAGTGCGATTGAAAGGTCAGATGAATGGGTATGGAAGACGGATTTTTTAGTCAAGGAGTTAGCGCGTGGTTCAAAAGCAGGCCTTCATCCATATTGACCTTGCAGTCATTGTAGGAAGTGTCAGCGTAAGGGAAAATACGATCTTATGGGTATATGCCAGGCTTCTTCACGACGGTCTACTTTGCTAAATATGAACGTGAGAGTGGAAGGGTGATGCGACAGCGGAGTCAATGGCAAGGAGGACGATGGGATTAGAAACTTTCTGAATGATTTCCATGATTCCTACATGCTAGATTGGCCACCTTCACATGAGGAACCGGAGGAACCATGTGAACAAGAGGAACTGTGTGAATCCGAGGAACCGGAGCCTACCGCGAAGGCCTACTTTCATATGATGGAAACGACTGAGAGACCTTTGTACGAGGGTGCAGGTATTTCTCAGCTCGATGCCATCTCGCAAGTACTAGACAAAAATCACGAGTACGGCAACACCCATTCATGCTTTGAAGCTCATCGGAAAACATATTGTAACATGTTGCCCGAAGGACATTGTTTGCCTAAAAGTATATACGAGACGAAGAAAATCTTGCGAGAGCTCAACATGGATTATGAAAAGATAGATTGTTGTCCCGAAGGTTGCATCTTGTTTCGGCAACAGTTTGCCAATGACACGTGATGTACCCTGTGTGGAGCCTCTAGGTATCATGAGGTAAAGGCAGCGGATGGTCAGAAAAAGTAGACAAAAGTCGGCATGAAGATTCTTCGTTATCTCCCATTCATAAAAAGAATCCGGTGGCTTTACATGAAGAAGGAGTCTGCCACACAGATGACGTGGCACGAAATGGGGAAGAGATACGAGGACGAGTACGGACGGGTAAAGATGGGACATCCATATGATGGTTAGGCATGGAAGAATTTTGATGTAAAATACCCCAAGGAGGCAAAAGAGGCTCGAAACATCAGAATTGCGATAGCAACCGATGGATTCAATCTGTATGGTATGTTGACTGCCTCGTACAGCTGCTGACCCGTGTTTGTTATTCCGCTCAATCTCCCTCCCGGAGTCCTAATGAAAAGGAAGACCATGTTCATGTCGCTGGTCATTCCAGGGCCTAAATACCCGAGGAAGAATTTGAGTGTCTATATGCAGCCGCTTATGGAAGATCTGTATCACTCTTGGCACCACGGGACTATGACATACGACCGTGCATCAAACAGAAACTTCTTGATGAAAGTTTGGTTCCACTATTCCATGCACGACATGCCAGGGTACGCCCTGTTCTGTGGATGGTGTACAACTGGTAAGTGGCCGTGCCCAGTGTGTAGGAACAAACTTGAGTTGCTTTGAATAAACGGGGGTAAGAAGTATTCCAAGTTCGACAGCATCGCAAGTTTATCAAAAGAAGGCATCGGTTTAGAGAAGACAAAAATAACTTCAAAAAGGGAAGAGTTGAGCGTGAAGAGAAAGAGATACCAACTTTCGATGGTGCAGCTGTCGATGCCTAGCTACATGCTCTCGTGCTTGCTCCGGGAAACGGCCCACAATATGTGGGATATGGTGAAACACACAAATGGAATCACGTGTCTGGCTTGACGCAGCTCAAATATTACAAGGACCTCGAACTACCCCATAATATAGATGTGATGCACACCGAGAAGAATGTTCGAGAGTCTCTGTTTCACACAGTGCTGAACATTCCTGAGAAGTCAAAGGATAATGTCAAGGCTAGAGTCGATGTTAAGAATCTATGATAGGGAGATATTACACATGCAGCCTCCTAACAACCGTCGAAAAAATTGGTTCAAGCCGCATGCTGACTTATTCCTTACTAGTCTTCAAAAGAAGGAGGCATTCATGTGTCTCAAATACGTCGTGATGTTCCTTGACGGTTCTTGTTCGTACGTAAGTAAGGGAGTCAATCTTGCAAGGGGAAAAGTCACCGGGCTCAAGAGTCACGACTATCATATTTGGATTGAGCGGCTGATGCCAGTGATGGTTTGAGGGTATCTCCCTGACCGTGTGTGGCGAGTGCTCGCAGAGTTGAGCCATTTCTTCCAAACGCTCTGCGCTAAGCAGATATGTCCCCTGATTATTCAGAAGCTACATGATCTAGTGTCGTATTTGCTATGCAACTTAGAGATGATATTTCCGCCAGGCTTCTTTACTCTGATGGCACATCTAGTTGTCATCTCGCGAACGAGGCTCTCTTGGGTGGACCGGTGCAGTTCTGTTGGCAGTTCTGTATTGAGAGAGAGTTTAAGTATATTCGAACCAAATGTGGAAACAAAAATCGGATTGAAGCATGCATAGCTGAGGCAGCTATCCTCTAGGAGATGGCATACGCTAGGCTAACGTAGTTTCCCGATGATGTTCCCACTATGCATAACCAGGCCTCTCGATACAATTTCTACGAGCCTAAGCAAGACCCCAAGCTCCTCCTCTTCAAGTGTCCCGGTGGCACAAAAAAGTATACCTTGACCAAGGAAGAGCTGGAGTGCGTAATGTTATATGTTCTCTTGAACATGGATGAACTGGTTCGTGATGAGGGGGAAGCAGGAAGTTTACTCAGCTAAAATGGTGAACCTAATTACTTTGCAACTAGTAACTCGGTTTCGCTCTAATACATATTTATCTTATTTTAGCCAATTGAAGGATAAAATGTGGTTGGGAACGGTGGATCCCGATGAAGTCGAGATGGACATTCTTCTGACAGAGGGTGCCCCCGGAAAGTTAAATTCACGGCTTGGTTCAGGGAAAAGGTAATTTCTAGCATGTCCCCCTACCTTGCAATCCATGTCTTGTCCTTTTTATTACACATAACTAATGCACTGAACTTGTAGGGAGCTAATCCCAATGTTGTGATGTCCGATGAGTTGAGATGTGTCTCCCAAGAAAGTAACCGTAGAGTCAAGGCGTATGAGAAGTATAATGTGAATGGGTATCGCTTCCATACAGAGTTTCACTAGAACAGTCGGCCTAATGCAAAAACTTTAAATACCGGGGTCTTCACAAAAGGAGCTGGTGAGGTTGACTACTACGGAAGGTTACAGAACGTATATGAGCTGACGTACAATAATACGAACATAGAACTCAAGCTCGTTGTGTTCAAATGCCACTGGTTTGACCGAAAGCATGGATAGAAAAGTACCCCTTCCATTGGGTTAGTTGAAGTGAAGCCTTCAACCACCTACAGCGGATCTGATGTCTTCATTGTGGCCCATCAAGCCAAGAAAATTTATTATTTGCCCTACCCATGTCAGAAAGAGGGAGTTAAGGGCTGGGAAATCGTGTTCCAGGTGTATCCACATGGGAAGCTACCGATGCCCTACGACGACGATTATAACAACATTAACCCTAAAACACACGAGGGAGTTTTCTATCAAGAGCAAGAGAACTTTGGAGAATTTGACATACAAGGTCTCGAGAATCTCGGGGACGATGCACCGACAAGGGGTGAGGTAGTGGTGAATATAAAAGACATATACATGCTCAACAAGTTGCAGGAGGAAAATGACAACGATGATGAGCCTCCACCGTGCGAGGAGCCTCGAACTTACTTCACCCGTGATAGTGACGATGAGAACCTAAGAATTAATTATGAGAGTGATTATTCGTGGTGAGGGTCTTTTTTATGTCATTATTATGCTTAGTATTTATCTTTATGCTTAGTATTTATTTATGTCTTTATTATGCTTAGTATTTATCTTTATGCTTCGTATTTATTTATGTATTTATTATGCTTAGTATTTATCTTTATGCTTACCCTCTGTTTGGATGTAGAAAAAACTTGCTCGGAATTGAATTGGACTAGAATACCAAATCTAAGACGGAAAGGAAATGACATCCAATTCGAATTCTATTGTTTGGATGTGCCTCGTATTTGTTGTTGGAATTAAAGGTAGCAACAAATTCCAAATCTTGTTTGGTTGTGCAAACCATGGAATTAGCACCACTGACCACAGGAAACGCAACGACATGCGAACCACGCCGGGGATCTCATCCCAACTCCTCGAGTGTACCGTGGACGGGGACGACGATGCGGAAGCGGCGGTGCGCCGTGGACGGGTCGTATGCGTGGCAGGCCTAAAGCCGTCGTTGCCGGCATACCGGACGGCGTGGAACGGGCGGGTCGCCGGGTTGACGACGACGGAGCCGCCGATGACCAGGTTAACCACCAGAGAGAGGATGTCGCTCGTGGCAGAGAAGAGCCGGAGGCTCATGGAGGAGCTGAGCCGGAGGGGCACGCCTCCGCCGGGGTGGAAGGAGAGGGAGGCATCTGACAGAACGACGGCAACGGAGATGGAGTCGGGGGTGAGGACCTCGAAGTGGCCGTTGTGGAAGCGGGAGAGGACTGTGGTGGCCGACAAGGGGCACCGCGCCTGCGCGTGGGCGAAGGCGGGGTCGCGGAGACGGCCGGATGCGGCGACGGCGGGCGAACCTAGGCGACGGCGTCGGTGTTGCTCGATCTGTTTTCTACCTTACGAGCGAACATGTACGATGGGGGAGACGGGAGTCGTTTCCGTGCCTTTCCGAGGTGTGAGGCTCGGAAATTTCTCGCACAGGGCGGACGCGCGTGGGGGCTGCCTTGGAATTGGATCGCTTTTCCGTGGCCCAATTCTTATACCACCCCAAACAACAGAATCAGCCAGATTTCAAATTACGAGCTAATTTTCCTACATCCAAACAGGGGTTTAGTATTTATTTATGTCTTTATCATCATTGGTGTTTATTTTCTTACATGCTTCTTAATTGCATTACATTTTTATGCTTGCTGTTTACCCTTTCTAAATGCAGGTGATCCACCAATATGAGCCAAGGCAAAGAATCATCGAGCAGTTTGCTAAACTCGCTGTGCTAGAGGAAGCCTACCAAAAGTGGAAGGGAGCCTGTTCCCAACCATAGATACATTACTAATGAGGGTGGGAGCAGAGGTCAAGGACGAGGGGCAGTTGTGGTTCCACTCCCTCCGATGGGAGGACGAGGGCGAGGTGGCGGACGAGCGCTACTAGAGGGTGGTGACATACCCTCCGCTTCTGGCGACGTGGATTCACACTGCCGTGAGTTGGTGTCTCGAGACAAGGAGACGCAGTCTCGCGACGAGGGTACGGTGTCTGGCGGCGAGGGTACGGTGTCTCGTGGCGAGGGGTCCGCGAAGAAGCCGCTGATTCGTGGGGAAACGACTGTCCCTGGTGAGTCCAAGATGCCTAAAACCGAGGAGGAGAAAGTTTTCTTTGTTCCTAACAACATTGAGTAAGTTACTATACTAATTTTGAACACTCCATTTCATTTGTATCAAAACAGTTTGATATGTACTAATGTTTGATTATTCTGCAGCAACTGGTCTTATCCAGCGGGGAGCCGTGTTCCTAACACTTTGCTTGCAGCTCTGATTAGGAAGTACTGGCCGGGCTTATACACTGTGGTCCCCAACGGCGAGAAGAAGCTAGCCCGCCAGTGGGTAGACTATGAGGTCACCGATTTCCCGGGCTTCGAGACAGCTGCTGACGCCGTGATCAACATGTTCTGGGTAAGGCGAGGTTTTTCAATTACGTTCATAGTTGATGCCCCACCATGCTAACTCTTTACTCACGCAATCTTTTTTTGCATGTTTACAAAGATTCTTTAGAGTTCTTCCGGAGTATCAGGACTCGGCGAACAAGACTGTGTGGGGGGGCATGTAAGAAGCTGACACGACAGCAGTTCTACAATGTAAGGCATACCGTCATGCAAAATTAAGTTCTAAGAAATTCGGCAAGACGACGCCGAAGCATGAGAATGTGATTGCAAAGCCTCCGGTGACTTTGGAACATTTCATGGCGGTAAGTCAAAATTGTCAATGGTATCATATGTTGCCTTTAAACTGCAATTTGTATTATCTGTTCTTCAAAATGAGTCAGAGGACGCATGGGAGACGCTGGTGGCAATGTGGCTCGGGCAGAATGAGGAGTTCAAAGCCATAAGAGAGCGCAACAAAGAAAACCGCGACCATGAGGGGACACACTATGCGGGAGCTTGTAACCATGCTCGCTTCAAGGAAAAGATGGTATGTGCACACATCGAACAACATGAATTTATTCCCGTCGTGTTTCTATCTGGTATGCATAACATTTCTTTGGCGATGCAGGAGTCCATCACGGGTAATGCCCCTCTTACGAACATGGAAGCATGGGAGAAGATGAGGATCAAGAGGCCCAATCCATTCCAGCCTCAGCCCTCGCTTCTAGAGTACTTCGGCAGCGCTAGGATGGACTTAGATAGGTACTCGACGGTGTTCCGGGGTTTTCATCCGTGGGTGGATAACCCTATTCAGCAGGAGACCGACGTGAGGGCTTTGGTCGTGGGCAGGCACGACAGGGAGCATGTCCGTCTTTGCTACCTTGATCAGGTGACCCCGCGTACTCCCGAGTTGAACTTCACGCGTGTCAAGGCCACCCTCACTGCCGACGGCCCCGTTGTCCCTCCTCCTCGATGGACTTCCAAAGCTCGCGCCGAAGTAAGTTCTTCTCAATCTCAATCCATTTTCCTTAGTGGCTAACTTGACGAGATTCAACTTACATCGAGATTCATTTTTCTTGAAATTGTAGTTTTCTATAGGCGATGCCTACGATGCAGCTATGGCGGAGTACAACATTAAGTATGAGGAGTGGGCGCAGAAGAGAAGGGCCTATAACGCCTGTGAAGAACTGCGCGATGCTGTAAGTTTCACCATTTTCTTTCTGCAAATGATAACAAGTCTTATTCCCCCTACTTTGAACCTTTATTTCTGCAAAGCCTAACATCAAAAATATCTTGTAGGGGGACGAGAGGTTATATTTCACCCGAGAGAGGATTACATTACAAATTGCACGACCACCTAAGTCTGACCTGCTACCACCGTTTCCAGCGAAGGAGGACTTCACTCGAGTAGCCTACGTGAGTACACCGGTAAGTTATTTGCCAAACCAGTCTGTCATGTGCCCGCCAAGTTAGAGTTGCTAACTTCTGCTAAAAATGCATGTAGGGATCGGGACACTCAGGGGTTACTCCCTTTGGCCGTGCTGATGGCTCGCCAAGTCGCACGATCACACCGTTTCATCCCGCTCCTGGTGCATCGCCGAGTCCGTCGCGCGATGCCGATGCCCGTGCTACTCCCTCGCCTAGTTCCGGGCATGGTCCGATGGCGAGTACCCAGCGCAGAGCGTCAACTATTCTCACTCGGTCCAAGATGGCACACCGAGCTCCCGCGAGATCTAGTTAGCTAGGACGATGTCGATCGACTTAGCTAGGATGGTCGATCTTTTTAATGCACGTTTGTGTATGATATCGGACTTCGTATGCATCGTTTGTAGGGAGCTTGTATGCTATATGGATGATATTTGAATTTTGTGCATGCTTATTTGGTTCCAATTTTAAGTTTTATGCTATTTAATTTGTATTTCAAATCTGCAATTTGAAATCGAATAGCAGCAACCAGGAAAAAACAGAGAAAAAAAATGGAAAAAATGTATACGCCGACGGCCTCCCTGTCGGCCTCTGCACGCAAATGGGCAGGGGCGGCCCATAGGCCGATGGCCTGCCCGTCGATGTATCGACGCTGAAGCCTCAGCGCACGCCGCGTGGCCCGTTGGGCCAAAGGGGTCCCAATGGGCGTCTCGACGCCCGCGCGCCCATCGCATGCCACGTTGCCCAATGCGCCAACGGCCCGCCCCATCGGCGTCTGAGTTTTTCCACGATGTAACGGATCACTGCGGGGCCTACCATAGCGTTTACGCCGACAGACTCTGGATACGCCGACGGGATTGTTCATACGCTGACGAGGTTATACTCCGACGGCGAGACGCCGACGGTTTTGGGAGGTCATACGCTGACGAGGTTATACTATCGCAGAAGGCATATTTTGAGAAAGTTCTCAAAAAGTATAATACGCATGCGAGTTCTGCCACGCCTGCTCCTATAGTTAAGGGCGATAGTTTTGGGAAATTCCAATGTCCCAAGAACCAATATGAGATCAATCAAATGAAAGCAGTACCATATGCTTCGGCTTTTGTAAACTCACAATATGCACAAGTGTGCACTCGCCCTGACTTAGCTTTTATCACCGGGGTACTCGGTAGATATCAAGAGAATTCAGGTACAGAGCACTGGAAAATGGTAACGAAAGCATTGCGTTATGCGCAAGGCACCAAGGACCTCATGCTAACACACAGAAGAACTGATTCCCTAGAGATAAGAGGGTATTCGGATGCAAATTTTGCGGGAGACAAATATGGTAGAAAATCGACGTCAGGATATATGTTTACTCTCACAAGAGGAGCTATTTCGTGGAGAACCTCCAAACAGTCAATAATTGCATCATTCACAATGTATGCAGAATTTATAGCATGTTATGAGACCACGGGGCAGACGATATAGTTAAAGAAATTTATATACGACTTGAAATTGGTAGATTGTATTAGTAAACCACTAAAGATGTACTGTGACAACCAACCCGTAGTATTTTATGCTCACAACTACAAGTCGAGTAATGCTACAAAGCCAATAGAAATAAAGTATTATGTTGTGAAGGATAAAATGCAGGATCAAACTATAAGTCTCGAGCATGTAAGGACAAAGGATATGCTTGCGGATCCGCTAATGAAAGGCTTACCACCCAGTGTGTTCAAAGAACACATAGCCGGCATGGGTTTAACGGAAAGCCTATGATTCCTAGATCAAGAGAGACTCAAAAAGAAACAATTTTTGTTTCAAAACAAAAAGGTACATTGTACCTGTATGATTCTATCATCAACTGAGCTGTGACGATGAAACATGTTGTATGTATCAATATCTGATGAACAAGAAAAAGTAAAAGGTATAAAGATAAAAGTAAAAGTTGAGATCAAGGGGGAGAATGTTAGATTGATCTCACGAGTGCCCAACGGCCAACTCGTTCCCCCTGGTCAACCGCGTCCTGATCGGGGGTGCCCAACCGATCCATGGTTGGTGGGCCCATATGCCAGCGCTATAAAGACAGGTTAGGGGCCGGGGCACGGGATACGAGATTCGCCGCCCCCACTTCCCTCATTAACAATCCCAAACCGATCTAGGGTTAGCGCCTGCGCACGGGAAGCTCCATCACCAGCACGATGTCCACTGCCTCCACTCCATCTCCCTCGAAGGGATCTGAAGGTGGTAGTCTCTCCCTCTCTATGCATCTCTCTTCTACTCTTTGCATCTCTCTCTCGACTCTCGAGTAGAGTAAGAGAGGCACAACCATTGTTTATACCGTGAACATCTAGTCCTAGTTGATCTTGGCGTTCTAACAGCATCAGCCAATGCGCCAATCCCTTGGTGTCCATGTCCAACGCTTCAATTAATTCATGTTGTCCTTCGTCGCTTCATCCATCCTTGGCGATATTTGCTTCTATTTCATTTGAGGAATGGATTCGAAATTTCCTGATCGGCTTATGGTTGGAACGGGCCTTGTAGTGGATACTGTCGCGACTTATTAGGCAAAATCACCACTTTTGTGGTTGAAATTACCGAACTGTAGCACTTAAAGGTTTCTGAGATGAAAACCTCCAAAAAAAATACGATTTTTGCAAAAAAAAAAAAAACTCTAAAACCGAATTGAATGCGAACTGACACTAAATCTGACATGGGAGGCCCATTTGTTAGGGCCAAATTGATGAGGTGGACATGGACCCGCTTTTTAGTCGAACTAAAGAGAACAACCTTTTTTTCATCTCTCTCACCCTGTTGATCACGGTAGGTCAGGCACCCGAGCACCGCTATGCCGATCTCCTGTTCGTCGACCACCGTGTCCCTCTGCGTAGATATTGAATTATTGACACAGACGTATCATGTATCCTCGCCCCATACCCGTCCCGTTGTATTTCAGCGGCCCTCGGAGGATCACCCATGCCGTCTCGTAGGTCCAAGTGTAAGAGTCCACTAGTATTTCTCCTTAATCTCATCCAATCTGGACTACAAGGTCGAATTCAGATGAACATTGGTGAGGAACTAGGAGGAAGAAGGAGTACATGGTACACACCCACACGCACAGGCCAAGCCAGTCCTCGACCGAATCCGCCATTCTCTCTGTTCCTTCCAAGCCGCCTCTGGTTGCGGGCGACCCCTCCGTATAATTTTCTTTTTTTGAGAAAAACCCCTCCGTATATATGGCTTCGTCTCCTCCTAAACTGGTTTCCAAGCAGGCCCATGGCCTAACAGTGCAGCCGTTTGGTCAGCCCACGTAGACACCAAAAGTGGCGGACCTAGGATTTTGGTACTGGGTATGCCGCATAAAAAATTTATTGCCCATTTCAAAAAAAATCTATCTATAAATTTAATAAATAATTGTAAATTTGCATAGTAATATGGTGCATAAATTAAATTGATGCTCTCTGCTTGCAATGTTTCTTTTGGAAAGTATGTGCATACTGTCTGCATGGGCCCTTCAAATATATGCTTCTCGAATTGCATCTTGGTCATTAAGAAGATGTACGTTCGAAAAGGAGTAGGTTCAACGATTCAAAAAATTGTTTAAGGCAAAAAAGATCACGTATTTCGAGAAAAATACGTTCACGTATTAAAAAAACTATCACGTGGGTTTCAATAAATGTATGTATGGATTAAAAAGGATTCATAAATTGTTTACATATTATTTTGAATATCTAGTAGTACTAAACAGGACAAGTAAAACAGATCATGAATTTTGTATTCTGTTCAAGAATTGGAACTCATGTATTTTATCATGCATTAGGAGCTAGCTTGCCTGTCCTTTTTTTTTAATCTATTTTGACGAGCTGTGCATACAACATTTTCTGTAACAGGAAGCAGCCTATAGCTTGAACGTACAGTATTTATTTATTTATTTTTTGTGTGAACTTATTGGACGAATGAATGGAGGCACAGCTGTAAGGGAACATTCTCATTTTGTGTAGCTTCAAATTAATGGCCCGGCCCAGTCGGACATTCCTTGAAGCAATTACTGCGTAAGTGCTAAAGGGCTCCCATTTTGTCGTGTGATAATCACAGCAGACGTTACCGGGGGTAACTTATCTTAGGGCAAGTCGACTCTGGTGTTTGGGAGAGGGTTTAGCTCAGAGGAAAACATGATGATATGCGATCTGGTAGCCGGCAATCAAGTCGTCGAGTCCCCGATCTCGATATATTAACTCAACTCTCGTGTTACACTGGATATTCGATATCAGGCGATATTGCTAGAACTCTTGGGGTCTCTCTAAACCTAACCTACGGGCCGGCTTATAAAGCATCCGAACCCCCTGGCCTGCTCTCCAAGGCGTACTCTGAATCCAACCCGGACACTGCTTACGAAACCCTAAACTTCCTTACCGGAACCCACAATCCGGGTTACCAGGCCTACGATCTTGGGCCTTCTAGAAGCTCCTTTATCCTTAGCCGGATCTCGCGCAGCGTCCTTTGGCCCGAGTTACACCTTGGCGTTGGCCTACCGGGTTATCATCCCTCCATCAGTAGTCCCCAGAATAGCTTGGGCTTCACAGGATCATCCTTGAAGCGCTCGCTATTCCCTGCAAAAGTATCAAATGTACAAGTCCATAGAGGCCGGGTTAAGGTGTTTTGATAAACAGCTAGGCCTAACTCCAAGGTGGCCATATAGTAACCCGGTTTTCTAGGTCCTTCTTTACTTTTTCCGGGTCAACGCTCTGATAAGAATGTCAAAGATCCGGCTTGCTTTACTCGATAATTGGTCCTGATGTTGCGGAGAGGATCTCCTTCTTATCTCTGTCAGAATATCTCGTCCAACACTTAAAGCATATCTCACCAAATCCGGGCAGATAGCCGTTATTCCAAAATTTTCGGTTCCCGCCCGTTGAACTAGGTTTATCCGCCCGCACCCTTATAAATAGGTAGTTAGGGGTCAACCTAACCCCAACGGCTCATTTCCCCCTTTTTCTCCTTCTCTTCACTTCCGCGCTCAAGCTCGCAGAGCACCGTCACGGAGACCTCGCGCGCGTCACCGAGCCAATCCGCCGCCGGCTACGCTCCGCCACGATTCGCCCCGCGCCGCCGCCAAGATCCGCCACTGCACCCCCGACCTGCCCGCCGGGAGTCGCAAAGGGGCACCAAGACTGTGCTATTTGCCTCCGTCGGGCTTTACTTCAATCTCCTCTAGTAAGTTTCCCATATCCATTAATTTGACCTCGCAATTTCTCAATTTACTCCAGATCGGATCTAGGTCAATCCGCGGGTCATTTTTTCTCGCCGCGCCGAATTAGACCCCACAATCCCACGCTAGTTCATCCAATAGCATGATAGATGGGCACATATCACTCTCCTATTATCATTAATCATTAATTTCTCCGTAGAATCGCCCGCAAGTTTTCTAATCTAGATCCATTTCGTCCGTATTTTCCGCGCATGTCATTGACACCCGGAAAATCCTCTTCTTCCGGCTCTTTTGCTTGCAGTAGATACATGGGCAATCATCCGTCTTCCTTAAACATTTTTCAATATGTGAGTACACAACAATTTCTATAATGATACCTGATACCCGGATAACTTGTAGTCTTTGCTCCGTAGAATGATACCCGGATAATTCTTAGCTTCCATGTTTTCTCGATATCGCTTGCAAATACTCGGATAGCTCATGGTTTCCGAGTCTTACTTCTTGTGCCTTGTTATCTTGTGCTTTGCAGGTTGATCACATGGCTCCCAAGAAGCAGGGGAAGCAACCAGCCAAGGCCAAGACCACCAATTCCATATCCGCCAACTGGGCGCGATCCACTGTTACGAAGGCCAAGCTAGAAGAGCTGGCCGAGTTAGGGGTTCTCCCTTCTGAAAAAGATATCCATTGGAGGGTGCCGGGTGACCCGGGGGTTCCGTCCTCCGGGTCACCCTTTCTTTCGCGAGGTCCTGAGCCACTATGGCCTCCGGGTATTCGACATAGGGCCTAACTCTATGTTGAATATTACCCATATCATTGTTCTGTCCGAGTCATACTTGTGCACTCCGCCAAGTTTGGCTCTCTTTATCGAACTTATTCAGTGCAAACCGTGCCGCGAAAGAGGTGACGGAGCACTTCTTGCTTGCGGCGAGGTCTCTATCCAGCGCCGCAAGAATTCGCCAATGCCACCTCTCACTCTCAACTCCCACGTCAAACACTGGCAACTCTCATACTTTTACTGCCGAGACACCTCCCCACCCGGCGAAAAGAAGCTGCCGGGTTACTCGGAGGGCCTCCTCGATATCTCCGAGACCTTCAACGCTTTTGCCCCTGACTCGGACAGGGAGGCAATCCAACCTTTGTTGGCTAAAATTGCTATTCTTTCAGCCCAAGGTCTCATTGGGTTTAACCTGGTGAAAACTTGGGTTGATTTCCGGATCCAACCCAATTCCATCCGCACAAAGTTAATGTGCGAGTACTCGGGGCACACCACGGACACGCTCCGATATTCCACCAATAGCTTTGCAACCCGTGACACCAAGAAGACTATCAAGGGCTTCTTGACAGAGAAGTTGGAGGTAATCCGGAATATAGCCGGGTTAGAACCCTTTACGCGCGAGAACCCGGCCCCTGAGGTAGAGATCCGGCTTTCATATTTTTACCTTCACACTTTCCACTCGATACAGCTGTTAACCCTCATTCTTATATCTTCATCTCAGGCCGATGATGCTTTTTGGAAGATTGAAACTCCTCCTAACTATGAAAGTCCAGAGGAGAAAGAAGACGCCGTTAACTCGGATGAAGGTACATTCCAAGTTTCACTTAGTTTCTTTGAGCTCATTGTTGCTCCTTCTTCATTTTCCGACTGTAAACCTTGGTAACCTTCAGAACAAGAGGACAAGGATGAAGAAGAAGAAGCTGAAGGCAAGGTGGAGTCAGCAAGCGACGAAGACGACGCTGACCCGACAATCAAGGTCGGAGCAAAGAGGAAACTCCGAGGGGTCGTCTTCAAGGTTCCATACCGCTTCCTTGCCTCTAAACCATATTCCTTTGATAACATGCATGAGCTGAACCGGGAGTTATCCAATTGGCCGTACTTGAAGGATCCGCTCGTGACCAAGCGCCGAATGACTCGGAACTTTCCGGGTGATGGCGCTCTTAATCAAGGTATTTCGTCGTCTCCGGCTCGACGCGCTGGTATTCACCTAGTCCTTTTTTGAATATCAAAATCTTTCTGAACCATCCCCTCACAGGACAATTCCATGTCTTGCTTGATGTTTTTCAGTTTCGTCCGGGTCCAGTAGCGAGTTCCCCTCGGACTACATGGTGAATCCCGGGTAAAGTTCCTTTCCTGATGCTCTGTCACCTTTCCATAACTTTTTCCAGTTGTATGCTAACTGCTTACTTAGACCGTCCATAGAGCCGCGGTCACTATCAGTGACCAAGAAAATATGGAGACCGATGACCCGGGTAACGAGAACCCCACTGACGATGCGACGGCCGCAGCTGACGGCGAAGAACGACAAGTGCCACCAATAAACCCGGCTAATCAAGAAGCCGAGTATCCAATAGCCTCGCACGCACGCGAGGCAGAAGAAGCTGAAGCCTTTGGCATGGGAGGAGGGGCACCAGATTCCGATACTCGGACGACTCGGATACCTACCCCTGCACGGAAGAGAACTCCTTCTCCGAGTTTCCAAGATCCCGGGTCTTCCAACTTGGGCAACAACACCTTTGATCAAATGATGAATGCTCTCCTTGCCATGAAAGCCTCGGAGAGCGATATTCTAGAGCGTATGGTAGCAGAGCACCAGGTAACAATACTTGATATCTCGTGGTATCCATCTAGTCCCCAAGTTCCGAGTATAACTTGTTGAAGTTGTGCTCGGTACTTCGTGCGATACTCGGCTTGCCATGATACCCGACTAATTCTTATACTTTTGTCTCTTATAGGCACAGGCCACCCGGTCTGATGAAATTTTGCTCAAGACCGAACAACTTCTGCTTGCCGAGGTAAAGCGGAGAGAGGCCCTTGAGGCTGAAGTGGAAACCTTGAAGAAAGATGTTTCCAAATACAAGAAAAAGTGCACCACTGCTCAAACCGCACTGAAGAAGTTATCGGACCAAGTTACCGATACTTATCGCATCTTGCTTAGTAAGTTTTTTGCTGCTGATTGCTTTCATGCCTCTGCCTTGTTACTTGATTCGTGATACTCGGAATTACTGATGTGGCCCTTATTGTTTCAACTGCAGGCGCTAACCTTGCGGCCCCAGAAGAAGATGATGTTAAAAAAGTTAAAACTTTAAAGACTGTGCTTCGGACCTTCTTCGTCGGCACCAAGTGGATATTGGACGCCGTGCAATGGCCGACTGAGGCATATCCGGGTGAAGAAAATCTTATCCAAGCATGCTCCACCGTGCCTGCGTGGATCGAGCTCTGGAAACGCTCGGCATGCCGGGTTGGTATGACCCGGGCCTTTACGCTGGCTAAGGCTTACTTTCCTAAGCTTGAGCCGGCAAAGGTAATATCCGGGTTTCCAGAATTCAAAGCGGATGGCTCCAGGTTTGGGCCCAAGGACTTCAAGGCCGTACAATCCGCAGTGCGTCACTCGGCAACCACTTTGGCCGATAGTATGGACCTGCGCACGTTTATGAGTTCGTACGATGCTGAAAACAAAGTCGTGCAGGAGGAAGCACCCCCACCCTTCGATATTTTGGAGAAATGGAATGCCGATTCGGCCAGGAAAAGGGAAGAAACCGCGAAGAGGGAAGCCGAGTTAGGATCAGAGCCAACCACCTCTACGCCGGCTGTCTGCCCGCCTGTCCGTCCTGATGCGAAGAATCCGGGTGACGATGCTGGGAAAGCTGAAGAGCAAGCCCAGGACCAAGACCCGGAGGGCAAGGGCGAAGATGTGGACCCGACTCAAGAAGCCAAGTAAACAAATGCCATCATGATACCTTGGTCGTTCGATGCTTTTGTTCGAAACAGATATTCTTTTGACGGTGCACCTGTGCACCTTTGATACTAGTATCGAGATTTGTAATGCACTTTAATTCCTTGATATACTTCGTGCCTCTCCTGGCCTTTGGATGAATTTGATACTTGTCTGTTTTTTGAGCTTATTCTTGATATCCGACTTTCTTTATGGTTCCTTTTGTGAGGCTCGGTTTCCGAGTATCGTGGGTTTTGACAAGTGGACTTTTCTCTAAGTCCCCAAGTCCCCAAGACTCGGATGTTAGGGTTTTTCGAGCTTAGTAACTAAGCAACTTGTTTCTGTTTCGAAATCCCCAGTCCCCAAGGCCCGAAATCTGAGTCTGGGATGTGTGGTCTTTCCAAGAGAACAAATTGTTTTCTACTAAGCCCAAAACCTAGAGCCGTTTCACATAGGTATTGAAGTTATGCTTAATAAACGTTGAGTTTCCGGCTATTAGCCCTATACTCTGCATAACTTGTGGTTTAGATGACCCTTTTGACTATCTTGTACTATAAGCCGGCTTTCGCGTGGATATCATGTTGTTACATCTATACGAAAACAGGGTCAGGCAAGTCCCATTGGGCTTCATGGCTGATTGTAGTCGTAAGCAAGCAAATCATGCCACTTTTAGTGCGAGTCACATCGAGCTTAAGTAAGAAAAGTCAAGAAAATTTGGCTCCTTTGTCCGGTTATAAGATTGCAGCCGTACTCGTTTGCGAGTAATCGGCCCTTATAACTCATAGGCATCAAGGCCGGGTCTTTGAGTTTGTAAGTATGCTATTTAAGCAATCAGCCCCCAAGACCTAAATATATGCAACATACTTGAGGAAACTGATGTACTTATAACAATGAATAATACTTACCTGTAACCGAAGTAAAGATCATAACAAAATAAGACTTGATAACGCATGTGAAGAAGACATATTGCTTAACCATCTCTTTATTGATAAGAGAAAGTTTGGGTCAGCAGGCCGCCTCATTAAAAACCTTCCAGTCCCCTTAGGTACCCTGGATAGGAAAAGAGTGCGTCTGAAACCTGCTGCCCGTTACATTGTTTAGTTCTTCTTGGGAATCTGTCCGGAACTGACGTAATCGATACACATTCTCCACTTGTTGGTCTTTTTTATTATGAGTACCGGGTTTGCTAGCCAATCCGGGCGAGGCGTTTCCATGACGCGGCTGGCTGTGAACGGTCGTGCAATTTCTTCTCCTATGGCAGATTGTCTGGGGGGATCATCCTTGATGAAAGCCAGCATCTTGGTGTCTTGTGCTGCCTTGAACTTTGCTCTTTCGTCTTCAGTACTCGGCCTTTTCAATGTTGTTCTGTCATCCGGGTCTGCCTGAGACCGGTAACACTTGAGTTCCTCTTTTCTGCAAGCTTGCTCAGCCATTGCTGCGTCTCCCTCATCGCACTCAGCCGCTATATCCCGGCTTCCATGTATGGTAATGGTCTGCTTAGGACCCGGGATTTTTAGCTGTAGATACACATAACACGGCCTAGCCATGAATTTAGCATAAGCCGGCCTTCCGAATAGTGCGTGATAAGGATTGCGCAACTTGACCACCTCGAAAGTGAGCGACTCAACTCGATAATTGTCCTTTGATTCCCCAAAAGCTACCTCCAATGCATTTTTTTCCTCGGGGGACGCTGAGTGACCCGGCACTATCCCATGAAAAATTGTTGAGCTTTTCTGTAGGAAGGAGACTCATTGAGACCCATGCGTAGGAAGGTTTCCCAATGCAGGATATTGATGCTACTTCCACCGTCCATCAGGACCTTTTTCAGCTCATAACCATTGACCTGCGGTGCAACTACCAATGCTAAGACTCCCGGGTGTTCTATTCTTTCCGGGTGATCTCTTCTGCTCCATGTTACATGCTGCTCTGACCACCTCAGGTATCTCGGAACAGCCGAGGAAACCAAGTTTACCGCTTGCTTCAGTATCTTTTTGTCCTTGCTAGAAGTTCTTGTAGTATGCAC
The DNA here is from genome assembly GCA_028641055.1 of Alopecurus myosuroides. Taxonomy (NCBI): domain Eukaryota; kingdom Viridiplantae; phylum Streptophyta; class Magnoliopsida; order Poales; family Poaceae; genus Alopecurus; species Alopecurus myosuroides. The sequence goes on from CM054057.1 coordinate 35,587,377, forward strand.
GTGATATTGACCCAACTGCTTGGGGTTAGCCTGGAAACCTCCAGCTCCCCCTTTGTTGTTACCCTGATTTCCGGCTGCCGGATTACCGGCTGGGGGTGGGCCGTTGCCCGGGTTTCCACCTGGACCCGGTCCTCCTCCCCGACCTGCACCTCGCATGGCTCTGTTCACTTCCTCGTTCTTCCATCTCTGTAGGTCGGCGCACTGCTCCAAGGAGTGGTTAGCCGGCCTACCGTTCCTTCTGTGCTTCGGGCACGCCATTCTGAAGATGTCCCAATTGTTACTCGGCCTTGCCGGCCCTTGATAGTTTCCTCCATTGTGATTTCCAGTATTGAAATTTCCTTCTTCCCTGGGTCTCGAAGACCCGGCTTCTGTGCTGGCGACAAATTCGGAGCCTCCTTCAAACGGGCGCTTGTTCTGGTTGTTTCCGTTGTTGCCCGTCATTGATACATTGCCGGCTCTTCCACTATTACTTGTGTTCGCTTTTGCTTTTTTGTCATCAACTTCCTCTTTTGTAGTATCCGCCGCGGCGTGTTTGTTGCATGCATCCATTAGTTCTCCCATCGTATCCTCTGAAGCATTCCGACTAGATTTCATGCGAGTTAACTTTTGCACTAAAGGTGTGTACTTGCACGTTTTCGCCATAGCTTGTAATGCATCCTTGGGCTGAATATCTGTGGATGAATGAAGTATTTCCATAACCCAGTGCACCCAGCCGCGCGCCGACTCTCCCTTCTTCTGGACGCATCGCTCTAGGTCATCAATAGTGTAACTTTCTGCACGTCCCATGAAAGTGCTTGATAAACGCGGTTTTCAACTCCTCCCACGACTTGATAGATCCTTCCGGCAGATTGGTGAACCATAACTTTGCTGCTCCTTCTGACATCATCAAGTACATGAATTTGGCTTGAAGATTCTCGGATGCATTGCGAATCGACATAGCCATCTCATAACTGCTCAACCATGTTTCTGGATCCATAGTCGGCTCATAGTTCACTACTTTACCCGGTTCTTTGAATTTTTCCGGGTAAGGTTCAGCCCTGATGCTATCCGAGAGACACTTAGGTCCTGCAAGATTGGTCGGAACTGGTGTCGTGGGATAATCACGGCAGACGTTACCGGGGGTAACTGATCTTGGGGCAAGACGACACAGGCGTTTGGGAGAGGGTTTAGCTCAGAGGAAAGCATGATGCAATTCGATCTGGTAGCCGGCAATCAAAGTCGCCGAGTCTCCGATCTTGATATAATAACTCAACTCTGGGGTTACACTAGACGCTCGATATCAAGCGATATTGCTAGGGTTCTTAGATCTCGATCAACTACTCCTAGGGGTCGGTTTATAAAGCACCCGTACCCCCTAGCTTACCCTCCAAGGCGCATCCTGGATCCTATCCGGATACGGCGCACAAACCCTAACTTTCCTTTACCATAACCCACAATCCGGGTTACTGGACCTACGAACTTGGGCCTTCCAAGAGTTTCTTTATCCTTAGCCGGATCCTGCGCAGCGTCCTTTGGGCCGGGTTACTCCCTGGAGTTTGGCCTACCGGGTTATTATCCCCCCATCAGTAGTCCCCAGAATAGCCTGGGCTTCACGGATCCTTCCTTGAAGCGCTCGCTACTCCCTGCAAGGATATCAAACACACGAGTATGTGGAGGCCGGGTTAAGATGCTTTGATATACAGCTAGGCCTGACTCCATGGTGGCCATATAGTAACCCGGGTTTTCCCCCAAACACTTTGGTTTAATTTTCCAGGTCCAAACCCTAATAAAAATGCCAAGATCCCATACTCGATAACCGATCCTGATATCACGGGGTGGATCTCCTTCTCTTTCTTGTCCAGATGCTTTGCTCAATACTTGGCGCATATCTCGCAGAATCCTCGTGGATAACCATTACCCCACGATTTCCGGCTTCTGGCCGTTGAGATAAACTCACCCTCACCTTATAAATAGTACTCAGAGGGTAACCCTAAACCCATCACTCCGCCTCAGCTTCCCCTTTCCTTCCTTGCTCCTTACACCCTCGCAGCACCACCGCAAGAAGCTCGTGCTCGCCATCGAAGCAAGGCCGCCGCCGGCCGCGCTCGCCCTCAAGCCATCTAGCGCCGCCGTCAAGCTTCACTGTCGCACCTTCATTCCACGCGCCAAGAGTCGCGAAGGGGGCATTCGAGCCACGCCGTTCACCGCCGTCGCGCTAGACTCCAATCTCTCCTGTAAGCTCCTTGCACTCGTTTAATTTAGCCCCACAATTTTTCAATTCATCCAGGATTGGATCTAGGTCAACCTGCGAGTCGTTCTTCCGGTCGCATCGAGTTAGATCGATTTGATGCTTGCCAACTCCTTTAACCATCTGCTTGATAACTACAACTCATCCTCCTACCATTACTAATCACCAAATCCCCCGCAAAATCGTTCGCAAATTTTTCCATCTAGATCCATTCCTCCTCGATTTTCCGCTCATTGCATTAACACCCGGAAAATCCTCCTTTTCCAGCTACTTTGCTTGCAGTAGATACATGGGCAACCATCCATCTTCCCCAAATGCTTTTCCATACGTAAGTGACCAATAATCTGCACAGTTATACTTAACACCTGGATACCTGGTAACCTCCACCTCATAACGTGATACCCGGATAGTTCTTAGCTTCATACCTTCTTGATACCTTACACTCGGACAATTCAACACTTCCGGGTCTTATTTCCTATGCCTCTTTTTCTTGTGGCTTGCAGGTCGATCCCATGGCTCCCAAACGGCAAGGAAAACAGCCGACTCAGGCAAGGACTACCCAAACCATATCCGCCAACTGGGGGCGTTCCACAGCTACAAAGGCCAAATTGGACGAGCTAGCCGAATTAGGAATTCTCCCTTCTCAGAAGGACATTCACTAGAGAGCGCTGGGCAACGAGACCCGGCCCACACCCGCCGATAACGAGGTAATCTGCTTCGTAGAGCACGTGACCCGGGGATTCCGTCCTCCGGGTCACCCTTTCTTTAGGGAGGTCTTAAGCCATTATGGCCTCCGGGTATTCGACATAGGGCCTAACTCTATGTTGAATATTACCCACTTCATCGTTCTATCCGAGTCGTACTTGTGCATACCTCCAAGTTTGACTCTCTTCATCGAATTATTCCAGTGTAAGCCGTGCCGCGAAAGTGGTGACGGAGCACTTCTTACTTGCGGCGGGGTATCCATCCAACGCCGCAAGAATTCACCGATGCCAACCCTCAATTTAAACTCCCACGTCAAACATTGGCAGCTGTCTTTCTTTTATTGCCACGATACCTCCCCAGACAGCGAAAAGAAACTGCCGGGCTACTCGGAGAACCTCCTCGAACCTTCCGAGTCTTTCAATGCCTTTGCACCAGACTCAGACAGGGAGGAAATCCTTCCCTCGCTAGCCAAGATAGCCATCCTCTCAGCCCAAGGCCTCCTTGGGCTCAATTTAGTGAAAACGTGGGTTGATTTTTGGATCCAACCCAACTCTATCCGCACCAAATTGATGTGCGAGTACTCGGGGCATACCACAGATGCACTCCGATACTCCACCAAGAGCTTTGCGACCGGTGACACCAACAAGACCATCAAAGGCTTCTTAACAGAGAGGCTAGAGGTGATAAAGGGCATCGCCGGGTTACCCCCATTTACTCGGGAAAACCCGGCTCCAGCGGTAATATCCGATTTTCATAACTTATTTCCATACTCGGACTTCATTCAGCTTCTAACCCTTAGTCTCATTCTTTTGTCTTAGGCTGATGACCCTTTCTGGAGAGTTGAACCCTCCCCTCCTTCCAGAGACCCGGAGGAAGAGGACGAGCCGGCCGACGATAGTGAAGGTATTTACACAGAACTTGTATCATCTTTACTTGCATCATTTTCCTCCCATTTAACTTTTTCCACGAGCACACACCCGGTTCGCAGGGCTGGAGGACGAGGGTGAGACCAACGAGGATGACCCGGAGGCAACCGAGTCTGATCAAGAAGCAACAGTTGGAGCCAAGAGGAAGGCCAGAGGGGCAGTATCCAAGGTTCCTTTTTCCTCGTTATCCTCTGAACCTTACTCCTTTGACGCCATGCGACGACTTAACCATCAATTATCAAATTCGTCGTGCTTGAAGGATTCCCTCCCAGCCAAACGCAGAGTAACTCGGAGCTCCCTGGGTGAAGATCCCCTTAACCCGGGCATTTCTACCTCCTCCGTCCATCGTGCCAGTGCTCCTCCGTCTCGTCCTTCCGACTCTCCTCAACGCCACCCTTCTCCTAACCATCCACGTGCCGGGCAATTCCGGGTTCCGTTAGTGGTCCCTGTGACGACTTCATCTGCTTCCAGCGGCGAGCTCCCGCCGGACTACACCGTGAATGTCGGGTAAGTTTTTGCTATATGATTTCCTTTGACGTCCGACAAGTTTCCACTCTAGTCACCGTCACCACTGATAACTGCCTCTTCTCATCTTTTTTTAGCACTCAAGTCACCGTCAGTGACCCGGAAAATGTAGAGACGAACAACCATCGGGCAGAGAAGCCGACAGAGAACGCAGACGCCACGACTGGCGGTAATACAGAGAATAACCAGGAACAAGGCCCTCTGAACAATCCGCTTCCCCGAGCCGCCGGATCTCCTTCCTCATCGGAACCAGTGGACGAGGAGATCGAGGTTCTGGATACAAGGATGGGTTCTCCCAACCCGGATACTCAAACTGTCCGGGTCTCGACCCCAAGGGCGGGGAGAGCTCCCCCACCAGGCGACCAGGCTGCCAGCTCTTCTAGTACTCGACCCGAGGAACTGACGTTTGCCCAGATGCTGGAAACCCTGCGCACTTTAAGGGCTAATGAAGAAAACATCTTGGGGGCTTTAATAGCCAAACACGAGGTAAATCCGACTGACGTTGCTTGTGCCCTTATCCAGTCCCCAAGTTCCGAGTGAATTGATTCATAATTTGCTTGGGACTTTATTATACAAGCAACTGGCCTTACTCGGGAAACGTGTGATCCTGCGGGGGGCACGGCTGGACGCGGTACTGGTGGTGGTCCATGCACCGCAGACCCGGCCACGGCTCTCCTGGCTCTGGAACTATCCACGATGGCTTGTGCTGCTGATGCTGCTGGTGCTGCCTGAACACGGGGAGGAGGCGGCATTTGCTGCTGCTCTTCTCTCCGCCGTGCTGAACTTGTCTGGATATTGCCGGTATTGCCTCGCTGCTGACTGGCATATGGTGTCCCATGCATTCCACTTCTGTGATCCGGATAATTAGCTTGCTGCGCCATTGCAGTGTGCAGCATATCTATCGCCCGCTGGGTCTCCTCTGCGTGGGGTGACTCTCTCACGGGGATTTGATTCAATGCGAGTGTTGCTGCGTACACGTTGTACATGGGATTGTTGTAATGACCTGCCGGTGTGCGAAATCGTGACGGTGGTGGTGGTGGTAACGCATTGCCGGTTGTAACTCCAGTCTGTGGTAAAGGTAACCCGGTTTGCACGTTTGCCGGCTGTGTTCCCACAGTTGGCGGTTGAGGTGCAGTTCCTTGGTTCACCGCTGGAATCGGCTGATCTTGAGGTGTGATAAACAGTGTAGCCGGATTTATAACTCCACCCAACGCTGGTAATCTGGTTTGGTGCCTTTGATGTATTCTAGTTGTTTCCTCTCGGAGCCGGGTTTCCAGTGCATCCAGCTCACGTTGGCGTGTGGCCATCCCTTGCCTTTCTGCTTCTACTTGCCTTCTCTGTTGCTCCAATGCACGACGGGCTACATCCAGATTCCTAACACGTTCTGCCACGTTTTCTTGAGTGATAACCGTGGCCAGAACGGTGGGATCTAGAATTAAATTGTTGTTGAACAGGGCCGGATGTTGCGGATTGGAAGGACCCGCGCCTGGTGTCCGGTTTGCTAGAAATCCGAACGTGTTTGCGTCCAACTCGTTTTCCGCCGCTTGACTGGTAACCGATGCCGATTCCCCGTCAACCCGGGGCAGGACCGGGTTTCCGTTAGCCGGACCTTGCTGCTGGGCCAATGCTTGTGCTGCTCCGACTGCGGCCGCGGTTACGTTCTCCTGGTTAAGATTGGTCGCAGGAGCCATTTAAACCGCAACCCGGCGCACAATGCTCGGCGCGAATTCATACTGTTCCTCTTCGCTGCTATTTTCCTCATACCGGTTCTCCAGCAGGTGCAGGATAGACTCGGTATCATCTTCTCTCTCGACCCGGCCACGCGGGGTCCATGCCGGCTCCTCCGGTTGTTCCCTCTTCGTGGTGGGTTCTTCTGTCGGATCTGTCGTTCCGACTGATTCTTCTCCATCTGATTGAATGTAGGTGGCCTCCCTTGACACAGAATCAAATCCAAAGTCGTCAGGGATAGAACCGGAAGTACGTACCATACCGATGAAGACGTTGATCCGGCCGATTGTCACGATAGATCCGGATTCGAGGTGATCCGACTCTGGCCCCCAGCCGGAATCGTCCACCATCTTCTCTCCTTCGCGGTCGGTGTAGATCTCGCCGATGACAAGATTCTCCATGTTCTTCCGAGCTTCTCCCGTGATGTAAACACCTTTGGACGCAGGCCCCACGGTGGGCGCCAACTTTCGTGGGATAATCACGGCAGACATTACCGGGGGTAACTTATCTTGGGGCAAGTCGACTCTGGTGTTTGGGAGAGGGTTTAGCTCAGAGGAAAACATGATGATATGCGATCTGGTAGCCGGCAATCAAGTCGCCGAGTCCCCGATCTCGATATATTAACTCAACTCTCGTGTTACACTGGATATTCGATATCAGGCGATATTGCTAGAAATCTTGGGGTCTCTCTAAACCTAACCTAGGGGCCGGCTTATAAAGCATCCGAACCCCCTGGCCTGCTCTGCAAGGCGTACTCTGATCCTACCCGGACACTGCTTACGAAACCCTAAGCTTCCTTATCGGAACCCACAATCCGGGTTACCAGGCCTACGATCTTGGGCCTTCTAGAAGCTCCTTTATCCTTAGCCGGATCTCGCGCAGCGTCCTTTGGGCCGAGTTACACCTTGGCGTTGGCCTACCGGGTTATCATCCCTCCATCACATTTGCTCCATGTTTACTTTTCGTGTCGATTGTTTCACGTAATAGATGTACGTACGTAGGCTGGACTGCAGGGTATGCCGGGGCATACCGGGCATACCCTGTAGGCCGGGCCATTGCAATTTGCAAGTAACCACATGTGAGTAGCTATGAACAGCCTCCGGGGCTCTCTCACCATGCACTAGTGAAGAACGGGGCTTTTGCTCGGTGGCGAGTATCCCTTTTGCCCCGGCTTGGCCACCACCGCTGCAAAACGCTTCTGCGTGGGGCCAGAGCGAGCATGACGCGTGGGGGGGGGGGTTCTTTTTTCCCGATTGGAGCCACAAACGGGGGCTAAAGGCCCTCAATGAGCAGGGCGCGTGCGGGCGCGTCGTGGGTGCGGGGGGGGGGGGGGTCTTTTGCTCCGGTTTGTGGCTCCAACCGGGGCAAATGAGCCCCACGTAGATGAAAAGTTGTTTCTTTATTTCTATATTTCTCTTTAGTTAATAATTTCAATTTTTATTAATAAAAACTAACCATATAGATGGAAAATGAAAATTAATAGAATTCTTTTTTTCTTTAAATCTATTTTTTTCTATTTTTTATATATAGTACCATGCCAGCGTTATCCAGTCCTCATGCCACTCACTTTTTGGTGTGGTGTGCTCACTTGTTTTTCCCTCATATGCATAAGAGGTGTTGGATGAAATGCCCGAGAGCATAATGCCATCTGAGCTCGTAGAAAACAAACATGTAATATTCCTAGACTATTGTATAATAATGTATCAAACCTGCATGGTTCATGTAGTTGGATTAGTCCACATCTGTTTTCCACATGTCGGGTGTGTGAACTGGAGGATTTGTAGATATATAGAACAAAACAAACGGTGTCGCCATCATACAGACCGACCCTGGTTGATGAGTGCATATATGCATATCGAAAGCAGGGTCAAACGTATGATGGCGAATCTGGATGATTTGTAGTCGGTCGATGAACTGAATGATGTATGAAACCTTTTGTGAAATCTTGAATAAGGGGATCACTATTAGAGAAATGCTTAAAGCATGCATTACCACAGGCGAACAGGTAAGGGCATGCTCCTGGGCTACTTAGCGCAGGCGAAAAGAGATCACATGCGCCTGGGGTAAGTGTGATACCCACGCGAACCAAGAGCGGATGCGCCTGGGGTCAAATGTGGCAGGGCACCCCACCACCACCCCCTGGCACTGTGCCTGTTCCGCAGGCGAATACTGGCATGTTTGCCTGCGTTATTACTCGCTACCCCAGGCGAATAAGGCCAAAAGCGCCTGTGCTAATTTGTGGCCTGGGGTAGCACCCCCTAGCGCAGGCGTGTATGCAATGTTTTTCGCCTGGGGTAACCTGTGGCCTCAATAAGTGCAGCCATCCACCCACCACCACCCGTATCCACCACACTCACTCACTCCCCTGCTCCAAACTCGACCCATTAGTGCTCCAAACTCAATCCCACACACCCCTCCACCATTTTTGGCTAATTTAACCAATCATGTTTGATATATTTTAGCTAGTACGCTACCCCACTTGCCCTCTTCCAAATCTCTCCACTAGATCTACTAACCGGACACTAGATCTCACCACAAATGCACCACTAGCTACTTCTAGATCTATCACTCTCTTATCGGTCGTCTCTCCGGTGATCTTCGACGTCGTCATTGCATCTATATATTTTGCATTGTGTGTCATCTTAATAGGTGCGTGAGATCGGTTGGTGGAGGAGAACTCGATCTCTTTTGCATTTTCTTGTGTTGCCATGAGGATGAGTTGCCAATGTTTTACCGAAATGTGGATTCATTTCCTTTTTGGCAAATTTCTGGCACTCCGCGTTACACCTTTTGTAGCAAGGTCATGCCGAAATTTCCCGTGAAAACCGGATCAAGTTAATGAAACCTCTCTTGCCTTTTGTAGCAATGGCCATTGCGATGAGGAAAAGCGTGGTGCATAGCTACGTGCAACGCACGACGGCCGAGATGCATCGAAACAACCGCACCGAGATAGAGTGTCCGTGTCGAAAATGAGAGTTAGGGTCCTTGTTCAAACCAGATTCTGGTAATGTGGAGAAGCAACTGCTCAGGTATAGTTTCATGGAGGGCCACACTAAGTGGATGGATGATGATGAAGACGATGATCACGTCGAGACCAATTGGGCGGCGACATGTGAAGATGATCGGGAAGAGTCTGAACATGGAAATAGAGAGGACGAAGAGGCTGCCGACGGAGACGACTATGAAGAAGAAGGGAGTCATGGTGATCAACAACATGTAGAAGATGAGGACATGAACACTCCGCTAACTTCAGCCGTGCGGGACCCTCATGTTCAAGAGATTCTTCTCAAGAACACGTCGACCCTCATGTCCCTGACTGCATAATTTATCGTAATGAGCACGCGGACCAGATCAAATATCCAGTGTGCGGTGCTGATCGTTACAAGAGGGGGACGAAGAAATCTCTTAGGAAAGTTGTGTGGTACTTTCCACTCATTCCCTGTCTGCAGCGGTACTACGTGGACCCCAAGGAAGAAAAGCTCATGCACTGGCACGAGGATAAAAAGAAGGCGGCGCTGAGTGATCTAGAACGTGTTGAAAAACCAGTGCTAACACACCCCTCGGATGCACGTCAGAGGAAAGCATTATACGCATTCGATGAAACATTCGGGAACGGTCCAAGGAACATCAGGCGGTCACTGACGGTCTCAATCCGTTTCGCAACCAGAGCAGCAAACATAGCACCTGGCTAATGTTTGTATGGATGTACAACCTCCCCCCGTGGTTGTGTCTAAAGAGGAAGTACATACACATGAGTATGCTAATTCAAGGGCCGACCCAGCCAGGGAGCGATATCAACCTGTATCTCGAGCTATTGAAGGAGGAGCTAGACACGTTGTGGGAGGAAGGGGTGGAAACATGGGACGCCTTTAAAGAAGAACCTTTTCGTATGAGAGCCGCCCTGATCACGACCGGTGCAGGACTTTCTTGGATACGGATATATTGCATGTCAGGTGTGCCATGGACACAAGGCTTGTGTCAGGTGCATTGAATTTATGCCTTTTCTACAGCTACACAAAGATCCCGGATCTTCTAAAAACGTATACATGAGGCATCGAATGTGGGTACAACAGAACGACCCGTGGAGAAAGCGTGGAGACCTGTTCAACGGTAAAGATGAGCTCGATCTACCTCCACGCAAAAGAAGAGGAGAAGAGATCGATACTCTATTGAAGAATCGCAAAACATGTCCTCCGCCGGGAAAGGTACGGAAGCTGAAGTGAGGAGAGAAGCGAAAGCGAGGAGAGAAAAGTGTCCTCCGTCAGAAGGACCGCTCTTGGGGGTATGGAAAAGGAGGTCCGTGTTTCGGGACTTGCGGTACAGGCCAATCCTCGGATTGCCTCACTGCCTTGATGTCATGCATATCACGAAGAATGTGTGTGAGAGCTTGCTTGGCACTCTGTTCAACATGCCAGATAGGACCAAAGACGGGCCAAAATCAAGATATGACCTGATGGCCCTGAATATCAGGAGCGAGTTTCACTTACTGCCTTCTACTTGTAAACATATGGAGGAGGATGAGGATGAGGTGGAGGAGATGGACGACCGCAAGAGGAAAAGGGCTAAGCAACACCAAACTCACGGCCTGAAACCCTCTTGCTTCACTCTAAGTCCCGACGAGCTCGAGCCAATATTCACATGCCTCCTCGGAATGAAATTTCCCTTAGTTTACGCGGGGCTGATAATCAGATACCTAGATGCGGAGAAAAAAAATCTTCAGCGGGATGAAGTCTAATGACTGTCACGTGATGATGATGCAGATATTTCCGGTTGCAATCAGAGGGATAATGGAACCGCACGTCCGTCAAACACTCACGGTCCTCTGTAACTTTTTTGACGTCATCACTAGGAAGTCGATAAGCGTGAAGAAACTCGGAAGGCTACAGGAAGAGATCTTCACCATCCTATGCGAGCTTGAGATGTACTTCCCACCTGCCTTCTTTGACATTATGGTACATCTCTTGGTCCATATCGTGGACGATATCACCAATCTTGGGCCGACATTCTTGCACAACATGGTGGCGTTAGAAAGAATGAAAGGGATCGACAAATCATTCGTTCGTAACAGGGCGCACCCGGATGGAAGCATCGTCCAGGGATTTCTCACCGAAGAATGCATCTCTTTGTGCAAGAATTTTCTGGGCGAGGAGAAGCCAGCTGTTGGTTTTCCCGCAAACATGCACTTTTACAGGTTCATGGGGGTAGGCCACAACACTGGAAAGAGGGTAATGGACGCGGCCTCCTGTGGTCGGAGAGCCGACTTTGATAGGGCCGACCTAGTAGTGTTACAACACATTGACGATGTCGACCCTTGGATAGAAGAGCACAAACGACGATAAAAAACAGTGCTCGTAGGCCGATGACGGAAGAAGGGATATTTAGATCACACAACTCCTCTTTCGCGAACTGGTTCAAAAAGCAGATTAATGTCGATCTCCCGCCAATGACATGTCAGAAAGATAAAATTGTATTGGCCTTGTCATATGGCCCCGCGGCCAATCTGATGACTTATCAAGCATATGCCATCAATGGGTACACATTCTACACGGAGGAAAGAAACAAAAGTAGCGACTATCAAAACTCGTCTATAACGATGGAATCTTACACGGGCGATAAGATTAGAAGATACTACGGAAAGATTGAGGAAATCTGGGAGATTGACTAAGTTGGGGTCAAGCTACCGATGTTCCATGTCAGATGGGCTACAAATGTCACAAAAGAGGACGAATATTTCACAACTATATTGATGTCTGAAGCCAACAAACCTAAGTCTAAGAACCCCACCGCGCAAAATGAGCCGTGGGTATTGGCTAAGCACGTGGAGCAATGCTTTTTCATAACCGACCAAAGGAATCGCCAATGAGAAGGACTTCGACGGCTTAGTCGGAGAACCGATGATGGAAGAACCCGGTGAAGACGATGCACCATACACCACAAGAAGAAGCAGGACCACACTACTTAGGGCAGGTCTTCCATTCACAAGAAGAATTCACGATATGATGGTCACATATTCAAAATCGACCAAGAAAGGCAAGAGTAAGATTGTGACGAAAGTCCGAGAGAGGGAAATACTCGCGATATGTGCGATATAACATGGCAACTCGCTAAATCAATCTAGTATATGTATGTAATTTTTTTGAAGTGAGAAACAAAGTAGCAGCCCCTAGTATACCAAAGATATTCTCGATGTGTACCCCGGCTAAATATGAACGCAACTATGCGCCCCCCTAGCTAACAAACACATACACTTAACAGAGGCGCATAAACTCCAAAATGCGCCTGGGGTAAATTTATCGCAGGCGCATATTCGTCAAATGCGCCTCGGGTAAGTGTAGCCTGGGTATGTGTCTGTATCGCAGGTAAATATAGCGCAGGCGCACATGTCTAATACGCCTAGGGTAAGCTGTACCGCAGGCGCATATTGTGAAAAATACGCCCGGTGTAAGGTCCTTATGCTATCTCGTCAGTCCTTTTCCTTTTCTCTCCCTGCAGAACAGTTCCATCCCGCATCGATCTCCATCTCCCCGATCCAGTACCCCACGCCGTCGTGGAGCATTCCGTTGTCCACGCCGTCGAGCAGGCCGTCGTCTCCCACGCCCCACCCCCCATCTCCCACGCCGTCGTCGAGCAGGTCGTCGCCCACGCCGTCGCCCACGCCGATCCAGTCGAGCACGCCGTCGAGGAGGAGCAGAGCAGGAGCCGTCGTGGAGGAGCAGAGCAGGACGGCGAGGAGGAGCAAGTCAGCCCGCGCCCACGCCCGTGTCGAGGAGGAGCAGGTCCAGAGCGCGCCGTCGTCGAGCAGCAGGTCAGTCGTCGTCGCCCACGCCTGTTCGTCGTCGCACACGCCGTCGTTGTCCAGGTCAGCCCCCTCCCCCCTCTTCCTAGCCCGCGCTCCTTGTGCTCTCCAGAACTGAATTCCTGCTCAATGAACCCGGTAACCTGAATTCCTACTGTAAAATGCCTGTGTAAAATTGTGCCTATGATAAATTGTGCCTATGACACTTATCGCATCAAACTCCTTGTGTAAAATGCTGGATGAACACGAGGAGATAAAATAAAAGGTGAACCAGACATGTGTACATTTATCAACAGAAATATAGGAATAAGGCATTGAACATGAGTTGCTTCTGAACATGAAATTTGTAACAATACAAACTAAACCGAGAGTGTAATGAAGAAATAAATAGATTTCCAATAGTCATATTCATTGCACAGGTGACCGATCACCCGTAAACTTATTCCATGGTACGTCAATGATTTGAAAATTAGAGGTCGTAATCTGGTACTGAATATTACAAATTAAATATGATTTACCAGTTGCACTTACTGGATATAGATCAACATTGGTGTGTGAAGTCTTTCCCTTTAACACTCTAGTACTTCCCATCACAGTTGTGCCAGTTTGATGAGGGTTGGCAGTTTGGTACTCAGCCAAACGCGTCCAATTACTTCAGACAATAAAAAAAAATGTTTTCATATCTATTATATATTAAAAGTGCATGACGGGCTAACCAGAAAATAGAAAAGTCCCCTAGAAAATCCCACAAAAAACAGAAACATCGGGCCGTTAATTTGACAAGCTACCTAATGACACCGATGTATTAAAGTTGAAGAAATTTACCCACCTTTGCCATTAAGTTATTTTCGTCGCATGGCTTCAATTGGGTTGGAAGCGCATCTAATTAATTCAGTATCGTGTAGAGAAACAGATCCTACCTGCCCTAGCATCTCCATGCCATAGCGTCTGATCCTCACAGGCGCCGCAGCCGGCCGTCCGGCCCTCTTCCCGTACGTGCATGCCCACATCAAGTCAAGGTGGCGAAGATCAAATTTTGCCTCACGCATCTGGCCATGTAAGATTAATCCAAGATACATCTCCTGCGCACATCCAAAGGTAGGCCATCGTGATAGGCAGATTTTTTCTTTGACTGCTTTATCTCTTAATTTCTGTATAATAGACCACGACTCTAGATTGTTATGTCCTTAAATAGTTAAATACTCCTATCGTGATAGGCAGAGTAGTAGGGAAGACGAAGGCCTCCTTGCATGGGATACATGTGACCAGGCAGCAGGTGGATTCGTTGTGGAATTGACTGTGTGGCGGCGGTCAAGGTCGGGAGGAAGAAACGAGCATTATTTTACTATTCCTGATCCCAACAAAACCAAATGCTGGCACTAATAACTAATTAATGATCCTATATTTCCATGATTATATAGGTCATGTTGGCTAGAGTAAATACTCTCCCGTATCATCAGTCCCGATGAGGCCATCGTCGAGGCTGTCCAGCTGACGGCGTCACGCTGTTTCCGTGGCCGTGCGAGTCGTCTTCCTGATGTAACCTTTCCATGGAGTTATCAGACTACCATCTGGGCCGTCCTCTACGAACAGTGTCGTTACCACCTTCAGGTGACCTGGGCGGCCTCGGGCATACACCTTTCTGTGCCGACCCTGGGCTCTTGACGCCTCACATGATGGACGTACACACCAGTCATTCCTTGAGGTTGATGCGGGCCTCTTGCTCAAGCTACACCAGCTCCTCTTCGGATTCGCCTATGTCTCTTCTAGACAGCAACATCATGCCACCGTAAGTGCTCTACTGATATTAGGAGTAGAGAAACTAAGAACTTAGTCAAGCAGGAGAATAGAATAAGCATGTATGCTGCTTACTCCTGTACACCTATGAATTGGTAGTATTTTTTGTTCAATCAACCTATTAGTGCCAACATTGTATACCGAATTATTTAGCTCAAAAGTCTATTCCCATGACCTTCAGGAATTTTATTATTTTTTCTCTAATCTCCACTTATAAATAATTGACAGTGTTTCTAATGTCGAGCAATTCAAAAGTGCACTATAACCACTGCCTTAAAGAACAATCTTTCTAATGAACATCTGTTTGGCATTATGTAAGCTCATAAAATATTAATTTAATTACAGCATCTATTATGGTCCATAGTAATATTTTAGGCCGGTTGGTTTTTCCAAAATTGTTTTCTCAAATTTGTGTGAGCCAATCTTTCTTAGGAACATCTGTTTGGTATTATGTAAGCTCATAAATATTAATTTATCTACAACATCTATGATGGTCCACTGCAATATTTTAGGCCGGTTGGTTTTTCCAAAATTGGTTTCTCAAATTCCTGTGAGCATTCAATTTTTGCTCATGGAATTTTTTTAGTCAGGTGGAGCAAAGTATTTATCAATTTTCTTAACATGTTACTCATTTAGTCTTCTAACTTTCTAAATGATGGATTCCATGTCTAACAAAGCTAACTTGCCATTTGAGTTTTGCTTAACCATCATTGTTGGGCTTAGATTTCCTGTTTACATCAGAATTCATGAGTGATATTGTAATTTCGCATACCATCGATAATAACTATTTATCCTCTTGGTTACTATGCCTTATGTTTTTTCAAGCTATTTACTCTAAATATCGTATTTTAATTACACAATTGTGCATCTAACATCCCTATTCCCTTTAACGTGTATTCCTATTCAAAGCTGACGTTAAATGGAAGAAGCTCAAGCTTAATTTGGAGAACACATCATTTATTATGTAGGGTTGGGCCATAGCATTTCGTTCTTATATTAATTGTTCGCTTTTGCCTTTTAGGATGAAAAAATAAAGGTAATGCTGAGCTATCTTGGACTAAATACATTGTTAGAATCAATAAAAATAACGACACAGTAATAACCTCCATTTTTCTCGGTCGATATTTCCGTAAATTCTATTCCCCTCCTAGAAACGATGCTACCATCAAATTAATATATTCTGATGAGTTGGAATTTAAATTTCTAGCATGTTAAATAATGTCGCTATTTTATCGCCATCACATGTTAGCATAGGCATGGTGGAGATGCCCTCTCGACCACACATGTCATTTCATCGAATCAAATTATCTTTGTTGGTTCTATTTTTTAGGGTGTTACTCTCTATGTTATTTGGGCCTGACGAGTAAAAATACATTAGTCACAAGCACACGGGTTCATGCCCGTTGTCCTGTTGGCAGAAATGCGACATCATTTTTTTTACATCTACAAGTAGGAATACACCGTTTAAGGTAATTTATGTGTTCGGCAAAATTAGACCAGTGCTCTTTCTACACTTATTAATTTCAATCTTTGTTACCTCTCCAATTCAATTTATTGATCTTGACTTATTGCTCCTTCTACACTTAGTGATTGCAGTGTGTGATGTAGAGGTGTACAAGCTCTCTAGCATAAGGGCATATAAAAGTTCAACCGATTTAATAATTTTGGGCTGCTTAACCATATAAGCTCCATCAAGATGTTCTCCTGAAACACCTCTCCATGGTGTAGAAGTCGTGCGTTTTTTCTTATATTTATGTAAACTCTTTAGTGTAGAAAAAATTCTTTCCATTTGATGTAATATAGAAAAGCTCAATAAAGCAAGTCGATATTTTTTCTTGAATTCATTATAGGTATATCATCTTTTGTATCGAACTTCAGTTTAGATAAGCAAAATTATACAATTGTGCATGTGAAGATGCATGTATCTTCTCATCACCCAATAAAGAGTTAGTCAGTGTAAAGCAGCTACAACACTAACACATATGCAATACTTCAGTGTCTCAAGGTACTTCATGAGAGAGTACGAAGGGTGGCATGTCATGTGTGTGCTAAAATAGAGCTTAGGGTTTTCGACTAATCGTGCACACTTAAGTAGTACAAAATGATGGAGTGTGTTCTATATATAATGAAATAGGAAACTCGAAGCAGGGGCTTATATGCAGGCTAGGCGTCTTCCTTAGGTTGACAGAATGAGTGGATCGCACCTTGATGTTCGTTTTGCCACTTCCATCTAAACATTAATAAAGATATTAATAATGAATTTTCTATAAAAGTACATGATATATCATAGCCGATTTGTTGCTATGCTTTCTTTGATTATGAAACAACCATAGTTCATTGTTTCACTACGCTTCAGCACATCGAATTGCCCATGTTATTATTTTCTAGGAGTTTTTCCCAAGTGGCTTGGACATTTGATTGGTCTAATACAATGAAGCATACTTTGTTAGCAATTGATGTTTATTCAACTTCTGACTGCTACGACCACCTCTCTTAATAGCATACCTACATATGGCACCTTATGTAAGAAATGCTGTTCGGAAAGATTAGCACTTCATGTATGAGCTGTGATTCCAAAATACATGAAAATCACGATCTCTATATTTTAGAGAAATTTTAGTTTGTGCATACATAAACCCAGATTGTTAATAGAAGTTAATCTTTTCATTAATTTGCACCTCTAGCTTGTATAAAAATTGGATGGTGAGTCCCTCATTTTTGGACAAATTTGAGTGGATGCGGTCCAAATTTCTATATGAACATGGCTTAGCTGAACATCTTCCATTCATATACATACTTGAGTGAATCAGAAGTGAAAGTGTTGTACCATTTAGCATCTTGCACACATGAGTGTCCACATTTGTATATAGAGATATGTTATTCATGTTTTGTATCGCCGATGCTTATCGATCATTGTATTGCCATCAACATTTCAATTTTCTATGAGTTTGTGCTACGATGTTGAGTTTTTATGAAAGATTAGATCGGACTTGGACGATACCAATACATTTTCTATACCTACAAACAACAATTGCAAAATGAGCCAACATAGAATTTTTTATTCAATTGTTTTCATTGCATAATAAGTACAATTGTTTTCATTGCATAATAAGCACAATAAAGACGCTGCCCGCGCATGTGCGCGGGCCACCTTGCTAGTTAATAAAAATAAGGAAACATGCCCTTCTAACTTTTAGGTGATCCCCAATTTCAGATACAATGGTCTAGGTCACTTTCTTATACTGCTCTGAAAAATTCATTGTCTGCAGCATATGTCACCAGTGCATACAGACAATTGTAAGAGAAAGTTTAGAAAGAGAACTTTTGATACTGAGTAATCTACTTTTCTTCGATCATATAAAATTGGCACGAATACTTTTAGTTTTCATCTCGAAGTAACTATAACATCGGATAGCATAGTTTGATTGGTACAAATAAGAACTGAAGAGGAAACGTATGCTTGGTGATTCATAAATAACAACTTAGTACCAGGTTCACTAGCTTGAAGCAGGACAGCTAACTTCAGTAATATGCAGCTGAAACTCCAGGTCAAGTGGATTAGTCTTCTATGTTTGCTTGATAGTGATCTGATGTCCAAGGAATAGCCTTAGTAGTATTAAGTCCACGATCTCATGTTTCCACTGTATTTTTATTACACATGCATTGTTGTGCTCGCTAATGCTAATTGTATATGACATTTGTGAAGGGGAACGTAGCATAGAAAACAAAAATTTTCCTACGCGAGAGATACCCGAAAGGCCAAGATCTAATCTAGGAGACGAAGTGCAACGGGCAACAAGAGGGTTAAGGAGAACACATACCCTCGAAGACTCAAAGTGGTACGAGATCAAATCTCGTTGTTGGCGTAGTCGTACTCACACCGATCCCGATAGCGAGAAGATGGCACCGCAATCCGGCGGTGCATCCGTGATCGGTCACACGTACGGTTGATGACGACCTCCGTTCCCTCGTTCCAGCGGGGCGCGGAAGTAGAGGATCCCTCGGAACTCCAGCAGCACGACGGCGTGGTGTGGTGGAGAAAAACATTGCTCAGGGCTTCGCCAAGCGCACGAACAAGTGGTGGAGCAGCGGCAGGAGGGAGGAAGAGATGACACAAGTGTGTGTAAGGGGAGAGGGAGCTCTCACCCCTCCTTTTATAGGAGGGGATGGCAGCCACGAATTTTTGGCTGCCTCCACCTCTCCCTCATCATGTGAGTGGAGTCTCCACTCAACCCACTCATTCTTCCATGAATTCCCACTCAAAATCCCAAGGGTTTTCTTTAATAAATAAATAAAACAATTTTATTTCTTTATTTTAATATTTGTTAATTCCATTAACAAACATTTAACATATAACCCCTTGAGTTAGTTGTTAAATCTATTAACAACCATTTGATAAGAATCCCCTTGAACTATTTCAAAATTACTCGAAACAATTTCGGTGACTATTTCAATATTCCCTGAAACAATTTCGGTGCTGTCCAAACTTTTCTCCGATATTCCGTATCCTCTCAAATGCGTCATCGAACCTTAAGTGTGTCACCCTACGGTTCGCGAATAAGATAGACATGATCGAGACTCCTCTCCGATCAATAATCAACAGCAGGATCTGGAGATCCGTGATGACTCCTATATATTCAACGATGACTCTCGTGATCGTGTGAACCAACAACGTCGTGAACTATTCCCTTTGTCTCGCGATATTTTACTTGTCCGAGATTCGATCATTGGTATCAACCATACCTTGTTCAATCTCGTTACCGACAAGTACTCTTTTCTCGTTCCCGTGATATAACATCCTTGTGATCATATCACGTGCTTGCAAGCGGTTTCGATGTGATATCACCGAGAGGGCCCAGAGTATATCTCTCCGTCATTTGGATGGACAAATCCCACTCTTGATCCATGATCCTCAACTAATACTTTCCGAATACTTAACGACACCTTTATAGTCACCCTGTTACGGTGTGACGTTTGATGCCATCAAAGCACTCTTCCGGTATCAGTGATTGACATGATCTCAAGGTCTAAGGAATAAGTTACTTCGTATGTTTGATATAACAATGTAAACTAAATGACTTGATCGCATTGCTATATTCTGTTTGGGTATATGTTCATCACATCATTCTTCTAATGACATGACCCCATTATTAATAACATCCAATGTTCATGATCAGGAAACCTTGATCATCTATTAATCAACGAGCTAGTTAAAAGAGAGGCTTTACTAGGAACCATTGTTTGTTTATTAAGCACACATGTATCAACGTTTCCGGTTAATACAATTCTAGCATGAGAAATAAACATTCATCATAAACAAGGAATAAGATAATAACCATTTTATTATTGCCTCTCGGGCATATTCCCTTCAGTCTCCCACTTGCACTAGAGTCAATAATCTAGTCTGTAAGCACTTAACACATATGGCGTACCAGTGTTATTACCATGCTTCGCATGTGGTAAACATCATCAAAAAGATCTGAACTGTTCAGGTCCTATTGTATTTGCATGTTCTTTGCGTCTACACGCATCACTCATTCTCTAATGAGATGGGTTTGTATATATATGGTCAATCGGTGAAAACTTAATTCCTCAGCTTAAACTGATGTCACTAACATTGTGAAAATGTAGCTTCATAGTGTTAGCATTCTTGGAAATTCACCAAGTTCCGGTGATTCCTTAATTCCTCAGCTTAAACTGATGTTACTAACATTGTGAAAATGTAGCTTCAAAGTTTTAGCATTCTTGGAATTTCACCAAGTTCAATAAAGAACTCCTTGACACAAAATACGCTTATTATCAGTTGTCAACACAACGATATACTTTAGCCTTTGTTGTAGTATCTGTCACAATATTTTAATTTTGAAACTCTTTCAAATCCAGCATGGAACTTTCTTCCATCCTATTGTGCTACCCTTCATCACATATTTTAATTGAGATAAAATTACTTGAATAAATGACAAAACTATTAGTGTAACATATTACAACTAATATTTTGTCATTACTATATAGGAAAACATATCCTTAGCATTTCTAAAATGACACAAGGATCTCTCCCACTGTTGTCTAATCATCATATGAATTATCCTACTATAACATTTTATAGCATAGGACTCATCTGGTTGTGTACATAGCATGGAAACATGACTTAGAAATCTCAATTTCAATGATGCTCATCATGTGTCAAAACACATGAATCTTGCTCAATTATGTTCCATGTGACAAGAACTCCTTCTTATCAATTTTATATTGACTTACTTTAATATTTCATCTATGTAATTTGGCTTCAATCATATCAGGCGCTTGAATCCATCTTTTATAGACATCGATGCCCAATATCTTCCAAGCCTTTCATCAATATGAAAATCTTAACCGTGTTAATTTAAAATACATATTTTCCAATCAACCATATGTCATCTACATAAAGTATTGGAAATATGTCATAGCGCTCCCACTTAATTTCTTGTAACTCTACAAGCATCTTTATCATTCATGATGGAATCAAACTCTTTTGATAACTTCATTAAGCTAAAGATTTCAACTTCGCTATGCTCACTTCAACCATTGAAGTGTGCATGCCTTTATAGCAACCTTTTGAATTTTACAAAACTCTCAGACTGTGTCAAGTACACATCCTTGATCAAACTGCCTCGAGAGGAGAGTTGGTTTTGTTATTCAACTGCCATATCATAATATGTAACTTTTTGCTAGAACTATCCGCAAAGACTAAAGCATTACTACGGAAGATCGAAATCTTGTAGTAGTCAACTCTTTGAACTTCGTCGAAAACAACTTTTCGATAAGTACAACTTTCAAAGGATGTAAAATCCATGTCTTTGTCACTATATAGACCCTTTTGCTATCGTTAGGCATCATGCCTATTGAAAGGACTACCAAGTCACATACTTGATATTCATACAAGGATACTATTGCGGATATAATGGCTCATAGTCAATTTTACGAAGTCAGTGCCCATCATTTGCTTCCTTTATAAGGTCCAGGTCCTTTGTTGTCAAAACAACACTTTATACTTAAACCACAAGTTGTTCAAAGTACAAAGTTTTTGGACTTTTCTGTTACAGTTCGCAAACTCATTTGAAGTATCTACAACATTTGTAGTGTCTTCTACTTAGTCAAAATAGTAAACCCCGGACCAACTTCCAGTGCTGCGCTACTCTTGACATGATAACGGAGATTCTGTAATCTTGTTGAGTTTGTACCGTGCTCCCACTCACTTGTTTCGCAAGAACTACTTTCTCGAGAAATCAACCCTTTCTGACAAACAACATTTGTCTTTTGGTTCGGTGATAGGATAAATACCCAATGTTTTATTTGGGATAACCTTATAAACATATATTTATCCTATTTTGGTTGTAAACATTTTACACATGCTATGCATACCAAAACTTAAGAAAAATGACAATTCAGGTCATTACCCAAACCATATCTTATATGTTGTCAATTTCAACGGATCATGATGGTGCTCTTTTCAGTGTAAAAGCGGTTGTCCTTAATGTATAAACTACAAAAATATAATGGCAATTTTATTAATCTTACCATGTCAAACAGGGTTTGATTTTGTCTTTTGAATACTCCAATCTAATGTGGGGTATTCGAGAAGTATAAGTTGTAGAACAATTTTGCAACTTCTCAGATGTTTTGCTAAACTTGTAACTCAAACTTTATCCTTTATGATCCAATCATAAATACTTGATTATCTTGTTACATTGATTTTAACTTCATATTAACAACCTTTTGAACCAATTCAAAATGTCAAACTCTGTTCCCTTTAAATAGATATACTCACATATCTACTTAAATCATCGACAGAATTTTATGAAGGAAAAATTAATCCACCATACATGACTACACATAATGGACTATATACATCAATATGTATAATCTCCACTAAATTAGTCGTCCATTCTACTTTGGCCTAAGAACGGAATTCTAGTCATCTTTTGGAAGAGGTCTCACAAGCGTCAATAAAATGACTCCGGAAGTCCATCAATATGGAGTTCCTTCATGTTTTCCTTTCCGATATGAACTAAAATGGTGGTGTCACAATTTAAGTGAAACTCTTCAACGTCTTGCAACGTTTAGCATTTAGTCTTATAGATGTTTACTTTACCAACATGATTTATATTAACATATCCGTAAATTATGGAATATGATCATAGTTTGAACAATCTCATTTGTTCTCACAAAAGACTAGAACAAAATAACAAATTATTAAGTTCTTCAAATAAATCTCGACTGGTTGGTTCGATACGACAATGAACACAATAACACTTTATTTATGTTCTTGTCATAATCGATTCCACATCTATTACTAGTTCCTTTTAGGCCCTTGTATTTCTTTCATTGTGTTGCTTTGTATGACAACTCATACCAACCAATGTGGTATCAAAATACCAAAAATACTTTGTTAACTAGTAATACATCTATATCTTGTATATCAAGTATATACTCCTGAGCTGGACTTTTCCAGTTATCTTCTTTTCTGCCATATATCTATTTGTAATTCTATTTTCAACATTCCCTTTCCTTTATAGAAGAATCATTCAACATCAAACAATGCTGGCCGTACTAGCTCATTTTCTTTGGCGTGTTAGTCATATACTATCACCCATTGAGTCATACTTTGAGTTTGATTGTTCTACTAATATCACCATATTAATAGAATTCTTCTAGATTCCACTCTTAGCAATCTCCAAGTAAGGTAAACAACTTTACACATACTTTTAATCCATCCCATCATAACAATTTTATGATTAAGCTACTATAGCTCGAAGGAAGGAATTTAGAGGATAATTTTTAGCATCCAATTTCTTGGAATATTCAAACACCTAGCGTCTTCAATCATTGCATATATTCAGATAATATAAGCAAACATTGTCACGCTAAATTTGCATATATTCAGATAATATAAGCAAACATTATCACGCTAAATTATACTCAGTCATGGTGCTACAAGTAAGTTTCTAGATATCAATATATCTTTCACTTGATTGTTTCTGAAAACAACTCTTTTCAGTTCCAAAATCACCTTGATCAACAAAACATTCTTTTGAAGATAAAGTAATATGAAAGCAACCATGACTCTGGATTCTAAGTAGGAATTATTTTCTCTCTAGATTAATCAATCATTAACCATATGGAGCTAGGTAGGAAATACCGAAAATCTACAATAGGATTCAATTTTAAATTTCACTAATACGGTACCAATCTTAAATGGTATTTACCACATCATAACAGTTATATCTCAATTAACAATCTAAGTGTAAGGTAGTTATGTGGATGCCAATGACTACTACAAGTTGTGCAAATTCACTTTGATTTGTTGTTCATGATAAATAAGTTCAAGTTAATTAAAAAATTAAACCATGAACTCCCACTCAAAAACAACATCCCTCTTAGTCGTCTTTAGTGATTACACGAACCAAATTCACTACACCAAAACCGATCATCACGTGAGATGATGTAGTTTCAAAGGCGAACATCGACATGTTCATCATATCATCCATATGACTCATGCTTTACCTTTCGGTTACGTGTTCCGAGGCCATGTCTGTACATGCTAGGCTCGCCAAGTAGAACCGTAGTATTGCGTGTGTTTCAAGGCCATGTCTGTACATGCTAGGCTTGAAAACACCCGTTGTATGCGAACGTTGAGTCTATCACACCCGATCATCACGTGGTGTCTCGAAACGACGAACTTTCTTAACGGTGCATACTTAAGGAAGAACACATTATTATCTTGATATTAAGTGAGAGGGATCATCTTATAATGCTACCAACGTTATCTAAGCAAAACAAGATGCATAAAAAGATTAACATCACAAACATCACATGAAAGGATAACGTGATATGATTTGGTCCTTCTTGCACTTGATCTCCATCATGTGCATTATGGTATGATCTCAATCATTCCACCAGCGTGGTACCAAGAACCACGGTACCCCAAACTTGATTGTCCATCAATAAGAAGACAACCATATGGATACCTTCCGGTATATCAATAATTTACAAAATAGATCATCTCATAATCAAATTTGTAATATTGACCATATCACATCACATGCCCAGCAAAAACTAGTTAGACGCTTCTAATTTATTTTTGCATATTTTACGTGGCTTAGGGCTTTCGAGGATAGAACCGTTCATACCTACGAACATCAACCACAACGTTGATAAACACATTTTTAACAACCCTTCATAGATTAGATCTTAACTATAGTAGGAGAAACAGACACCCGCAAGCCACTTATGCAATACAAGTTGCATGTCAGTTGTGGAACAAGTCTCATGTACGTGGACATGTAAGGTTAGTCCGGGCCGCTTCATCCCACTATGCCACTAAGATCATAAAATAATCAAGGAGGTAATAACATGATCATCAACGCCCACATACACCTATGTGTTCTACCCATACAAAACATCTACGCATAGATCCGGCTCTGATACCACTGAAGGGGAACGTAGCATAGAAAACAAAAATTTTCCTACGCGAGAGATACCCGAAAGGCCAAGATCTAATCTAGGAGACGAAGTGCAACGGGCAACAAGAGGGTTAAGGAGAACACATACCCTCGAAGACTCAAAGTGGTACGAGATCAAATCTCGTTGTTGGCGTAGTCGTACTCACACCGATCCCGATAGCGAGAAGATGGCACCGCAATCCGGCGGTGCATCCGTGATCGGTCACACGTACGGTTGATGACGACCTCCGTTCCCTCGTTCCAGCGGGGCGCGGAAGTAGAGGATCCCTCGGAACTCCAGCAGCACGACGGCGTGGTGTGGTGGAGAAAAACATTGCTCAGGGCTTCGCCAAGCGCACGAACAAGTGGTGGAGCAGCGGCAGGAGGGAGGAAGAGATGACACAAGTGTGTGTAAGGGGAGAGGGAGCTCTCACCCCTCCTTTTATAGGAGGGGATGGCAGCCACGAATTTTTGGCTGCCTCCACCTCTCCCTCATCATGTGAGTGGAGTCTCCACTCAACCCACTCATTCTTCCATGAATTCCCACTCAAAATCCCAAGGGTTTTCTTTAATAAATAAATAAAACAATTTTATTTCTTTATTTTAATATTTGTTAATTCCATTAACAAACATTTAACATATAACCCCTTGAGTTAGTTGTTAAATCTATTAACAACCATTTGATAAGAATCCCCTTGAACTATTTCAAAATTACTCGAAACAATTTCGGTGACTATTTCAATATTCCCTGAAACAATTTCGGTGCTGTCCAAACTTTTCTCCGATATTCCGTATCCTCTCAAATGCGTCATCGAACCTTAAGTGTGTCACCCTACGGTTCGCGAATAAGATAGACATGATCGAGACTCCTCTCCGATCAATAATCAACAGCGGGATCTGGAGATCCGTGATGACTCCTATATATTCAACGATGACTCTCGTGATCGTGTGAACCAACAACGTCGTGAACTATTCCCTTTGTCTCGCGATATTTTACTTGTCCGAGATTCGATCATTGGTATCAACCATACCTTGTTCAATCTCGTTACCGACAAGTACTCTTTTCTCGTTCCCGTGATATAACATCCTTGTGATCATATCACGTGCTTGCAAGCGGTTTCGATGTGATATCACCGAGAGGGCCCAGAGTATATCTCTCCGTCATTTGGATGGACAAATCCCACTCTTGATCCATGATCCTCAACTAATACTTTCCGAATACTTAACGACACCTTTATAGTCACCCTGTTACGGTGTGACGTTTGATGCCATCAAAGCACTCTTCCGGTATCAGTGATTGACATGATCTCAAGGTCTAAGGAATAAGTTACTTCGTATGTTTGATATAACAATGTAAACTAAATGACTTGATCGCATTGCTATATTCTGTTTGGGTATATGTTCATCACATCATTCTTCTAATGACATGACCCCATTATTAATAACATCCAATGTTCATGATCAGGAAACCTTGATCATCTATTAATCAACGAGCTAGTTAAAAGAGAGGCTTTACTAGGAACCATTGTTTGTTTATTAAGCACACATGTATCAACGTTTCCGGTTAATACAATTCTAGCATGAGAAATAAACATTCATCATAAACAAGGAATAAGATAATAACCATTTTATTATTGCCTCTCGGGCATATTCCCTTCAATTAGATTTTTCAGCTCAGCAAGCATTCTGATATTATAAAGTGTACTAGAATTAAGTTCCCTATTCAGAAAATTAATAGCTAATTCCTTGCAGTAGTGATTGATGCTAATTAAGAGGATCTGTAGTGAGGACCTGGGAGGAATATTGCAGAATTAAGAGTCCTGGGAGTTTTTTGGAACCTAGGAGTTACGAATATTGCAGAATTAAGAGTCCTAGGAGTTTTTTGAAACCTGGGACTTATGAATATTGCAGAATTCAGAGTCATGGGAGGACCTGGGAGTTCTTTGGGAACCTGGGAGTTCTTTTGTAGCTGTGTGCATTTTATTTATGTTGCCGGTACATTGAGTGCCAATGTTTTGCCGGAACGTTGATTCATTTCCGTTCCGGCAAATTTTTGGCACTCCGCCATGACCATTTATAGCAGAGGTCATGCCGAATTTGTCCGGTGACTAACCTAGTATATATTTTGTCTACTACCAGCTAGACATGTCTTCTTCTTCTACGGATCTGACGTTATTGGACCACTACATGCTTATGGCCAGAGATTCGCAAGAGGAAGAGAGGGCCCATGATGGCGGTGACGATCGACGACTGACCAGCCCCCGATCGATGGCGAGCCCCACAATGATGACGGGCTCACCGGTGGCGAGGCGGAAACAACTGATATTGGCGCCGGGGGTCCCTCCGAGAGAAGCACGTCGACAAAGAAGCGTCGGCAGCGAGCTTCGAACAAGGTCGGCACCGTTCGAGATAAATTCACGGAGGTGGATCCTTCCAATGGCACGCATGTGATACATAAGGACTTTGTGAAGGGGTACTTCCTCCAACTTGGCGCGATCCTTCGAGACGTCGTCAATATCAACGAGCCGACTCTCAAGAAGAAGCAAACTCTGCGCGCCCAACTCATCTCGAGGCTGCACGCGCGGTACGAGTTCCCCCCCCCTCCCCTCAACAACGAGAATATCAAGGGCAACCTGTGGTGAACAAACTCTCCCTCACTAGATTCACCAAAGCGCTGCGCAATTATAAGACTATGGTGGGGGCAATGATTAGGGACGAGGAACAATTCGAAGAGATCCATAGCCACGTCCCGCGGATTACGCCCGTTGACTTCAAGATTTTCCTAGATAACTAGTCGCTTGATTTCACTAAGAATCAAACGAACTGTGGGAGGGACCTAGCGTCGAAGAACATCGGCAACCACAATCTCGGCTGTCGTGGCTACGGCGGGAAGGAGCCAATTTGGGAGAAAGAGGACTAGGCCTACATTGATAAAGGGCTTGAGAACCCTTACGCCAAGTATGCCCATGACCCGCAGTTCCATAAATTCATGAGGTCGAGGTACAGAAAAGTAATGACGACCGAGAAACTTGTCACAGACCCCAAGATGGTGGAGAATGTTATTTTGGTCACGGACGATAGCGTGAAGAATGTTGAGAAACTAGTGGTAAGCAATTTACCATTTCATGCTACTCATCATTATCAAGTCCATGATTTCATTCTAGTACCAAACCATTTCGAAACCGTTCATATGTTGCTTCTGCAGCTAGAAGAACAACACCTTGAATCTTCCTCGTCACAGACGTCGACGGCCAAAGTCGCGTAGGATAAGCCTTTTATCAAAGGGTACAACAAGGCAAAGAGCTAGGACCCGCTGAAAAGGACGCACTTAGTCCGTATCACCGGCGGCGGACTAAATAGGAAGCACGCCAATTATGGTTTGGCTGAGCCCAGCAATAAGGAGTCGCGGGAGGCGAAGAAGAGCCAGTCGAATGAGGAGCCGGAGTTGCTGAAGAAAAAGGTGGCGGACTTGGAAGAAAACATGGAGAAGCGGAAGGAGAAAAAGGTCGGGGAAAAGATGAATGAGCTCATACCCGCCGTATTTGAAAAACTCTGTGGCTACATCGCCGGGGGCGCACAGGGGCCGATGCCTACGATCAACATAGGCGACGGAGGTGGACCGTCGACGTTGGTCGTGCCCGGCGCGGCCGTCACCGTTGGTCCGTCTATGTTGGTCGTGCCTGGCGCGCCTGCCCCCGCCCCCGCCGTGCCCGACGCGCCTGCCGCGATAGACCGTCGACCGTGTCTGGCGCGGCCGATGGTCCGTCGATGTTATCGTTGCTCGACGAGCCCACCACCACCTGTGGTCCGTCGACGTTAGTTGAGCTCAATGCCCTCACGGTAAATTATTGACCGTCTCAAGTTGTAGCCAGTTCAATATAACCCCACTCTATGACCTATCCATGCATGTTATCGCAGGCTCACGCAACGGGATGCACCTTCCTGCTAAAAGTGGGTAGTGAGTTGAAAGATGTTGCAAAGGGGAGCATCTTGCAGCCACTCTCCCGGAACTACCACTATAGAGATATACCGGCCAATGAGGTTCGGGTACGCGTCGATCTGGTGCTACCGGGATTCCAGGACTTGTATCCTCCTAATCAACCCGCCGATGCCGACAGCGATCTGAATCTCGCCCAACTAGACAATCAAATCTTGCTATGGCCGAAAGCCCTTATTCGGCTGAACACCACATCAGGGTCGGCGCCAAGCCAAGGCATGGTTGTCACTACTACACTTGTTGCACCCGCGGCAGGCCAACAAGACAAGGTTGTCCCTCCACGGGCAACCCAACATGACAAGGTCCTCTCTCCACCTCTGGTGGATCCTCCTCCTCCCGAGCACGATACGTCACATGACGAGCAACATGATGAGCATGAGACCCATGAGGATTACATGGATATTGAACTTGCTCCCATTGACGATTTCATAAATCAGTTGGATGTCGAAAAGGTTCCTTCGGAGTTACCCACAAGAAATCTTAATATCCAGAAGAAGGTAGATGGCGAAGAGGGTGGTCCTTCTGAGTTACCCACCATAAAACCGGATATCCAGAAGAAGCTAACATATTCTCAAGAAACTCCCAAGGAGGAGACGGCCTTTACGGCTCCACAACCTATGGTGGTTACCCCGAATACACTCTGTGCGACGGCCGAGGAGGTGGTAAAACAAAGCGGAACTCCCCTGTGGTTGAGGGCGAAAAAGCATCGGAAGAGGCCGGCAGCCAACAAGAAGAAAGGTGGTGCCTCCTCTAGTAGCCAGCCAGCGGCCGCCCGAGTCCTAGACCGTTTTCCGCCCGCCGTCCCATGGAGGAAGGTGCATGAGATAGGTAGGCCAATGCTGCCGCTAGAGGTTGTCGATGTCTTGGGTGGTCACATGAGGAGCATCCACGACGGAATTGTGCTGAGAGAGACGGAACTTCTACGTGATAAACATCCCTCATACCCGCTATACGTAGTCAAGGTGCCCCGATCCGTGGGCTTTGTGGATACAAATCCCGCAGAGGTGTTCTTCCTCAGATACGAAGACGTATTCAGGGTCTTCCACTTGGGAAAGCTCGACCGAAGCATTGTCCGCCTGGTATCGCTCAGCATGGCGCACGATGTGGTCATGGAGAATACCCCGCACATCGCGATTATGGACCCCTACTACATGGTTGAGGACTACTTGCGGTCACCTGTGGACCGGGTTGTTATCACGAACTATATAACGGGTTTTTTGATAAATAACAAGGATAAGAACGCCATTCTCATGCCATACTTTCCCCTGTAAGTAGTCCTCTCCGCTTCCCGTCATTACATTCTTTCTATAATCTCCTTAGTATTCCGAAATGTTCTGCGCAGAAAAGGAGGATGCACACTCATCGTCATGGAACCGCATTGGTCGCAATGCACTTATCTCGATGCGGTTAGGGCGGTGCAGAAGGACTAACTCGACATAAGAGCTACTCTTAATAGTGCCCTCAACAGCTTCACCTCCGATTTAGGCAAGCCCCTAAAAAGGATAAAATAGTCCAAGGCACCTACGTGTGCAACCACGTAGCAAACTTCCAGTGCCTCAAGAAACCGGAGCAAGAATTTGGGTTGGAAGATTGGTATGCCATCTTTTAGATGAGGGAGTACTTAAAGGATGCCCAAGAGGTATTGTTACCAAGTCATCTCCGAGACCTGACCACAAAGATGGCCAACACCCCTGATGAATATGTGCGAGTTGAGTTCCGTCGCATCCAGCGGAGGATCTGCACGATTCTCAAGTCGGATGTCATCACTCGGGGTGGCTTGTTCTTCCACGGCAACGCACCACCGAGCAACCGTGACATAGAAGCACACCTACGAGAGGAACATGACACCCGGACATTCAACACGCTAGAAGGCGTTCGTCCTTTCCCGCCGAGACCATAGGATTGACAAAATGTTAGTATACACTTGCATCATATAACTTTTATTCCTTTATTTTTCGTGTTTTATTCATAAACATTGATGCTTCTATTTCTTTGATAGTTATTTGCAGTCTATTATCACTTTACATGCTAAACACGTATTTTTGTCCAATGCAAAGATGACATGGTATGTTGTGTATATCGGTAGGGTTCCTGGAGTCTACGACGATTGGGAACAATGCCGGAGACAAGTGCACGGTTTCAGCGGCAACAACTACAAGGGGTACAAGACCATGGTGGAGGCAGAAGCTCGATACGCCACTTA
Organism: Alopecurus myosuroides; assembly: GCA_028641055.1. Lineage (NCBI taxonomy): Eukaryota > Viridiplantae > Streptophyta > Magnoliopsida > Poales > Poaceae > Alopecurus > Alopecurus myosuroides. The sequence continues at coordinate 35,618,762 of CM054057.1, forward strand.
CCTAGCGAGAGAGAATACAAAGACGACGAGGGCCCGGATGACCACCTTCTCCATCGCCGTGCTGATACTCCTTGTGTTGATGCTACTTACTCTAGTGCTTGTGTAGCTAAACTATCTGTTGAACTATCTCTGTTCGAGACTATGTAATATAAACTTGTGTATTATGTGTTGATGATCGAGGTTATGTAATAACTACTAGTTGTGATGATCGATCGATGTTATTTTCTGCATCTCTAACTTAGTTCCAATTGAAAGTTATTTCTGTCATTTTTCTGTTATTTCTGTCATTTTGTTATAATTTGTGCAAATTGAGAGTATTTTGGTTTCTTTTATTCTTTAACACAAGTAAAACATACCCCAGGCGAATAACAACTGTTACCCCAGGCGCATATGTACCCCAGGCGCATAAGGCTTGTTCGCCACAAGTAAATCACTTACCCCAGGCGCACAACGTTGATTCGCCTGTTGTATTCTGCCTTACCACAGGCGCGTATTTAGATTCGCCTGGGGTAAGTGATTACCACTGGAGATATGGTCCCAGGTGAACAGTTATACGCCCATGGTAGAACTTTTCTGTTCGCCTGGGGTAAGCATTTCCCTAGTAGTGGATGTAGAACCAACAATAGGTGCCAGCATACAGCCCTACTGTGGCTCCTGGAGTGCATATATGCATATCAAATGCTCGGTAGGGCTTATGCTGGCGAATCCGAATGATTTGTATTCGGTGGATGAACTGAATGATGTATTAAGGGACTCCGAGAGGTGGGCTATATATAGGGTCCGCTGGCTCACAAAGTGTTGTGCTAGGGTTTCGATCCAACGGTTAAGAAGCGCTTGAAAGAAACACCCCTGATCCAACGGGTAATAATGTCTCGAAACAAACACACCTTACCCCTGATCGAAAGGCTGACAAGAGTTCGAAAGAAACACACCTCTGATCCAACGACTCACAAGCGCTTGAAATAAGCATACGATCCGTGTGATTCTTTGTGATTGGTCCCAACGAAACCGTAACCCTTTAGTCCCGGTTGGTAAAACGGGCCGGGACTAAAGGGGTCTGTTTCTTCTCACTATATATATATATATATATATATATATATATATATATATATATGTATATATATATGTATATATATATATATATATGTATGCATGCATTTCCACCATTGGCATAAACACATATAAACTCACCACTCACCCATGGCTTCTACCGTACCCACTCTTGCCTTACTGCGGGCGGAGGCACTTTTCGCCTCGAACTACCCCTGCCCGCCCGGCTACAGCGTCCCCACCGGCTGGATGCTGAGCGCCGGAGGAGTGCCGGTCCCTCCTGTTCCTCAAGGTGTGGCACGTCGGACGGCCATCACGAACCACTACTACCACGAGCTCACGCCGGAGCAGCAGAGTAATCCCAGTTGGAATCCCTACTACCGCCCTACTTGGGACGTCTTCTTCATTAATCGGCGTGAGAGTGCGCTTGCCAGGTACGAGGAGAACGGCCCACCTCCTTCGAACTTCAACGAGGCCGGTCATCAGCTATGGTGGGGCGGCGGACGGACTCTTCAGAGCGTCATGAACTACATCAGGGCCGGAGATAACACCCGCCTATGCTACCCTCACGCCCAGTCCTGGGGTCGTGATCCTACAAGGGAGTCTAGAGCACCGTCCGACGATAGTGACGACGACGGCGGCGACTACGACGACTAGGCAGGAGTATGACTAGTAGATCATATGCACTCTTTCTATTATGTACTGCCTTGTTTATTTAGATCTATGCTCTCTGTTTAGGTTTAGATCCACTCTTGCCATTATGTATTGTGCCTTATTTACCCCCTCCCTAATGTGAGTCGTTGGATGAGGGGTGTGTTTCTTTCTGGCGTCTGAATCCCACCAATCAGGAAGAATCACACGGAAAAAAGAAAACAGACACGCTAGCTGTCGGATATATATCGAATAGGGGTATATCAGATGGTGGTCAAAGTGCCGGATTACCAGGGTGGCCTAAATGGTAGTGGGCTACGGTCCATTGGGCGGCCCAGTAAGCTGACACGCAGAAGCCGGATTCCAGAAGAACCCGGATCACGGCCCACGTGATCTGGCTTGGAGTAGAAGGCGGATTCCTTACTTTCCAAGTTAATAGTTACCGTAGTCTTCTAGGTTTCTTACTCTGTATGCCCTAACCTGGCTATTATATAAAGCCAGACGGGAGATATGATAGACAGGAAGCTACAGGCTAACTCGCCGAGAAGTTGATCCTCTGCGAATAGCTACACAGAACCTCACGTTGTACTTGTATACACAGGCTTTAGCCCTGATTAGTGAGATTGCAGGAGTAGGAACGCCGCATTACTGCGACGTGCCGAACATGGGTAAAACCAGTGTTTTTGTCCTTCGCACAACCACGGCCCCCACGTCTCTACCCGTAGTCTCATGGCACCCACGTCTATGAAAACTACTACGATGTCTCGACAGTTGGCGCCCACCGTGGGGCCAGCGACGTCAGGCTTGAAGTTTCGATCTGGGATACTCGGCAGAATCGGCAGTTCCATAACTGTCGGAAGCCTGGAGTTCGACGATGACGTTGGACGCTTCCTCGACAATGGATCTTACATACCGGCGCAAAATCATCTGGTAAGTGCCTGCCTGTTACCAATCAGATCTGCAAATATCTTTATCGGACTAACTTCAGAGGCCATGGGGTTTTGCGGTGGAAGCAAATTTTTCCCACCCGCCCTATACCTAGTCGAAGATGACTATGGTACCGGATTTTGCTCAGATCGCCGACATAAAAGTGATACACACTTTATCGGTATGGTGCAATCCGAGGTCGCTGAAAACACGGATGATGGAAACTCCGTGCAGGAGGCAGAAAACAGAACACCCACCACAGAGGCGGAAGATCCGACATCCGTCAATATGATGATGAACTCGGAAGCTGACTCTGTGCTAGCCGCCATTGAGGCGAGATTAGAGTCAGAAACCAGATCGGACGATTTCGATTCCGAAGATGAAGATGAGGACACCTTCGAAAGAAAGGTAAAATCTCTTCAAGAGGGATTCCATGAAGTACTAATGGCAAAACCGGCTGAAAACACGGATGCCGGCAGCCAGGAAAGCCCTAAAACTCCTCCGCCAGAGAAAGAGAGAGAAGATGGAGAAACTTCTCCGATATTTCCCAACGTCAAAGAATTGACAGAGGATGAACCTGCCAAAAAACCTCCCTCTTCCAAGAAAAAGCACAAGGCCGCTAAAAAGCTCCAGTACAAACTCCGGAAGAAAAAATCGGCTGACCCAGCTGAGGAAAGCCCGGAAGTAGGAGATGCAAGCAGAATAAAGCGTGCGGAGAAGAAAGCCAAGGAAATCCTTGTTCTGCCAATGACGGAACAAGAAGAACAGGATCTGTTACAAACACCAGTGGGATCAAACGAACCCCCTGAAGTGCTAGAAGCCAGGAGACGAGCTCTCTAGAGGCAACAGCAACATCTACTCAAATCTTGGGAACACCTCCAAAAAACCCAGGATGACATCAAGCTCATGAAGGAAGAAATCGAGGAGTACGAGAGAAAGAATAGATCTGCCATCAAACCTACAAGGTTACCCGGAATCGTAAGACCGGAAGTACTACCGCCAAAAGAAAGGTTTCACAACCCATCTTGGCAAAAGCAGGTAAACGGAAAGGATGCCAGAGGTGAACCAATATACAAAACCGCAGCAGAAAACGCGGAAGTAGCGTTCGCCATTCTCAACAATGACATGTACTCCAACGGTGAAAAACTTCAAGGGGTGTATGCTTTCCTAGGAAAAGCATTGCAACAGCAACAGCGGGGCCAAGAGCGATCAGGGAAGTTGCATGACGACTCTGCCCTATGCAAAACAGCTACCTGCGCCGCTGGAGCACCTGGACCAGAAGAACCTGGAGATTCAAACAACTCGAAAGATAAGAAAGCGGATTCGAGAAAGGACAAGAAAAATCCCGACAATAGGGATGAAGCGTCTAGAACCGGATCCCATCTCCTGAAAGGTGGACTTAACCCCCACGATCGGGAAGAAAAACACCGGAATGACGGCAAAGCAATGCCACCTCCGAGACACCCAGCTGAAAAAGCCGGAAGACAGGTTATACCTCATAGGCGTGAGAGATCTCGGACACCCCCCAAGGATAAGGAAATACACAGGAGTAGAACTCCACCTCATCGAAAGGGGCGTGATCTCGGAAGAAATAGAGACGAACCCAGAAAAGCGCGTCCGCGCAACAATGGAAAAGAAAGGAGTAGGTCCCCTTCTGTCCATTCAGCCGGCAGGTACTCCGCACACATGGATAGGGCGGAAAAGGATGATCTGTACTTTGGACCTAAGTGATTCACTGATAGGATCCGAAGGATAACCCTGCATTCTGGCTTTGCCAAAGTTGGTCCAACGTACCAAAAATATACCGGTAGTACAAACCCGGATACCTGGCTCTCAGACTACTATACAGCCGTCCAGATTAACAATGGGACAGACCTGGAAGCTGTAAAGTTTCTTCCCCTAATGTTACTGGATGGAGCCATAGATTGGATCAATGGATTACCATCAAGAACTTTCGACATCTAGGACGATATGGCTCGAGTGTTTACTCAGCATTTCCGGGGAAACTATAAACGCCTGAATAGCATCAACCAGCTCAACCGTTGCACCCAGTTCGAGGATGAACCATACGTGGATTTCATTTCCAGATGGACTGCAATGAAGAATAGCTGCTCTGGAGTAACTGACGTACAAGCAATTCGTGCTTTCGTCAACGGCCTAAAACCCGGACTTGTACCGTTCATGGTTGGTTCCAAACAGCACAAAGATCTCGGATCTATGCTTACAACCGCCAATGAACATGCTGCAGCCGAAGACGACATCAGAGCAAGAGGAGGCAATATCGATACATTGATACTGGCCAAGAAAAATCCTCGCCCTAAGAAAAAAGAAACTCCAGATGCAACACAAAAGCCCAAAGATGTCAACATAGCCTTTGGAAGTGAAAAAGGGAACAGGTGGAAAGGACGCAGTTCAGAACCAATCAATTACACTAAAGAAGAGTGGGAAAATATTAAGTTAGAACCCTGCGTCCACCATTCGCAATTTGTGAAACCCACCCATACGAACGCACAATGCCGGCTGAACAAGCACATGAAAGGCAGTGCAGGATCCGGAAATAAGGGGAAAAGTTCCAAAAGGAAATTTTCCAAGCAAAAGCCAGAAGCTGAGAAAGAAGACAGTGAATCGGACACTGACGAAAAAATCCAGGAACAACAGCGAAAAGGCGAACCCAAATTTCCGAGAGTTGATGGAGAATGTGCCTTAACTTTCTTAGCAACTCCATCAGCAAAGGTGGCAAAAAGAACGCTTCGAGAAATAAACGCGGTTGTTCCGGCAACCCCCAAATTCTTGAAGTATTCAAACACGCCAATCACCTGGGATCAGACTGATCATCTCGGGAATATCCCTGAACTCGGCACGCAAGCTCTTGTTGTAAGCCCTATTGTCCAGAACACTAGGCTAAAAAGAGTGCTGATGGATGGAGGATCCAACATTAACATAATGTACCTGGATACGCTGAATTACAGCAACATACGCTCCATGGCATTGTTCCTGGTAGGCAATCACGATCCCTAGGAGAAATTTCCCTAGATGTCACTTTCGGAGAAAAAGAACACTTCCGTCAGGAAAAAGTATCCTTCGAAGTGGTGCCGTTCGAAAGCGTGTATCACGCAATACTCGGACGTCCAGCTTTCGCCAAATTTATGGCACGATCATGTTACATCTATAACAAGCTGAAGATTCCAGGGCCAAAAGAAGGAGTAATCACCATAACTGGAGACTTCAAGCTGGCAAACAAGCTGGAAAAAGAAAACGCCCTTTGCGCTGAGAAGATCATAGCAAAGGAAGAGCTGAAGGAGTTGGCTAAGGAGGTATCGCCGACAGAAATGCCGGCAAGAAAAGAAAACCCGGAAGCCACCAGATAGCTTCAAGGCATCCGAGAACACAAGACAGGTAATCCTAGATCCCAAAGATCCGACAAAATTTGTCGTAGTGGGAACTGGGATGACCGATAAATAGGAAAGCGAGCTCATCAAGTTCCTCCGTGAGAACTGGGATATTTTCGCCAGGTGTCCAGCTGACATGCCATGCGTACCCAGGGAACTTGCTGAGCATCAACTTAAGGTGATTCCAGGCTCCAAACCCGTCAAACAAGGTCTCCGTCGATTTGACGGAAGAAGACGGAAGGCTATTGGCAAGGAAATTATCCGGCTTTTAGCAGCAGATTTCATCCAAGAGGTGATACACACTGAATGGTCTGCAAATCCGGTATTAGTACCGAAGAAAGACACTACTGCTCTTAGAATGTGTATAGATTACACGGGCTTGAACAAATTGTGTCCAAAAGATAGGTTCGCGTTACCGCGAATCGATCAAATAATAGATGCCACTGCAGGCTCTGAGCTTTTATGCTTTTTGGATGCATATTCCGGGTATCACCAAATACGTATGAAAAAGGAAGATCAAATTAAGACTTCTGTTATAACCCCTTACGGGACGTACTATTAGATAACCATGCCATTTGGCCTGAAGAACGCAGGTGAAACTTACCAGCGTTGCATGCAACGTTGTTTGCATAGTCAGATTGGCAAAAATGTCCACGTTTACATAGACGATATTGCTGTCGTAACCAAGGAAAAAGATACGCTCCTTGAAGATTTGCGAGAAACCTTCGAAAATTTGCGCACTTACAAGATGAAGTTAAATCCATCAAAGTGTGTATTCGGGGTTCCCTTAGGAAAAGTTTTGGGTTTCATCGTTTCTCACAGAGGAATAGAAGTTAATCCAGAAAAGATCAAAGCAATCTTAAACATCTCCAAACCTACGTGCGTAAAAGATGTCCAAAGATTGACGGGTTCCGCTGCAGCCGTCAGCAGATTTATAAGTCGGCTGGGGGACAAAGACTTACCATTCTACAGGTTGCTGAAAAAATCCGACAGGCAGATGCAGCATTAACCCAGTTAAAGGGAACTTTGATGAAAGCTCCGATTTTGGCAACCCCAAAAGACGAAGAACCTATGTTATTGTACCTCATGGCTACAAACCGGGTTATTAGTGTAGTAATTGTTGTGGAACGGAAGAAAGACGAACAGAGCATACCAGACCAGCATACGGTATATTATATAAGTGAAGTTTTCTCCGAGTCCAAACAAAGGTACCCACACTATCAAAAACTGGCATATGACGTATTTTTTGCATCTAGAAAATTGCGCCATTACTTCCAAGGACATTCCATAACAGTGGTATGTAAAGCACCACTAGGGGATATAATAAACAATGCGGAGGTAACTGGCCGAGTAGCCAAATGGGGCATCGAGCTAGCAGCCTTCGACATTAAGTATCAGCCAAGGACGGCAATAAAATCCCAGGTTTTGGTGTCGCCGACTGGACGGAAGCAATGGAGAAAACACCAATGCCGGAGTCCGAGTACTGGATCATGCACTTTGACGGATCCAAGATGAAGGAGGGCGCTGGAGCTGGTGTAGTTTTAAAATCCCCTAAAGGAGACACAATGGACTACGTATTGCAAATACACTTAAATGCCAGCAACAACGTGGCAGAATACGAAGCTCTGCTTATGGCTTGCATATTACAAAAGAAATAGGTGTCAAGCGCATTTTGTGCTATGGTGACTCAGATTTGGTATAGCATCAGCTCAACCAAACTTGGGACGCAAAAAGTCCTATAATGGCCGAATACCGGAGAACGGTGGACGAGTTTGCCATTTGTTTCTTCGGATTTGAAGTACTCCATGTTAAAAGGGAGGAAAATTGGAACGCGGATGCATTAGCCCGCATGGGGTCAGAAAGGGTAAAAATCCTACCACCAGGTGTATTCGTCCAACATTTGTACGAGCCATCCATAAAAGGTGGAGATGTTGATTACCCTCTGGCTTCCGAGTCAATTGAAGTTATGCTCGTTAACCCGGATTGGACAATTCTATATTTAAACTTCTTAGTTAATCGGAAGTACCCGGAAGGAGAAGACGAAGTCTTGCAGAGACAAATCCAGCGTCGATGCAAAGTATACACGGTAATTGACAATTGCCTGTATAAACGCAGTACTTCCGGAATTTTTCTGCGATGTATTTCTCCAGAAGAAGGACGAGAAATCCTGCAAGAAATCCATACCGGAGATTGCGGACATCATGCTCAATCAAAAAGCATAGTTAAAAAAGCATTCTGTGCCGGGTTTTTCTGGCTAACAGCCAAGACAGATGCTGAGCACATAGTCAATACATGTGCAGGGTGTCAAGATTACGCCAAGCAGAGTAATATGTCGGACCAAGCACTCAAAACTATCCCCATTACATGGCCATTTGCGGTCTGGGGGCTAGATATGATGGGACCATTCAAAACTGCACGAGGTGGACTCACACATCTACTTGTAGCTGTGGACAAATATACCAAGTGGGTGGAGGCTAAACCCATCAAAAAGCTTGACGGTGTAACTGCCAGAAATTTCATCATTGACGTAGTCATGAGGTACGGCGGTCCACTCTGCATAATAACTGACAATGGGACAAATTTCTCCATTGGAGAATTGGCAATATATTGCCGACAAACGGCAATTCGCCTAGATCTTGCATCCGTGGCACACCTGCAATCCAATGGACAGGTTGAAAGAATGAATAGCTCAATCCTGCAAGGAATACATCCAAGACTCGAATCTCCTCTTCATAGAGCAGCTATAGCATGGGTAGAAGAGCTACCTTCCGTGCTTTGGAGTATTCGAATAACACCAAACAGGTCAACTGGGCAAACCCCGTTTTTTCTAGTTTATGGCGCGGAAGCAATCCTTCCAACGAACATGATCCATGATAGCCCAAGAGTGCAAGATTTCGACGACTCGGATGCCGAAAAAGCACGACAAGATGCCGTCGATCTGTTAGAAAAGGAACGAGAACTTGTGCTTCAAAGATCCGCCATCTACCAGCAAGGTTTACGACATTATCATAGTCGGAAAATCAGGCATCGTTCTTTTAAAGAAGGTGACCTAGTGCTAAGACTGGTGCAGCAAAGGAAGCACAAACTGGCCCCAGTATGGGAAGGAACATTTATCATCAGTAAAGCCATGAAGAATGGATCATATTATCTTGTCGACATTCGCGACACGGAAGATGATCCCGAGAAGCCGAATCACAAAAGAAAGAGAAAAATAGATGATGAACTAGGAGAGGCAAAGAGGCCCTGGAGTATCCAGCAGTTACGTCCCTTCTATACTTAGTTCAATTTCTATGTAAACATCTTTGAGATCATGAAATAAAGTTGTCAGAATTCTTATATCCATGTTTTTACAAGTTTATTATAGTACAAAACATGATTCCACCTTATCTATTTCTCAATGATCTTACAAAATACTCAATATTAATCCGAATTGTGCCTGCGTGCTCGGCGTTTAAAAACTGAATGATTTTCAGCCTACTAAAGGCTAAAGGAAACTCGGATTGTGCCTGCGTGCCCAAGTTTCATTCAAAAAATTCCTTACTTTTCTCTAAGCATTATCTGATTGTTTATGTGTTGGGTCACTGGAGCTAGTTATTTAAAATGCCCTTAGTATGGTCCATGTTTCCGAGTTTGAACTGATTGGTATTACCCAGTAACTCGGCATGAAGATTCATAGTGCTATTGAGCCATTTCAAACACTAAGGACAGTTAAAGCACATAAACCAGAGAGCTTAAAAGATAAAGGAATAATAAACCCGGAAAACCTTGCAAAGAATTTCATAATTAAACTGCAAAAGGCGGAGTTCTTGTTCATACAAAAGAATAGAAGCATTAAAATATAAATTACATTGTGAAGTGCAGTAATTCTTCTATTTCCTACTTCCACCATCCAGGTCAAGGAGAGCCCTTCAAGCATTCGAGTCCTCTTCGCTGTTGTCATTCTCGTGGGCTTCGGGAATCTCCTCTTCCGGATAGGTAATGGAGATGTTCACCCTGGAGGCGATCTTGGTGGCATGACCCTTGATCTCGTTGAAGATGGTGGTCCGCTGGGCCTCCGAGTATCCAAGAGGGATACCGGACGCCACGCGCCAAGATTTTGCACTAGGGTAATGCATACGCATAAGGTCTAGAGCCATGCGTGCACCACCCCGTGCTGCGGAGCGCAAGATGGACTCCTTGGACTCCGCCACCTCCAGGATAGCTCCCGGAAGTTTCTCAATTTCCGAGAATTTCCCAGTCCTTGTGGGGAGGAACTTGTTGACCAGCTGCATGCCAGCAGCTCTGATCGCAGTCCACACCTTCCCAAAGGCTCGGATTCTCTCAATCCGAGTAAGATCTGCGTATCTCCTGTTTTTTTTTTCAGACAAAGAACCAAAAGGTTAAGCGAAAAAGAAGAGAAAGAAAGCAAGACATGGAAAAACCGATAAATGAAATAAACTTACCGAGAATCTGGTCGATTTCGGAGCCTTCCTCCAGGCGCATGTTTAAGGCATTCTCCAAGTCCTGGATAGTGGACTTGTCCTTTTCCACCTGCTCGGAAGCCTTGGATTGAGCAATTCCAAGGGCCAGATTGCTGGCTTCCAGATCTTTTTCCCCTTCATAAGCTCCTTATGAAGGTCCAAGTTCTCCTCACGGAGACTTGCGGCGTTGCCGGCATCTTCGGCTATTTCCTTGGCCTTGGCCAAAGCAGCTGGAAAGCAAGGAACAAAATTCCGAGTTTAGAAAAAACTCGAGAAAGTACTTAGTGAAAATACGGATAAAAAACTTCAGAGAATAAAGGATACCTGTTTTTTCCGACAGCTGTAGCTGAGATGATGCCAGCTCTGCTTCTTACACGTCAAGAATATGAAGAAGGTTCCTAACCTCCTTATTCTTGACAGAAAGCTTGTTGAAAACTTCCATGTTTATTGTTTCAGCGGTTTGCTGGAACACGGAAAGGAAAAAGTCATGTTATTAAAAAAGCGTCAAGCGAAAAGTATACATTTTACTTAATGCTTGGGGGCTAGAGTTAATACCTGGCTCAACCGCTGTAACCCTGCTAAGTTTTCAGTAAACTCTTTTGCGTACTCCGCAAAAAGAGTCCCGGCTGCGCTAAGACCATCGCTGATGTTCTTGAAGTTTTTGTCAAAGGTGGGGATCTCCTCCTCAGTAATCCGAGAAGGACCTCCCACCTCACGAGCCGCCCTTTCCCTCGTGTCCATTTCCGGCACAATAGGCTGGCTGGGCTCCAGAGACTCGGTGGGGGGGGGGCTGCAGCATGATCTTCTGTCATCGTGGATGGCGTGTCCGTTGCGGTGGTAGGAGAAGGGTGAGAGCCTCTGCTAACCACAGCCTTATGCCTCTTCAGCTTTTTTGGCTTTAGAGTAGAAGGAGGCAGGCTAAAAGCAAAACAGAAAATCGGAAAAGTTAAAACTCCGAAGGTAAAAGGAAAACTCCGACAAAGGAAAGTAACCCGGATGTTCTAACCTGGAGGTGGCGACGGGAACCCCGTCAAGGTCGATGACATCCTAGCAAGAGGAGATCTTCTTGTGCTTTCGACCACCTGCAAAGGTGGCACGCAATGCCTCCAGTTCGGCGTCGGAAGCTAGGTCCGACTCAGGAAGTTCGGCAATCTGTCAAAAAGGAAAAGCAGAGTTAGAAACACAAAATCCGAGTAAACGTGAAAAAGTTTAAATCCAAAAGGACGGAAAATTGTACCTTGGGATCCGGATTGTCGGCCGTGTACATTGGCCGACTCGCTTCATATTGGTCGCGTGATGCGACCAACTGATTCACGCGCTTCCGCAAGTCCTTCGTGCCCCAGTCTTTGCTGGTTGTCCGCATTTTGTCGCCGGTGCCCGTGTACTCGCAGAGCAAAGGACTGTGTCCATGCCGGTTAGTGGCGGATCAGAAGAGACGAGTTTTGCGATGCGCCGCTTGATCGTTAGAAGATCAGGCGGCAGAGTCTAGACAGCTTCATTTCCCCAATTTTCTTGGGGAATAGCAGCGGTGTTCAAGAAAGGTGGAACCCCGATAGCCTTTTTAGGGAAAGGGACATCCGAGGTTCAAGAGCGGTGATCAGCAGCGGTGTTCAGCGGTGTTCAAGAGCGGTGATAAAAGAAGAAACCCGTACAAAATTTGACGGATTCCGAGGTCTTTATCTTGGGGAACCAATCCTCCCTAAATCTCCGAAGAGTGAAGGAAATGGTTCCGCAAGTTGGGAGTGCTTCCTCCGAAGAGTTCCGCTTAACCCCAAAGCAATAAAGCCAGAAATCTAATCTAGGTTCCAGGCCTAGATAACCCTCGAAAAGGTCCTGAAACCCGGCTAAGTACAGGATGGAATTTGGTGGCAAGTTGTGGGGCTGGATGTTATAGTGGGATAGGACCTGGAGAAAGAAGGCGGAAGGTGGGAACCCATACCTCTGAGAAGATGGGAGGAGAGAAGAACCCGTTCGCCGTCGTTCGACATGGGCTCAGTCTCGCCCTCCGGAAGCCGCCACTTCCCCTCAGAACAAGCCCCTCCTTTTCCATTGTCGGAAGGAGGGACGACGGAATACTGCAGGCACTCCAGTTGCCGGCAGATTCCGTCTCTTCTTCGGCTCCGGTGGCGGCGGAAGCTGCGGCCTCCGTGGCCGCAAGCTCGTCGCCAACGAGCGTGATCTTTTCCTCCACCGTTTCGGGAGCGAACGGCGGAGTAGGCGCAAAGCTGGATTCCGTGAGATCTGCGGCGGCGGAATGGTTTCCTCCGTCCGCCGCGGTGCCCGTGGTCTTCGCCGGCTCGTCGCCGGTGGTGCGCATTGGGGAATCCAGTTGTGGATCCATAGTGTTTATTATCTCGTCGATTTCTTGGGCGACGGCGCGGGCTGGTGAAGACGACGGAGAGGCCATCGAAGAGCGGCGCTCGCGCGTTTCCGGTGAGGTCTTGGACGAAGGTTGCGATCGGGAGTTTTCTCTGCTGTGAGCTTGGGCGCTGGAATGGCGTGCGAAGTGAAAGCGGAAGTTTTTCACAGAGGACGAAGACGGGTATTTATAGCGGAAATCTCGTCACGATGCGTGCTAACGGCTCCTTTGACCGTTGGATGTTCAACGCGTGTCACTCGCCAAAAAATCCGGGAAATGAAACAACGGGTGATTATTGCTATCTTCTCGTTTCCCGCGAGAATCTGTCAGAGATATGTTTCTAGGTTTCCCGCCTGAAACCCAAATGCCCCTTACGTCAGCATGATTAAAGCGCTGACGTAGGAAGTTCCTTCTCCACGAAGGATCGTGCGAGAAAAGCCGGAGTTTCAAGATTCCGAGTTTTGCGTTACAACATCCTTTAAAGGAGAAAAAGAAGAATGAAGACTGCTGGCAGATATTTCTCGGAGAAAATACATTTGGGGAAAGACGTTAAATCAGAGTCTTAATCCTTCTTGGGGGCTACTGTCGACCGAATAGGGGTATATCAGATGGTGGTCAAAGTGCCGGATTACCAGGGTGGCCCAAATGGTAGTGGGCTACGGTCCATTGGGCGGCCCAGTAAGCTGACGCGCAGAACCCGGATTCTAGAAGAACCCGGATCACGGCCCACGTGATCTGGCTTGGAGTAGAAGGCGGATTCCTTACTTTCCAAGTTAATAGTTACTGTAGTCTTCTGGGTTTCTTACTCTGTATGCCCTAACCCGGCTATTATATAAAGCCGGACGGGAGATATGATAGATATGAAGCTACAGGCTAACTCGCCGAGAAGTTGATCCTCTGCGAATAGCTAAACAGAACCTCACGTTGTACTTGTATACACATGCTTTAGCCCTGATTAGTGAGATTGCAGGAGTAGAAACGCCGCATTACTGCGACGTGCCGAACCTGGGTAAACCCTGTGTTTTTGTCCTTCGCACAACCACGTCCCCCCACGTCTCTACCCGTAGTCTCATGGCACCACCGTCTATGAAAACTACTACGATGTCTCGACACTAGCGCGCCGCAGTTTCCCGGAATACAAATTCTTTTATCAAAAATAGAAAACAGACGAACACTACTCCTCGTCGTCGTTGGCGAACTTGTCGGTGACCTCCTCGTCGTCGTCGGAGGTGCATGATGGTATGTACGAGATAGGCCCCCACCTCGGATCGTCGGAGGCCCAGAATTTGTCGGCATGATCGTCCCAGCGGAGCTCTTGGAGCGCCTTTGTCCTCGCCTCCCGAGCGGCATCTAACATGAGGTGGCGTTCGAGGCGCCGCTCCGCCCGCTCAACTGCGCGGGTGTGCCAAAGATCCTCGTCGGTGCTCTGCTCCCCGGATTGTTTCGGTAATACTGGCGGACCACGCGGTCATCTCTGCCGTCGACTAGGACCTGAAACGCACGGTGCCTGAGGTTCCGGTGGTCAGCGGCAGTGACGATCTGCTGCGTCGACGCCCTGTCCTCCGCTTCCCAGAGGGTGTGGCAGTCGCTGAAGTTCATAAGCGACCGCGGGCGGTTGAGGCGCCAGGCCGCCGCGTCCCAGGCGCGGGCGACCCCCGCCGCCGTCGCAAAGGAGCCGAGGGGGATGCGGTCGTCCCTTCAGCGGATATGTGCGGTGAACATTCCGTTCTGCCGTGCTTGGACGCTGCGGAAGCCAGTGGTGTTGTTCCTCCTCGGAGGCATGGTGGCGGCGCGACGATGCGTGGAGAGGAGTGCGCGCGTGGAGAGGAGAAGACGCTCGAGGCACGGCAGTTTATACCGCGCGCTCGTGGCCACGCATCACAACTCCTGCGCCACGCGTCACAACTCCCGTACCACGCGTCCACGCGGCAGGATTCCCGCGCCACGAGGCATAACTCCTGCGCCTCACTTTTCATAATTATTTTTTAAAACAGATTTTGTATTTGGAATGTTTACGCAATTTAAACACTTTTCATACTGAAAGTTTCTTCAAATTCAAAACCATTCGTAAACTAGGTTTTTAAAAATGTTTGAAATTTCAAAAATTGTTACTAGTTTAAATAGTTGTAATAATTAATTTTTTAAACAGAAAATGTGTTTGAAGTGATCTGCAATATTTTCACACATGACTGGATAATCTGGGATGCTACATCTGTCCCGTCCCATTCGAGTCGCAACTTTACTCGGGAAGACTCGGTCTGATCTGCTAGTCATACTCCTTACTAAAGTGTACTGTTGTGATGATTGTTTAGTGGAATATTATTTTTTCAAGAGAATTTATAACTTAATAAAGTATTTTATCTTCCTTTTGTATTATTTGAGCTATGGACGGCAGAGAGGGTGAACAACAGGTGTTCGCGATAATAGAAGAAGGTACACTCCCGGGTGGACCCAGTGACAGTGGAGGTTATCAAGAAGACGGCTCACAGTACCTGAATGAATAAGGTCAGGGAATGGAGGAAGACAAGCAATTGCAAGGAACAGATGCGGAACCGGAGAAAACAAGTGATGAACAAGCCTTAGTGAAGGCTGCATTGACATCGTCTAGCAAGAGGTCGAAACGAGGCCCAGCTCAAGAGATGAGCTCGAAAGTGCATCCGTTAATCGAGCAAGTCTATCGAACCGGCGAACCTGCTTGGACCACCAAGACAACAACTAAGTTTACAAGCCAATGTGGAGTTATTGTTAGGGACATGATCCCTATAAGTACTGAAGAATGGAATGAGCTAGCCAGCAAAGGACGAAGACGATCCTGGACAATTGGCAGTTTCTTTTGTCGCAGACCGGTCCAAACAACTCATGTTCGACAAGCTGATGAGCCATTTCAGGCTTCCAAAATGTGATGATGAAGAGAACGAAACGACACAGCAGGAACTGCGCGACGCAGCGAAGAACTGGGCTCTGAAGAAGATGGATGAGGCTTTCAATGCTTACAAAAGAAGATTATGGAAGGAATATCAGAAGAAAAAAGAAGTCCCAAAATTCGAGGGGCCGCTTGAGAAGCAGAAGGTACACTGGCCAGCATTTCTGGCATATAAGGAATCGGAAAAGGGGAATCTGAGGTCAACCAAGAATGCGGCAAATGCCAAGAGGAAGGTATATCACCATAATATGGGTTCAGGTGGCTACATAGTTGCAGTGCCTAAGTTTGACGCACTAGAGGCAGAGCTGCGAGAGAAGGGGATCATTCCAGGTACTCACGATTTTCCGCGGAGGTCAAGGAAATGGTTTCTTGGGCATGGGGCGACGTTTGATGAAGAAGGGCACCTTATTATGAGTGAAAAAATATAGGTCCCATTTGCGGCACTTGAGAAAGTGTCCAAGGAGGTTAAAGATGGAAAGTTCAAGCCAGATCGAGAGAATGACGAGCTTCCAAAGGCCCTCGGGAATGCAGAACATGGCGGCTGGACAAGAGGCAAAAGACAATATCTGTGGTGCTTTAGCTTCAGGCCGGAAGATTGCCTCTTTCCATATAGAAGCCGAGAGAGAGGAAAGATAAAGAAGGATGCAACGGTCGTAGAACGGTTTGGTGTCTTGGATGCCGTAGTGATGAAGCAGCAACTACAGCTTAATGAGCTTACTGCCCGGCACTCCCAGACGCAGGACACTAGTACATTCGACGAAACAGAACCATCTCAACACCGGAGCAGCGTGGCTTCAACGGAGGTACCGGCTTCCGCTGTTGTTATGCTTGTTGATGCCCCTCCACAGACGGAGTCTGTGGATGCAATCAAGGAGAAGACAAGCAGTGCGCTATACTTGTCGGTCTCAAACATATCCATCAAGGTTGGCGGGCGGCTACGCTTTACTTTGTGTAGAGGGAGCGACCTCGCATGGCCGTCCAGTTACACCCGGCTTTGCTCGTGTCGGCGTTGATGATATTCAGCCGGATTGGAGGATATTGCGGCTTGATATCCCCGGAGTTGATGGGGTAGAGACGCTTGGAGAGGCCGTCAATTCCACCATTCAATGGAAAAAGAGTGGCATAGTGTTTCCCCCGAGCAGTCTGACGCCACCACCGCCACTTTCTCCTAGACGCAGTCCACCGCCAACACAAGCAGCTACTTCTCCGAGACGTAGTCCACCTCCGCCACCACCGCCACCTTCTCCGAGACGCAGTCCACCGCCGCCATCACCGCCACCTACTTCTCTGAGACACAACCCAGCTCGATCATCGCCAGCACATGTCGACGCCATGGATGTCAGCAGCCCGAGTCCGGCTCGATCTCCGATGCCTGAGCCGACTCCGTCGCCCACTAAGTCCTCTAAGCGGAAGGCTGCTGCCTCTAAGTCTTCCCCAAAGAAGAAACCTCCTACGAAGAAGAAAGCCAAGAAGCTGCCAGAAGTGTTTCCTTACCATAAAACTGATCAGGAGTTAGACGAATGGGTGACTGCGGACACGAAACATCAGATGGCTTCATGGGGAAAGAGAACCCCGGAGCCGCCAAAGGAACCAATAGATCCGGCTGTAAAGAAGCACTTCAAGAATATGCTGGAGATGCCGTCCCAAGTTAAGATGAATCTTCCAACTGACTATGATCGTGGATTAAAGATGAGTTCTTCCAAAGCCAAGAAGGCGGGGAGAAGAATTCCCCAGCTCGAGAAGCAGTGAAAACAATCGGTCCCCGCGCTCAAGGTGTCGGACACTATACAAGCTCAAGTTGATCGGGAAGCAACTGATAGGTTTGCCAGAGACTGTGGTATAACAGTTGAGCAACTCCTACGACAATCTGACAACTTCAAAAAGGCTGAATTGGCATGGAAATATGAGTGTGGGAAGTCTCTCGTAAAACCTAATCAGCTCAACTCTATGACAACATTGAAGCGCCAACTGCATATTTGGTATATCCAAACCGCAAAAGAGGGGGTAGACAACATCATGCTGAAACTTAGAGAACAGGATTACTTCCGCGAGGACTCGATATTTATTGATTTTGAAGATCTTTTTTCCTATATAATCTAGACACCCTCGACAAATCTATCATCAGCACCTATTGTCTGTAAGTATCTACCTCAGCTAGTTCGATCATTGCTTCTTATATATATTATATCCTGACTGCACGATATATATTATGCAGGATGAAGATTCAGAATGTAATGGAAAAGGTGGAATTGGGTTCATTGACCCATATGTCGTCAATGATATCGTTTTAAAGCAACACGCTGAAGAGACGGAGGATAACATAGTTATGTTTTTGAGGAATCAATTTCACTGTAGTGAAATACTGTTTCCTTACAGACATAAGTGAGTGTTACTGTCTTATGCATATTCCTTCACATTGCTAAGTAGGTGTTAATTAAGTGTAATTGATGAGTTAATCGCCTGTGCAGTTTTCACTCGATTCTTGTCGACATTCACGTTGACAACAGAATAATTGATCTCATGGACTCTACGGATAAAGGCCAAGAGGAGTACCATCCCATTATGTCAATGCTCATAAAGTAAGTTCAATCGTTGTCGCACTACACCGTCCCCTTTTGTTCAATCATTATCGTACGATGACCCATAATTTATTTCCCGGACAAGGCTTGGAAGCGGTTTAGGAAGCAACAACCCGGTTTAACGGAGTTGAATATGAGATTTGACACACTCGTCGTAAGTTGTAGTTGCTACATTCACGCATCTCTCTTTAATTCCTTGATCATTATTTAACTCAATTATATTTCTCGTAAAGTGTCCTCAGCAGCCACAGGGAACAAATTTATGCGGCTTCTATGTGATGGAGAACATAAGGATAATCATGAAAGAGCGGTTAAGAAAAAGATAAATATAAGGCTCATCGATCTCCAGAGGGAGCTTCTGCCGGCAGACTGCTGACAAGCACTTAAAGAGGAATTTCCGGGTTTTCTTCTAAAGGAGGTCATATCTGAAAATGGAAAATTGCATTGTTAAGTACAAACAATGATCTGCATGTAGTGATCTCAATGTGTATAACTCTATTCGAATGTAATGATCTAATTGAGATCAGTGTAATTATATTTTGATGATATCAATGCATGCAATGATTTTTATGATGATTACTATCGATGTGCAAAAAATGTGTTATTTATAGCCTCACCGAAAAAAACCAGCACTGAAAAACAGCCCCAAAAGAAACATGCCAAAGCTCTGCCGCGGCAGAGAAACACCCAAAACTCTCCCTCGGCGGGGAACCTTTTGCCCGGGTTGGTGTTACCAACCTGGGTAAAAGGGGGGGTGCATGCACGCTACGCAGAGCTCACGTGGGGCACGCTTTTACCCCGGCCGGTAACCCCACCGGGGTATAAGGGGGGCCTTTAGCCCGGGTTTGCGGAATCCGGTTGGACAGTCGGGGCATTAGGCCCTTCTCAACCGGGGCTAATGTCCTATTCTGAACTAGTGATGGTAGTACCTCCTTGAACCCACGGTAGGCAACTTCCTTACCTAGCGGTAGTGCGCTGCACCTCGGCTCGCCCTCCCCGTGCCTATATGGCCATGCTGCTGCTGGAGACCGTGCCACCTTGTCGTGCGTCTCACGCAGGTCCCCCATGGTTTGAGGATGCGCAATGGAAGTTCCACATGCCTGGATGGAGGGTTTCCTCCTGTTGCTGATTGGGTGCTATTGCCCGGCCTAGGAAAACCATGCGGCGCCACTATCTCGAAAGGTTGCCAGTGCTCAGTCAAGAGACCATATGGCTGATTCCGCTGCCAGTGGCCTCCCTGCATTCCGCTCATCCAGATCATAGCTTAACTCCATCCCACGTGTGTTCCTTCAAAGATCACCAGCGCCGGCTGTTTTTGCTTACCTTGGTGCAGCACGCCTGTCATGCGTGGCCGGAAGGGCGTGATAGAGCCATTCGATGTGGTGAGTGGTGACACCTGACATGGCATGGCTGAGTCTAGTGCGCCACACTGACGGCCTTCAGACGCGTGATTCCTCGCATCGGCGGCGAGCGGGGCACGGGAGTAAGGAAAAGAAGTTCCCAGCTGCTTGACCTTTTATTAATTTGCGTAATTGATTATTTAAGAGGGCTCACAAGTCAACAACACCATGTCTCAATATGCTAGAACCAGTATACACTACAAGAAAGACGACATTTAGCCACCAAGCAGTTTGGTGGCTATATGTGTACCATTTATCACCAATAATCTAATAGTTTGGTTACTATTGCTAAATTGAACCTTTAGATACCAAGGGCTGGTAACTAAAGATTGTTATTTACCCCCTCTGTTCCAAAATTTAAGCCTTTTTAGGCTTTCATTTTGGAATTGAGTTAGTAGAAACAATTAAATCTAATGTTGGTTTCTAAATACATTCAACAACCCGATTTTAGAAACCACGAAGAAATCAGGAATTTTATGACAATAAATAATTAGCAACCAATAGTTGATCTCTTGTAACCAAGCATCTTGGCGACTAAACGTCTAATCTCTAGTAGTGATACTATTTTAGTTGTTTATACATTGTCTTGTCAAGATAATTCTTCTTTTCATGGGCTGCTGGTATGTGTATGATGCCGCTGACTTGCAGCAACTGCACAGTATAGTAATTTCGAGAAGAACATGCTAGGCAGGCAGCAGCAATCAATTTATGCCAATTTTCATCCAAGCTAGACGATGCAAGATAGTAATGTATCTTTTAAGACTAGACTTGGAAGCGTTTGATGAGTTTGAAGCTAGACCTCAAGATGCATCTAAACTTTGATGAGTTGAAACTAGACCTCAGGATGTCCACTAATACATCCTATCAACAGTTTTTGGTACATGTAGACTAGTTTATATTATTCATACTTAACAAAACATTCAATTCCATGGTTTCTATATCCAAACAAGAATTGGAATTGGATGCTGCCCTTTGATTCCTACAACAAATACCAAACACATCCAAACAACGGAATTCGAATTCGAATTGGAGATCCATTTTGGATCTAGTAATCTAGTCAAATGCAATTCCGAGCAACTTTTTCCTACATCCAAAAGAGCATAAAACTTTTTGTAGGTTTCCTGTCAAGAAAGGTTCAAGCTGGCGCGTCCCACATCTCCCATGCACCGTTCGTTTCTTTTCATGGGTTAATCAGTTTTTTAGAGATGGGAGCGTCTGCCCCGGCCTCTTCATCACGACAATACACACAGCCGGATTTTATTAATAAATGAAGAGATAATTTAGGTTTACACCAAAAACAGTTCACGGATTTACTTAAGGTAGCCAAAAAGGAGATGGGAGCATTTAGACCATCTTGTTTACAACCTGCAAAAAATGAAAAAAAAATTATGTTTGTTAAATACCACATTATGAGGGCTCGTTCAAATGCTCCCAAGGAAAACACCGACACCAATTCGAATGTGTGTCTTAGTTTTACTGTCAATTCTATTTAACCAACTACCAAACATATTCTCAATGCTAGTCGAAAGATAAATACTGAAAGTAGAATTAACAAGGAGCCAGATATCACGAGCAAATAGATAAGATATAAATACGTGTTCAACGTACTCATCCGTATCGCGAAACACATATATATTTTTTACTTCCAATCCATTTTCTTTTAAACAAATTATCCTTTGTTAAGATAACTTTTCTATTAAGAAACCACACAAATATTTTTATCTTGAGTGGAACCTTTAACTTCCACAAGTATTTACGTAAAATCTTGTGGACCCATGATAAAATCAGCATAAAACGATCTGACCGAAAGCAAGCAATCCGTTGATAAACGCCATGAATGAATCTGGCTCATGTGTTAGAGATACGCTCATTGACTTCTCAACCAAATGCAGCCATATATCCCTTCTATCGCCCAAAATCGATCTCCGAAACTGGATATTGAGAGGGTTATGAGATAACACGTGTACGACCATGACATTTTATGAAAAGCAATACTATAAAGAGTAGTATATTGTTGTGACAACGGTTCGTCACCTAACCAAATATCCTCCCAAAATCGTACATTATGTCCATTGGCCAACGAAAACGCACCACGAGGGAAAATTTCATGCTTAACCCTCATAATACCTTTCTAGAACGGTGAATCGGGTGGTTTAGGTTGCACCTGGGATAACATTTTGTCCCCTAAATATTTATTCGCGAGTAGTTCCTGCCAAACTCCATCTTCATGCAAGATTTTAACTAACCATTTACTCAACATACACATGATCTTAATTTCTAAGACATCAATCCCCAAACCCCCTTGATCTTTTGGGCAATAAACAATATTCCACTTAGCTAACCTATATTTTGTCTTCTCAACATTGCTCTGCCAAAAGAAACTAGAACGATAAAAGTCCAATCTCTTCCTAACGCCAATAGGGATTTCAAAGAAGGAGAGGAGAAATATTGGTAAACTCGTAAGCACTGAGTTAATCAATATGAGGCGTTCCCCGTATGAAAGTAACTTGCAGGCCCCAGAACTCAATTTTTTATCAAATCGATCTTCTACTGGTTTCCACTCCTTACTTAAGAGCTTTCTATGATGAATTGGAATGCAAGATACTTGAATGCAAAATACCCCAGCTCGCGTCCAAAGATGAGGCGGTAGTCATCTTGTGCCTCCTTCATTTTTCCAAAGCAATATATCTCACTTTTGTGGAAATTAATTTTTAAACCTGAGAGCTGCTCAAATATCGCAAAAATGAGCTACATGTTGAGATCCATTTGAAGGTCATGCGCTAGGATAAAATGGTAATCATCATATTGAAGAATCGATACCCCATCTTCGACAAGATGTGGTATCAACCCTCCTACGTGGCCACCCTTTTTCCACACTCAATCAAGATAGCCAACATATCTGCCACAAGGTTAAAAAAGTTGGGTGATAACGGATATCCCTTCCTTAAACCTTTAAGAGTCTGAAAATAATGACCGATATCATCATTCACTTCTATTTCGACACTACCGAACTAAACAAATCTAGCAACCCATCGACACCATAAAGGTGAGAATCTTTTCATCCTCAAAAAATAATGTAAAAAGGACCAATTAACTTTCTCATATGGCTTCTCATATTCAACTTTGAAGAACATGTCGTCCATGCGCTTTCTTTTCAACTTGTGAAATCGTTTCTTGAAGAATTACTACTCCTTCCAGAATATTGTGCCCAGAAAAAAAGCTGATTCGGTTGGCCGAATAACTCTACTCGCAACTGAGGTTACTCGGTTGTTGCCCACCTTAGTAAATTTATGGAAACTAACATTCAATAGAAAGACATGTCTATATTTTTCAATCCGACTGGCATCATCTTTTTTGGGAAGCAACGTAATGATCCCAAAATTTAGTTTGAACAAAGGAAGCTCTCCATCATACAATTGAGCAAACATATTCATCAAGTCGGATTTGATTAAAAACAAGAATCTTTGTTAAAACTCCATAGGAAACCCGTACGGCCCTAGAGCTTTATTATGTTCCATTTGCCTAATAGCCTCCAATACCTCCTTTTCTGAACAAAAAAAGAGCAGTAAGGTATGGCTTTATCCTCTGGAGAAATTTGAGGCATATCTCTCGTCATATCACTAGTAGGAAAAACCCTACCAGTGACGAAAAGATATGGGCTACCGCTGGCGAAGCGCTGTTCGCCAGCGCTAGCTCGCCAGCGGTAGCGGGTTACCGCTGGTGAACAGCGCTTCGCCAGCGGTAGTATATGTTACCGCTGGCGAACCAGGCCTTGTTCGCCAGCGGTATGTTACCGTATGGCTCCCAGGTTTGTATTTTTATTGTTATTTTCGTATAACAGTTTGTATTTTCCTGGTATTATACTATACAGGTGCAAATACATATAATTTCGGTAATTCACACATACAAATCACTCTTATAATTTCTCGTATTATATGTATATGCAACACATAAACCGAGATCCATATGCTTGGTTGTGTTAGGGTAGGCCATACAAACATAAAACAACAAGGTAGAACCCACCTCTTTGGAAGATTCATGACGTTTCGTCCGATACGGGAGTTTCAGCCTATAAGCGCGTGTAAATTCACGAGAGAGAAGTGGATGCCGGTGAAGCGGCCCACACCCCGGAGTGAAATCTTTGCCATCAAAAGCACACAACACACCTATAATAACATGCTATGGCACAAACTTGCTTGTGTTGTGGTCCAGAAGATCCGGAGCCCCCCTCCGGTGAAACCCTAGACCCGCTGGAGAAATACCGGACTTATACGGAAACACGCGGTAACGGCGTCGAAAGGGGGTAGAAATGTGGAACTAGTTGCTTGGTTGTGTTAGGGTAGGCCATACAAACATAAAACAACAAGGTAGAACCCACCTCTTCGGAAGATTCACGACGTTTCGTCCGATACGGGAGTTTTAGCCTATAAGCGCGTGTAAACTCACGAGAGAGAAGTGGATGCCGGTGAAGCGGCCCACACCCCGGAGTGAAATCTTTGCCATCAAAAGCACACAACACACCTATAATAACATGCTATGCCACAAACTTGCTTGTGTTGTGGTCCAGAAGATCCGGAGCCCCCCTCCGGTGAAACCCTAGACCCGCTGGAGAAATACCGGACTTATACGGAAACACGCGGTAACGGCGTCGAAAGGGGGTAGCAATGTGGAACTAGTTGCTTGGTTGTGTTAGGGTAGGCCATACAAACATAAAACAACAAGGTAGAACCCACCTCTTCGGAAGATTCACGACGTTTCGTCCGATACGGGAGTTTTAGCCTATAAGCGCGTGTAAACTCACGAGAGAGAAGTGGATGCCGGTGAAGCGGCCCACACCCCGGAGTGAAATATTTGCCATCAAAAGCACACAACACACCTATAATAACATGCTATGGCACAACCTTGCTTGTGTTTTGGTCCAGACGCTCCGGAGCCCCCCCTCCGGTGAAACCCTAGACCAGCTGGAGAAATACCGGACTTATACGGAAACACGCGGTAACGGCGTCGAAAGGGGTTAGCAATGTGGAACTAGTTGCTTGGTTGTGTTGGGGTAGGCCATACAAACATAAAACAACAAGGTAGAACCCACCTCTTTGGAAGATTCACGACGTTTCGTCCGATACGGGAGTTTCAGCCTATAAGCGCATGTAAACTCACGAGGTAGAAGTGGATGCCGGTGAAGCGGCCCACACCCCGGAGTGAAATCTTTGCCATACAAAGCACACAACACACATATAATAACATGCTATGGCACAACCTTGCTTTTGTTGTGGTCCAGAAGATCCGGAGCCCCCCTCCGGTGAAACCCTAGACCCGCTGGAGAAATACCGAACTTATACGGAAACACGCGGTAACGGCGTCGAAAGGGGGTAGCAATGTGGAACTAGTTGCTTGGTTGTGTTAGGTTAGGCCATACAAACATAAAACAACAAGGTAGAACCCACCTCTTCGAAAGATTCACGACATTTCGTCCGATACGGGAGTTTTAGCCTATAAGCGCGTGTAAACTCACGAGAGAGAAGTGGATGCCGGTGAAGCGGCCCACACCCCGGAGTGAAATCTTTGCCATCAAAAGAACACAACACACCTATAATAACATGCTATGGAACAACCTTGCTTGTGTTTTGGTCCAGATGCTCCGGAGCCCCCCCTCCGGTGAAACCCTAGACCCGCTGGAGAAATACCGGACTTATACGGAAACGCGCGGTAATGGCGTCGAAAGGGGGTAGCAATGTGGAATTAGTTGCTTGGTTGTGTTAGGGTAGGCCATACAAACATAAAACAACAAGGTATTGTGACGCCCCGAGATCGGGCACTATGCAGATTTCAGCATTCCCGCCAAAATCCACATAATAACCGATTCCAGGTTGCCACTTGTGATAACGTTACAATAGTTCACGAATAATCCACAACAACAACAGAAAGGAGGTTTACAAGATGACTCAAACGAGCCAGGGTTACAACTGATACAATACAAAGATCCAAATAACAGCGGAGGAAACAACATATCGTCCGGCTACGGACAAGATACAAATTGGACTAAGAGTCCTGAAGATAACCGAGAGCGTCCAATCCCTTGCCAGGCCAAGCCAGAGGGATTCCCAAGCTAACGTCGTCAGACTTCAAACCTGTTGACTGCAATGTTGAATATGCAGCCACGAAAAAGATTCGTGGGTCAGTACGGTTAAGTACTGGCAAGTGGATAACCCATACTCACAAGATACCGGCGTAACCAGTCATCACAAGATACAAATAGTTTGGGTACAACGGAAAGGAAGGGATTATTGCAAATAAGCGACAGCGGGCTGCACTAACCAACTATAGAGAGATACTACAACTTCCGGCTGACAGAAAGAAGATAAGATCGAGTATAGTAACCAACTGAAAGATAACTTCAAACAAACCCATCCTGGATCTCGCCCCTTATCCAAAGAAGCAATCCGAGGATAACTCACGCAGTTGAATTAATGATGGTTCAGATTATTGTGTCAATAAGCCTATTACTAGTCAAGTGGTTAATCATTGGGTGTAAGGTTGTTAATCATTAGGTTTAAGTTGTCCTGAGTACTTGTTAGCCAGTACTTTCACCAAGTAATCCATAACCGTGGAAAACACGGCTTCTCGAGAAGATTATCCCTGCAGGGTTGCACCAATTTGGCCGTACACGCAAGAATATCCCGCCAGACGGGGATCAAACCCACCAAGCGAGGTACTCTACACAACTCAACTCTTCTTCGCATCAAGCCCAAAGCACCTTGGCGCACGGCTAATCGAGCCCAGAAGAAAATGGACCCTCATAGCACTCTAAGAACGTGTCCTCCTATATGCCGACTACGAAAGTTCCACCCGGGATCCAAGGGCTCGCAAGATCATGCATGCAGCAAATGGAAAACCCGAACTAAATGAGGTGATTTGGACGAGATGCGAATCGAATCAAATTGAGGGGGGCGCCCATACTCGCTTCCCACATGCGGGTAGTGCGCTCATCATGGATCAGTAGACAAGACCCTTTTCCTATTAGGGTCGACACTAGCAGGCCTCAAAACCACAAAGGGCCTCCTGCCGGTGCCTTATCATCAAATTATTATTAACAATAACATTAGCATGATTGATTGCTTAAACATCGAGCCCCCAGAACATAATAGAAATAGTAACAGAAAGTAACGGGTAACGGACTCGAGCAAAACAACCTAAGCATGGTAGTAAGACACGGGCTCAAACAACGGGGTTATAGGAGTGGAGGTGAGGCAATATCAGGGTTAAGGGATTCATGTGATGGGTTCGTAACAGAAACATCTACTACTAAGGCTAGCAGAAATAGACAACGGAAAGTATCGGTAACCAATGTTGAAAGGAACACAGTGGTTCATGTGAGTGATAACTTGCCTGCAAACCCAGTAGCCTGGTACTGAGCTAAATCCTTAGAAGGGGTGTCGTAAGGATCGTCGGTCTCAACGTCGTCATTTATCCGAGAAGAAGCAAACAAACAATGCAGAAAGATAAACAATCAATATCATGGCATAGTGCACAAACATGGGATGATGCATGACCATTTAATTGATGCATCAAAATAAACAAGTTGACAAGATAGCAACATGATTAAATGGACCCATATGCAATTGGATTGCATATGGAAAGCCCATGAATTATGGTTGAATTAATTGTTTTACAACTAATCATTATATAAAAGTGGATTAGCATGATGCATGGATGAGGAAAACAGCAATATAACAACAATAGAATCAATTGGAAATAAGGTTTAACAAGTTTGGGAATTTGTTTATTAAGGGTTGGAATTTGGGTTCCTTAAAGGTGTCACACAAGCATTTGTTGTTTTCACCAATTTTAATTGTTCCAAATGGATAACAAAGTTTATATTTGATAAGAACACACAATTTTAGGTGGATTGCATGTTTCACTTGTTGAAAAAGGATTTCAAATAAATTATTTATGAATTAAACAAGTTTAAGCAAGAATTAAATGAAATTAATTCAAGTTTGGATTTAATTGAATTTTTATTTGTTCAAAGCATTAAACCAAATTCATATTTCAAAAGTTCATACTTTTGTGGTTGGAAAACATATTTTATATGCCCCAAAAGAATTTAATTTGATCAAGTTATGAATTTAGCAATATTAAATGAATTAAACAAGGTTTAAATTATTTAACCAATTTTAATTATTCAAAACATGAAACAAATTTTATATTTGGAAAGGTGGTTTAATTTTGCATGGAAAACATATTTCATTTGTTGAAATTGGATTTAAAATGAGCAAGTTATTATTTTGGCAATTTTAAATGCAATAAGTAAGAAACAGTTGTTTTCAGCAATTTAAATAATTCAAAACAGCAAACAAAATTTATATTTGGAAAGTACATGAAAAGTTGATTGGAAAACATATTTAGTTTGTTGAAATTGGAGTTTTTATGCCCAAGTTATGAGTTTTGCAAAATTAATTGAATTAAACAAGATTTCAAATATTGCACCAATTTAAAATATTCAAAACAGTAACAAATTGCATTGAAAAGTTTGAAAACATGTAGCAAAGGTTTCATTGAACATTTTGGGCTATCAAACATAATTTTTGGGTGATTATTGAATTTATTATGCCATTTTCCATAAATAGTCTTATTCTGCCATTTTTAGTAAACAGAGGGAAACATGCTCAAAATTAATTCAATTGTGACCAAATAAAATACCAATGTGTAGAGTTTGTTAAGACAAATTTTTAGAGACCAAGTTTGCTTAATTTGGATGAGTAGAACTAAAGTTATGAAATTCCAAAGTTTCCAAATTTTATTGCATTTTCAGTAACTAATTATTTAGTGCAAAAAATGTTACAGAAACATGTTGCAAACTTGACATTACTAGAAGGAGCACAAACTTATGAAACCACAGGATTTTGAATCATTCAAATTGGAGTGATATTCAATTTTATATGGAATTTAGAAGTAATTGATCAGATCTGAGTTGCTGAAATTCTGACAGAAAAAGAAAAACGGAAAGAAAAAGATGGGGTTAGGGGGGGATCGAACCCAGCACCTCTGATTTAGTGCGCTGTGTGCTGCTACCAGTAGGGTAGCTGCTGAGTTCGTGTTAGGAAGGGGATCTCGGGGGGGAAAAGGTGTGGCTGTGCGCGATTTTTCTCTGAATCCAATCTGCACGTACTATGCCTGGGCGGACAGAAACGAGGAGGTCGATGAGGGGCCATGGCGGATGCTGCTCGCCGGAGGGGGACCACCCGTGGGGGGGGGTGCTGCGAGGGGGTGCGGCCAAGGGGAGATAGGAGGAGGCGATAGGAGGAAGGGGGCCGAGCGAGGCTCACCTCGATGGCAGGAGGCGGTCGGTGCAGGTGGCGTTGCAGGGAAGGCCGGCGACCTTGGAGCGGACGGCGGCGGCGGCTCGGTGCGTCCTGGCCCGCGCCGAGGTGATGGAGAGGAAGCCCGCGGTAAGCGCTTTCCATTCCCGCCCTCACCGCGGCCGGAGGGAGACCGCAGCTCCGGTGATCGCCGGTGGAAAACGAGGCATTTTTCGGTTGGAGTTGCAGTTTCAGTACAGAGAAGAAAAAGATGCAGGGAGAAGGAGATGGAGGAAGAGGGAGGAGTGGAGGCGGGGAGAGGGAAGGAGGGAGTAGCTAGGGTTAGGGAACCCTAGGGCAGAGGGGTGGAGTTATAGGGAGGGGGGAGAGGACGGTGGCCGTTCCCTGTGCATCTCTGAAACGTGGAGGTGCAGGATGACTGCCGTACGAAGAAGACGAAGTGGGAAGGGGTATTGGGCTGCGAGGGATGTGGGCTTGGGGGGAGAAATTGGGCCTCTCTCTCTCCCTCTTGTTAGCTGTTAGGTTTATTAATTTGTTCCAATTGTTTTTTTTTTTGCTGAATTGGAAAAGGAAGAGAAAGGGGGTTTTTGGGTGAGAAATTTTTAGGGAAAAAATTTGTAAAATCTCTTTCTTGTATTAGCAACACTTGCCAAGTTTTGGTTTTCCAAAAATTCAAAATAAAAGTCCTGTTTGTAAATGGGTTCTCATTGGAATGAATTTTGGATTAGAAGATTTTATTGAAAACAAGAACTCAATAGGGTGAACCCTATTGTTTAATTAGAACAAAAAGGATTAGAATGTTTTGTTGATTTTCACAAGTTGAAAAATGGGTGATGTTTGATGTTTTTGATTTGACTTAGAATGCAATTTGGAATTAATGAATTGATCTAAGCCACTATTTTAGAAGTTGATCATTATGGAAAATAATTGGAAACAAATGCTGTTTGAGTTGAACTTTTAGTTGAAATAGATTGTAACATGACAAGTATGAAACAAAGGTTGAATATTGTTTGAATTTCCATTGTGAAAACAAATAAAAACAAAGGCAAACCAAATGAAACAAATGGAAACAAATGATTGTTTTGATTTGAAATATCATTTTGGAAATTGTAACATCACAAGGATGAAACAAAAGGTTTGAATTTTGGTTTGAAATTCAAATAGAAAACAAAGAAAAACAAATGAAAACAGTTGGAAAACAAATGAAAAACAAACAAAACAATTGCAATGAACATGATGCCATGATGCAAAACATAAAATAACAGAGAGCAAACATTCTAATGGCTATTTTTCATACTTGGGATGTTACAAAACGCCCCCCCCCCCCCCTTGAAGGAATCGCGCCCCGAGATTCCTACTGAGAAAAGAAAGGTCCGGATACTTCTTGCGAAGATCCTCGTGAGCTGTGACACGTGAAACACATCGTGCACCTTGGATAGTTTTTCTGGAAGTTCAAAACGATAAGCATCCCTGGCAACTCTTCTGGAAAGACGTCAGGGAAATTGGAAATCACCGGAACATTTTCAAGTAAAGGGAGAGGTTTTACATGGAGGGTGTATAGCTGAACAGAACTTGATTCATTTGGAGAATAGACTATCTGTCAGAAGGGTGGAACAGGGTTATTGATTAGACGCCGGTATTAGAACTGAAATGGAAAACAACAACAAGATTTCAACGGACGAAAAGGATGTTGAGAAGAACATGATAACGAAGCAACATCGGGAAAACGAGACAAAAACACTCCTGGGGTACTACGGAAAAACCCATCCGGGCTTCTAAAGGATCAATATCTACTGCTTAAGGAATAGAGGATCTGCTTCCGGGTGCATACCACACGCCCTCACGTTCTCAATCGTGAGTAGGCAACATGATAAATCATGTCACAACCACCTCCATTCCTATGGTCTAGTAGATATAACCATCCTAGAGAAACCAGAATACGTGAAATCCTAACTTGAAAGTTTAGATGAGAAGAGAAAACAACGTCGCACTTCCTTACCAGAAAAGGGAGGGTGGGTGGGGAAAGAAGAAAAAGAACAGAATTCCTACTCTCACGTTTCATTTTTCCTATATAGCTACAAAATAGTTTCTAGACTCAACTGCGACCAGTAAAAAGGGATCCTACAGGCAGACAGGCTCTGATACCATTTGTGACACCCCGAGATCGGGCACTATGCAGATTTCAGCATTCCCGCCAAAATCCACATAATAACCGATTCCAGGTTGCCACTTGTGATAACGTTACAATAGTTCACGAATAATCCACAACAACAACAGAAAGGAGGTTTACCAGATGACTCAAACGAGCCAGGGTTACAACTGATACAATTCAAAGATCCAAATAACAACGGAGGAAACAACATATCGTCCGGCTACGGACAAGATACAAATTGGACTAAGAGTCCTGAAGATAACCGCGAGCGTCCAATCCCTGCCCAGGCCAAGCCGGAGGGATTCCCAAGCTAACGTCGTCAGACTTCAAACCTGTTGACTGCAATGTTGAATATGCAGCCACGAAAAAGATTCGTGGGTCAGTACGGTTAAGTACTGGCAAGTGGATAACCCATACTCACAAGATACCGGCGTAACCAGTCATCACAAGATACAAATACTTTGGGTACAACGGAAAGGAAGGGATTATTGCAAATAAGCGACATCGGGCTGCACTAACCAACTACAGAGAGATACTACAACTTCCGGCTAACAGAAAGAAGATAAGATCGAGTATAGTAACCAACTGAAAGATAAATTCAAACAAACCCATCCTGGATCTTGCCCCTTATCCAAAGAAGCAATCCGAGGATAACTCACGCAGTTGAATTAATGATGGTTCAGATTATTGTGTCAATAAGACTATTACTAGTCAAGTGGTTAATCATTGGGTGTAAGGTTGTTAATCATTAGGTTTAAGTTGTCCTGAGTACTTGTTAGCCAGTACTTTCACCAAGTAATCCATAACCGCGGAAAACACGGCTTCTCGAGAAGATTATCCCTGCAGGGTTGCACCAATTTGGCCGTACACGCAAGAATATCCCGCCAGACGGGGATCAAACCCACCAAGCGAGGTACTCTACACAACTCAACTCTTCTTCGCATCAAGCCCAAAGCACCTTGGCGCACGGCTAATCGAGCCCAGAAGAAAATGGACCCTCATAGCACTCTAAGAACGTGTCCTCCTATATGCCGACTACGAAAGTTCCACCCGGGATCCAAGGGCTCGCAAGATCATGCATGCAGCAAATGGAAAACCCGAACTAAATGAGGTGATTTGGACGAGATGCGAATCGAATCAAATTGAGGGGGGCGCCCATACTCGCTTCCCACATGCGGGTAGTGCGCTCATCATGGATCAGTAGACAAGACCCTTTTCCTATTAGGGTCGACACTAGCAGGCCTCAAAACCACAAAGGGCCTCCTGCCGGTGCCTTATCATCTATTAACAATAACATTAGCATGATTGATTGCTTAAACATCGAGCCCCCAGAACATAACAGAAATAGTAACAGAAAGCAACGGGTAACAGACTCGAGCAAAACAACCTAAGCATGCTAGTAAGACACGGGCTCAAACAACGGGGTTATAGGAGTGGAGGTGAGGCAATATCAGGGTTAAGGGATTCATGTGATGGGTTCGTAACAGAAACATCTACTACTAAGGCTAGCAGAAATAGACAACGGAAAGTATCGGTAACCAATGTTGAAAGGAACACAGTGGTTCATGTGAGTGATAACTTGCCTGCAAACCCAGTAGCCTGGTACTGAGCTAAATCCTTAGAAGGGGTGTCGTAAGGATCGTCGGTCTCAACGTCGTCGTTTATCCGAGAAGAAGCAAACAAACAATGCAGAAAGATAAACAATCAATATCATGGCATAGTGCACAAACATGGGATGATGCATGACCATTTAATTGATGCATCAAAATAAACTAGTTGACAAGATAGCAACATGATTAAATGGACCCATATGCAATTGGATTGCATATGGAAAGCCCATGAATTATGGTTGAATTAATTGGTTTACAACTAATCATTATATAAAAGTGGATTAGCATGATGCATGGATGAGGAAAACAGCAAAATAACAACAATAGAATCAATTGGAAATACGGTTTAACAAGTTTGGGAATTTGTTTATTAAGGGTTGGAATTTGGGTTCCTTAAAGGTGTCACACAAGCATTTGTTGTTTTCACCAATTTTAATTGTTCCAAATGGATAACAAAGTTTATATTTGATAAGAACACACAATTTTAGGTGGATTGCATGTTTCACTTGTTGAAAAAGGATTTCAAATAAATTATTTATGAATTAAACAAGTTTAAGCAAGAATTAAATGAAATTAATTCAAGTTTGGATTTAATTGAATTTTTATTTGTTCAAAGCATTAAACCAAATTCATATTTCAAAAGTTCATACTTTTGTGGTTGGAAAACATATTTTATATGCCCCAAAAGAATTTAATTTGATCAAGTTATGAATTTAGCAATATTAAATGAATTAAACAAGGTTTAAATTATTTAACCAATTTTAATTATTCAAAACATGAAACAAATTTTATATTTGGAAAGGTGGTTTAATTTTGCATGGAAAACATATTTCATTTGTTGAAATTGGATTTAAAATGAGCAAGTTATTATTTTGGCAATTTTAAATGCAATAAGTAAGAAACAGTTGTTTTCAGAAATTTAAATAATTCAAAACAGCAAACAAAATTTATATTTGGAAAGTACATGAAAAGTTTATTGGAAAACATATTTAGTTTGTTGAAATTGGAGTTTTTATGCCCAAGTTATGAGTTTTGCAAAATTAATTGAATTAAACAAGATTTCAAATATTGCACCAATTTAAAATATTCAAAACAGTAACAAATTGCATTGAAAAGGTTGAAAACATGTAGCAAAGGTTTCATTGAACATTTTGGGCTATCAAACATAATTTTTGGGTGATTATTGAATTTATTATGCCATTTTCCATAAATAGTCTTATTCTGCCATTTTTAGTAAACAGAGGGAAACATGCTCAAAATTAATTCAATTGTGACCAAATAAAATACCAATGTGTAGAGTTTGTTAAGACAAATTTTTAGAGACCAAGTTTTCTTAATTTGGATGACTAGAACTAAAGTTATGAAATTCCAAAGTTTCCAAATTTTATTGCATTTTCAGTAATTAATTATTTAGTGCAAAAAATGTTACAGAATCATGTTGCAAACTTGACATTACTAGAAGGAGCACAAAATTATGAAACCACAGGATTTTGAATCATTCAAATTGGAGTGATATTCAATTTTATATGGAATTTAGAAGTAATTGATCAGATCTGAGTTGCTGAAATTCTGACAGAAAAAGAAAAACGGAAAGAAAAAGATGGGGTTAGGGGGGGATCGAACCCAGCACCTATGGGTTAGTGCGCTGTGTGCTGCTACCAGTAGGGTAGCTGCTGAGTTCGTGTTAGGAGGGGGATCTCGGGGGGGAAAAGGTGTGGCTGTGCGCGATTTTTCTCTGAATCCAATCTGCACGTACTATGCCTGGGCGGACAGAAACGAGGAGGTCGATGAGGGGCCATGGCGGATGCTGCTCGCCGGAGGGGGACCACCCGTGGGGGGGGGGTGCTGCGAGGGGGTGCGGCCAAGGGGAGATAGGAGGAGGCGATAGGAGGAAGGGGGCCGAGCGAGGCTCACCTCGATGGCAGGAGGCGGTCGGTGCAGGTGGCGTTGCAGGGAAGGCCGGCGACCTTGGAGCGGACGGCGGCGGCGGCTCGGTGCGTCCCGGCCCGCGCCGAGGTGATGGAGAGGAAGCCCGCGGTGAGCGCTTTCCATTCCCGCCCTCACCGCGGCCGGAGGGAGACCGCAGCTCCGGTGATCGCCGGTGGAAAAGGAGGCATTTTTCGGTTGGAGTTGCAGTTTCAGTACAGAGAAGAAAAAGATGCAGGGAGAAGGAGATGGAGGAAGAGGGAGGAGTGGAGGCGGGGAGAGGGAAGAAGGAGGGAGTAGCTAGGGTTAGGGAACCCTAGGGCAGAGGGCTGGAGTTATAGGGAGGGGGAGAGGATGGTGGCCGTTCCCTGTGCATCTCTGAAACGTGGAGGTGCAGGATGACTGCCGTACGAAGAAGACGAAGTGGGAAGGGGTATTGGGCTGCGAGGGATGTGGGCTTGGGGGGAGAAATTGGGCCTCTCTCTCCCTCTTGTTAGATGTTAGGTTTATTAATTTGTTCCAATTGTTTTTTTTTTGCTGAATTGGAAAAGGAAGAGAAAGGGGGTTTTTGGGTGAGAAATTTTTAGGGAAAAAATTTGTAAAATCTCTTTCTTGTATTAGCAACACTTGCCAAGTTTTGGTTTTCCAAAAATTCAAAATAAAAGTGCTGTTTGTAAATGGGTTCTCATTGGAATGAATTTTGGATTAGAAGATTTTATTGAAAACAAGAACTCAATAGGGTGAACCCTATTGTTTAATTAGAACAAAAAGGATTAGAATGTTTTGTTGATTTTCACAAGTTGAAAAATGGGTGCTGTTTGATGTTTTTGATTTGACTTAGAATGCAATTTGGAATTAATGAATTGATCTAAGCCACTATTTTAGAAGTTGATCATTATGGAAAATAATTGGACACAAATGCTGTTTGAGTTGAACTTTTAGTTGAAATAGATTGTAACATGACAAGTATGAAACAAAGGTTGAATATTGTTTGAATTTCCATTGTGAAAACAAATAAAAACAAAGGCAAACCAAATGGAACAAATGGAAACAAATGATTGTTTTGATTTGAAATATCATTTTGGAAATTGTAACATCACAAGGATGAAACAAAAGGTTTGAATTTTGGTT
The DNA here is from genome assembly GCA_028641055.1 of Alopecurus myosuroides. NCBI lineage: Eukaryota > Viridiplantae > Streptophyta > Magnoliopsida > Poales > Poaceae > Alopecurus > Alopecurus myosuroides. Next base: position 35,654,639 of record CM054057.1, read on the forward strand.
TGAAATTCAAATGGAAAACAAAGAAAAACAAATGAAAACAGTTGGAAAACAAATGAAAAACAAACAAAACAATTGCAATGAACATGATGCCATGATGCAAAACATAAAATAACAGAGAGCAAACATTCTAATGGCTATTTTTCATACTTGGGATGTTACAGGTATAACCCACCTCTTCGGAAGATTCACGACGTTTCGTCCGATAAGGGAGTTTTAGCCTATAAGCGCGTGTAAACTCACGAGAGAGAAGTGGATGCCGGTGAAGCGGCCCACACCCCGGAGTGAAATCTTTGCCATCAAAAGCACACAACACACCTATAATAACATGCTATGGCACAACCTTGCTTGTGTTGTGGTCCAGACGCTCCGGAGCCCCCCCCCCTCCGGTGAAACCCTAGACCCGCTGGAGAAATACCGGACTTATACGGAAACACGCGGTAACAGCGTCGAAAGGGGGTATAAATGTGGAACTAGTTGCTTGGTTGTGTTAGGGTAGGCCATACAAATATAAAACAACAAGGTAGAACCCACCTCTTCGGAAGATTCACGACGTTTCATCCGATACGGGAGTTTTAGCCTATAAGCGCGTGTAAACTCACGAGAGAGAAGTGAGTGCCGGTGAAGCGGCCCACACCCCGGAGTGAAATCTTTGCCATAAATAGCACACAACACACCTATAATAACATGCTATGGCACAACCTTGCTTGTGTTGTGGTCCAGAAGATCCGGAGCCCCCCCTCCGGTAAACCCCTAGACCCGCTGGAGAAATACCGGACTTATACGGAAACACGCGGTAACGGCGTCGAAAGGGGGTAGCAATGTGGAACTAGTTGCTTGGTTGTGTTATGGTAGGCCATACAAACATAAAACAACAAGGTAGAACCCACCTCTTCGGAAGATTCACGACGTTTCGTCCGATACGGGAGTTTCAGCCTATAAGCGCATGTAAACTCACGAGAGAGAAGTGGATGCCGGTGAAGCGGCCCACACCCCGGAGTGAAATCTTTGCCATAAAAAGCACACAGCACACCTATAATAACATGCTATGGAACAACCTTGCTTGTGTTGTGGTCCAGAAGATCCGGAGCCGCCCCCCCCCCCTCCGGTGAAACCCTAGACCCGCTGGAGAAATACCGAACTTATACGGAAACACGCGGTAACGGCGTCGAAAGGGGGTAGCAATGTGGAACTAGTTGCTTGGTTGTGTTATGGTAGGCCATACAAACATAAAACAACAAGGTAGAACCCACCTCTTCGGAAGATTCACGACGTTTCGTCCGATACGGGAGTTTTAGCCTATAAGCGCGTGTAAACTCACGAGAGAGAAGTGGATGCCGGTGAAGCGTCCCACACCCCGGAGTGAAATCTTTGCCATTAAAAGAACACAACACACCTATAATAACATGCTATGGAACAACCTTGTTTGTGTTGTGGTCCAGACGCTCCGGAGCCCCCCCTCCGGTGAAACCCTAGACCCGTTGGAGAAATACCGGACTTATACGGAAACCCGCGGTAACGGTGTCGAAAGGGGGTAGAAATGTGGAACTATTTGCTTGGTTGTGTTATTTTAGGCCATACAAATATAAAACAACAAGGTAGAACCCACCTCTTCGGAAGATTCACGACGTTTCGTCCGATACGGGAGTTTCAGCCTATAAGCCCGTGTAAACTCACGAGAGAGAAGTGGATGCCGGTGAAGCGGCCCACACCCCGGAGTGAAATATTTTCCATACAAAGAACACAACACACCTATAATAACATGCTATGGCACAACCTTGCTTGTGTTGTGGTCCAGAAGATCCGGAGCCCCCCCTCCGGTGAAACCCTAGACCCGTTGGAGAAATACCGGACTTATACGGAAACACGTGGTAACGGCGTCGAAAGGGGGTAGAAATGTGGAACTAGTTGCTTGGTTGTGTTAGGGTAGGCCATACAAACATAAAACAACAAGGTAGAACCCACCTCTTCGGAAGTTTCACGACGTTTCGTCCGATACGGGAGTTTCACCCTATAAGCGCATGTAAACTCACGAGAGAGAAGTGGATGCCGGTGAAGCCGCCCACACCCCGGAGTGAAATATTTGCCATACAAAGCACACAACACACCTATAATAACATGATATGGCACAACCTTGCTTGTGTTGTAGTCCAGAAGATCCGGAGCCCCCCCCCCCCGGTGAAACCCTAGACCCGCTGGAGAAATACCGGACTTATACGGAAACACGCGGTAACGGCGTCGAAAGGGGGTAGCAATGTGGAACTAGTTGCTTGGTTGTGTTATGGTAGGCCATACAAACATAAAACAACAAGGTAGAACCCACCTCTTCGGAAGATTCACGACGTTTCGTCCGATACGGGAGTTTCAGCCTATAAGCGCATGTAAACTCACGAGAGAGAAGTGGATGCCGGTGAAGCGGCCCACACCCCGGAGTGAAATCTTTGCCATAAAAAGCACACAACACACCTATAATAACATGCTATGGAACAACCTTGCTTGTGTTGTGGTCCAGAAGATCCGGAGCCGCCCCCCCCTCCGGTGAAACCCTAGACCCGCTGGAGAAATACCGAACTTATACGGAAACACGCGGTAACGGCGTCGAAAGGGGGTAGCAATGTGGAACTAGTTGCTTGGTTGTGTTAGGGTAGGCCATACAAGCATAAAACAACAAGGTAGAACCCACCTCTTCGGAAGATTCACGACGTTTCGTCCGATACGGGAGTTTTAGCCTATTAGCGCGTGTAAACTCACGAGAGAGAAGTGGATGCCGGTGAAGCGTCCCACACCCCGGAGTGAAATCTTTGCCATTAAAAGAACACAACACACCTATAATAACATACTATGGAACAACCTTGTTTGTGTTGTGGTCCAGACGCTCCGGAGCCCCCCCTCCGGTGAAACCCTAGACCCGCTGGAGAAATACCGGACTTATATGGAAACCCGCGGTAACGGCGTCGAAAGGGGGTAGAAATCTGGAACTAGTTGCTTGGTTGTGTTAGTTTAGGCCATACAAATATAAAACAACAAGGTAGAACCCACCTCTTCGGAAGATTCACGACGTTTCGTCCGATACGGGAGTTTCAGCCTATAAGCGCGTGTAAACTCACGAGAGAGAAGTGGATGCCGGTGAAGCGGCCCACACCCCGGAGTGAAATCTTTGCCATACAAAGAACACAAAACACCTATAATAACATGCTATGGCACAACCTTGCTTGTGTTGTGGTCCAGAAGATCCGGAGCCCCCCCTCCGGTGAAACCCTAGACCCGTTGGAGAAATACCGGACTTATACGGAAACACGTGGTAACGGCGTCGAAAGGGGGTAGAAATGTGGAACTAGTTGCTTGATTGTGTTAGGGTAGGCCATACAAACATAAAACAACAAGGTAGAACCCACCTCTTCGGAAGTTTCACGGCGTTTCATCCGATACGGGAGTTTCAGCCTATAAGCGCATGTAAACTCACCAGAGAGAAGTGGATGCCGGTGAAGCGGCCCACACCCCGGAGTGAAATCTTTGCCATAAAGAGCACACAACACACCTATAATAACATGCTATGGCACAACCTTGCTTGTGTTATAGTCCAGAAGATCCGGAGCCCCCCCTCCGGTGAAACCCTAGACCCGCTGGAGAAATACCGGACTTACACGGAAACACGCGGTAACGGCGTCGAAAGGGGATAGCAATGTGGAACTAGTTGCTTGGTTGTGTTAGGGTAGGCCATACAAACATAAAACAACAAGGTAGAACCCACCTCTTCGGAAGATTCACGACGTTTTGTCCGATACGGGAGTTTCAGCCTATAAGCGCATGTAAACTCACGAGAGAGAAGTGGATGCCGGTGAAGCGGCCCACACCCCGGAGTGAAATCTTTGCCATACATAGCACACAACGCACCTATAATAACATGCTATGGCACAACCTTGCTTGTGTTGTGGTCCAGAAGATCCGGAGCCCCCCCTCCGGTGAAACCCTAGACCCGCTGGAGAAATACCAGACTTATACGGAAACACGCGGTAACGGCGTCGAAAGGGGGTAGCAATGTGGAACTAGTTGCTTGGTTGTGTGATGGTAGGCCATACAAACATAAAACAACAAGGTAGAACCCACCTCTTCGGAAGATTCACGACGTTTCGTCCGATACGGGAGTTTCAGCCTATAAGCGCATGTAAACTCACGAGAGAGAAGTGGATGCCGGTGAAGCGGCCCACACCCCGGAGTGAAATCTTTGCCATCAAAAGCACACAACACACCTATAATAACATGCTATGGAACAACCTTGCTTGTGTTGTGGTCCAGAAGATCCGGAGCCGCCCCCCCCCCTCCGGTGAAACCCTAGACCCGCTGGAGAAATACCGAACTTATACGGAAACACGCGGTAACGGCGTCGAAAGGGGGTAGCAATGTGGAACTAGTTGCTTGGTTGTGTTAGGGTAGGCCATACAAGCATAAAACAACAAGGTAGAACCCACCTCTTCGGAAGATTCACGACGTTTCGTCCGATACGGGAGTTTTAGCCTATAAGCGCGTGTAAACTCACGAGAGAGAAGTGGATGCCGGTGAAGCGTCCCACACCCCGGAGTGAAATCTTTGCCATTAAAAGAACACAACACACCTATAATAACATGCTATGGAACAACCTTGTTTGTGTTGTGGTCCAGACGCTCCGGAGCCCCCCCTCCGGTGAAACCCTAGACCCGCTGGAGAAATACCGGACTTATACGGAAACCCGCGGTAACGGCGTCGAAAGGGGATAGAAATGTGGAACTAGTTGCTTGGTTGTGTTAGTTTAGGCCATACAAATATAAAACAACAAGGTAGAACCCACCTCTTCGGAAGATTCACGACGTTTCGTCCGATACGGGAGTTTCAGCCTATAAGCGCGTGTAAACTCACGAGAGAGAAGTGGATGCAGGTGAAGCGGCCCACACCCCGGAGTGAAATCTTTGCCATACAAAGAACACAACACACCTATAATAACATGCTATGGCACAACCTTGCTTGTGTTGTGGTCCAGAAGATCCGGAGCCCCCCCTGCGGTGAAACCCTAGACCCGTTGGAGAAATACCGGACTTATACGGAAACACGCGGTAACGGCGTCGAAAGGGGGTAGCAATGTGGAACTAGTTGCTTGGTTGTGTTAGGGTAGGCCATACAAACATATAACAACAAGGTAGAACCCACCGCTTCGGAAGATTCACGACGTTTCGTCCGATACGGGAGTTTTAGCCTATAAGCGCGTGTAAACTCACGACAGAGAAGTGGATGCCGGTGAAGCGGCCCACACCTCGGAGTGAAATCTTTGCCATCAAAAGCACACAACACAACTATAATAACATGCTATGGCACAACCTTGCTTGTGTTGTGGTCCAGACGCTCCGGAGCCCCCCCTGCGGTGAAACCCTAGACCCGTTGGAGAAATACCGGACTTATACGGAAACACGCGGTAACGGCGTCGAAAGGGGGTAGCAATGTGGAACTAGTTGCTTGGTTGTGTTAGGGTAGGCCATACAAACATAAAACAACAAGGTAGAACCCACCTCTTCAGAAGATTCACGACGTTTCGTCCGATACGGAAGTCTCAGCCTATAAGCGCGTGTAAACTCACGAGAGAGAAGTGGATGCCGGTGAAGCGGCCCACACCCCGGAGTGAAATCTTTGCCATAAAAAGCACACAACACACCTATAATAACATGCTATGGCACAACCTTGCTTGTGTTGTGGTCCAGAAGATCCGGAGCCCCCCCTCCGGTGAAACCCTAGACCCGCTGGAGAAATACCGGACTTATACAGAAACACGCGGTAACGGCGTCGAAAGGGGGTAGCAATGTGGAACTAGTTGCTTGGTTGTGTTAGGGTAGGCCATACAAACATAAAACAACAAGGTAGAACCCACCTCTTCGGAAGATTCACGATGTTTCGTCCGATACGGGAGTTTTAGCCTATAAGCACGTGTAAACTCACAAGAGAGAAGTGGATGCCGGTGAAGCGGCCCACACCCCGGAGTGAAATATTTGCCATAAAAAGCACACAACACAACTATAATAACATGCTATGGCACAACCTTGCTTGTGTTGTGGTCCAGACGCTCCGGAGCCCCCCCTCAGGTGAAACCCTAGACCCGCGGGAGAAATACCGGATTTATACGGACACACGCGGTAACGGCGTCGAAAGGGGGTAGCAATGTGGAACTAGTTTCTTGGTTGTGTTCGGGTAGGCCATACAAACATAAAACAACAAGGTAGAACCCACCTCTTCGGAAGATTCACGACGTTTTGTCCAATACGGGAGTTTTAGCCTATAAGCGCGTGTAAACTCACGAGAGAGAAGTGGATGCCGGTGAAGCGGACCTGTCACGACCCCGGACCCAAAGATATACATATTGTTATGTGCTCCTAGCCATGGACTCACAAGGGCTTCAGGGTTACCAGCCCCGGCCGCAACAAACAACGGCAGGCAGACTGGATTCATCGGCACGTAGCCCGGATCCCCAGTCTACTACTCCTTGTATCCATGCTAGTCATAACCAACTATGCATATCAAAGCGTCCACGAATCGAATGAAACTGAAGGAAACGGGACCAAAGCTATACAGAGATGCTATGTGTCCAGAAAGTGCAACAACAATCGAGGGTTACTGGGGTTACCTCGCCCCAGGCCGATCACATCGACAGGCGGGCTCGGACATGGATCATCGGCTCCACAACCCCTCGACTGCGACAACTATGCAGGCATAGCCAAAACTGTATAACAATGAGCTCGAAACCAACAACCGATCAAAGCAGTACTCTAAACATGAAACTTGTATTAAACAGGTGTTACTAGAGTATAGCTTACAAGCAGAGGTCACATGACCCAACATTACATCAGACAACGGAAGGCAAATTATGTTGCTAATCAACAAGAACCAAAAAGGCCTAAGAGGCCGCAACATAAGGCGATGTCCCAGCCCATAGATTCCAGGCTGCTACCTGGGAACCCCAAACTACTCGTCGATGTCCATGTTGAAACACCACCGATGTGAGATCTTCTCCTGAACCAAAATTAAGCAAACCTGAGTACGGGAGGTACTCAACAAGACTTAGTTAACCTATTATATATCTGCTATTTCGAAAAGGGTTTCATGAAGGCTGATTTGCGTAAAGCAATCTTTGTTTTGCAAGTTGAGGAAGGAATAGCACGTCTCATGGAGTATTTTGAAAACAGATGAGAAAGCTACTCAACTACTGATACCATCATCTTTTAATCCACCAAATCATTTCAGCACCTTGTGCTTCAAAGATCACCTCCTCCAGTTGTTCCACACTATCTCATGCTACAAGGTAACCCCTCTCGGCATCTCCGAGGAGGCATCCTTCATTCGTTATCATCAAGTTTTAATCATTCCATTTAAGTTATCTATGATCACAGAATCCGTCACCAAGTCGTCTTTAACCGCAGACACGGCTTTTCGAAAAGATTTAACCCTGCAGGGGTGTACAACTTTACCCACACGTACCAACCGACTCTTAGTGCCACCGGGTTGGCACTAGTCCGGGAAGTGCCGGCAGAGGGTGGTCGATTCCCGGCCTTTACCTTGTCGAACCATATCCATGAGTCAACCCAAACAGGGCCACCCCGTCAACAGGGAGTTGGCCACCTCCTGACGGCACCTGTTCTGTGAGTCGGGAACAAGATCCGTGTACGTCCATCACTTGTCCCGGTCACGACCTAGTTTTCTCCAAAACATTTTCCGACTCACACGCAGATGGAAAGTTCAAACTACGTGGCTCATGGATAAGGTTAAACAAGTTAATTAGCCGGGCGGGGTTATCGGCCCACGTGTGGCTGTACGCTCAGTCTTGGCTCGAAGGCGAGAACTCGCTCCTAGGGGCATGCACAGGACAAAACGCCACAACCCATTGTGGCCTCACATCCATGCCGTGATTAGTCAAGTTATCAAAGGTAATTCAAATCATAAGCACCTGACATAGTAGATTCACGCATTGACCAGATTCATCAACTAGGCATGGCTAAGCAAGACTCACAAGGTTTAGCGAAGCGCGCACAAACAAACCTGTAGCTGCTAGGTGAAGTGGATCAGGATATCTAGGTTATGCAGTATATAGGAGAACTCTATCTACTGACATCAAATAGTTTGGAACCGAATGCAAAGTACGAGATTGAAATCACTTTGAAATCATATATGAGCAGATAAGAGGTTATGCTTGCCTTGGTTATAAGAAAACCAGATAAAGATCTTCTGGAATAAGTGCTTGACTTGTCGGTTAAGATCAAGTATTCGTCATTGGATTGTTGGCCTTCTCTTTGGAGTCGCGTTCTACCGAGGAAGAAATAACACCGAAAGAGAAATAACAATCAACACATGGCATCGATGCAATGCACAGTATGTATGCATGAGCAGGTTAATGCACTGAAATAAAGCCCTAAACATGTTTGATGGGTTGCTAGGGTTCATATGGCAATTATGCAATTTTACTGAAATTTGCCCGAAATGGACCCCGGAGGGGCAATTCGGACAATTATGGAAGTGAGTACCATTTTAGTTGCTCAAATGGGTTTAAAACATCATAAATAGATTGCATTTGTCATTTTAAGCAATTTGGTATATAACTTTTAATTTTCTATTTTTATTGAATAAAAACTTATTTTTCTATTTTTAAATGATTAAACAGTATTAAATAAAGGCCAAAATTCAACTTTGTCAAATATATGTGGAAATGACATTTTTGGATAGAGCATCTTTTTCTGATCAAAACCATATTTTTACTTTATTTTTGTGACTAACAGAATAGAAGTTATTCATTATTCAACTTAATTCTTTTTCTGTAATTATAAAAGAGGTGGGGCCCACGTGTCAGTTGATTTTTGTTCAAAAGAAAAACAGAAAAAAATGGGCATATGACGTAGGCATGACGTTACTAGGACGTCATCCCGTGGCCAATCCTTCTCAGCTGCGATTCAATCCGTCGATGCACGAGGTTATTCCAGAAACGAAATCCACCAAGGGGTGGAGATGATCAAGGGGATGCTAGGGGTGGCCTCGGCTGACCAAAAGGTAGCCGGAGCGCTCGCCGGCGTCCATGTTCGCGGCGGCTAGCGGCGGTGCACGGCGACAAGCTCGGAAACGACGACTAAAAACAAACCGGAGACCACCACAAGGTGGACGAGCTCACCAGGAGCGTGGGAAGAGGCTCGGTGAGGCCAGGCCCGGTCGAGGTTGGACGGAAACATCGAATGTGGCCGCCGGCCGGAGTTGAGGGAGGAAGGCCGATTCGTGCGCTTGGGGTCACCCCGCCAAACGAGATTCTTCGGGGAGCAAGAGGAGACCACAGCGGTTCTAGGGGTGGCTTCAATTTAGCCCGGGGTGGCCGGAGTCGGCGGCAACCACCGGCGGCCGGTGACTAGGGTTTCGGACGGGCAGAGAGAAATACAGAGCGTGAGAGGAGCTGAGAGGCGAGGAAGTGGGGAGGTTCAGCAGGAGGAGAGCCGGGGACATCTTCTAACCCTCCTTATCCTTGAATCGGAGCAGGACATGGCGCACGGCAGCGTCGGCGAGTTGCTCGCCTTCTGGCAGGAGGAAGAAGAAGTTAAAACATTTTGTTTTTGCGAAAACCCCCCTAGGGAAACTAAAAACTGCAGAGAAGTCCTTTTCTAGTTAAAAAAAGAACTAACATAAAGTTTTGAGGGCCTTTTTGGAAACAGAAAATTTGACAAAAATAGTTGCTGGAAACCTTGTAAAATTTCCAACTGAACCATGTTTTTGTTTTCCAAATTTGAAAATGTTTTTAAAACAAATTTTGGGTGACCACTTTAAGTGGTTTTTGGTCATATCATTTGTTATTTTCAAATGCAAGATTTTAAACCATTGTTTTCATGCATGTATGAGATGCCAACAACACACCACCACCCTATTGTAGCAAAACAGGGATGTTACAAATCTACCCCCCTTACAAGAATCTCGTCCCGAGATTCCTGAAGGAGAAAGAAAGAAGGAACAGCCGTTTTGAACGATCTTCTCTAACCTTACGATTCTCTTTTCGAAGAGATTGGCCCGTAGCATCTTGAAGTATTGAACGGATACACCTTAGGTAAGAGGGGAAACTCTTAGGAACTGATCTTCACGAAGATCGAGTATCTCATGGGTAACTCATGACAGAATGTTCACAGAGAACTTTTTGAGTTAACGTGCATGAAACACATCAAGGTAACGGACGGAATGAGAGAAGGTTTCAAGTTTGCGGACGATTGGTCTTGAAAGGATTTAGAACATGAGCTTTGCACAAGACTTTAAATCCTTTTGGAAAAGATATGTTGAACAACTTGTAACATCGAGGTTTCTTCGAGCAGATAACCAAGATGAATAGGATGGTCTTGAACTTCACAATGTAGTATCCGTAGACAAGGGAAACACGAGAAAACATTGTAATCGTGAGTCGGAGAAAATTTGATACAAGATCATGTTCACTCTTCGGAGTGGACACGAAAGATAACAGAACTTTCATCCATTCAATAACAGTTTCTTGAAATCCTTGTCAAGGATCAGGATGTTACTTCACGACAGAATATGAGTAACCAAAAGGAGTTGGAGCACCGTAACAAATAAAGAATTCTTGGTCACACCGTAACCAATGGGGATTGAAACACCGGAAGAAAACAGGGAATCTCTTTCCTATTGTGGTTTTTCCATAACAATACGTTTACCACATGGTTAAGATCCCATGGCTGAAGTGACTGACAAATTCACACAATGTGTGAGATGAACAGAACTTCAGGTACCAACAACTTTAAAAAGGGAACTGATCAACGGAGGTAACACAACACCACGAGATGTTCCCATGATGAACTTGTTTCCACTAGAACAAAGGTTTTGGAGGTTCAACGGAGAGATATTGGAAAGATCAACTTCCAGGTTCTCCTGATGTTCTAGATACCAATATCAGGCTCATGCAAGCCTTCTATAGGTCATCAAGTGAAAGTAAAACTCCGGTTTGGAAGAACAGGGAGGAAACTTGTTAGAATAAGCCAAACAAGAATTCACACGGAGTGGCGGTTCTTACAGATTCGGAGGGATATGACATTAGGTCTTCCGGCTAATTGTGTCAACCACAGCATCAACCATGCCGGATTTTTGAATGAACCTAGTTCAATACCCTTGAGAAGACACCAACCATCATTGCTGCTTGAGATTCAGCTCTGGTTTGTGGTTTGATAACTTGGACTCGGTATGTTTGAGCGAAGAGATTGCACCGGTTACCAACGAGATACATATGTTGGATTCTCAAGATATGGACTACGATGCCACGCTCAAAAAGGTAACCGAGGTTGTAGAACTCATGTATTAGCAACTTGCGAAAGACGGTTGCACCTACGTGGTCTACTTTTAAAAGAACACATCGGAGCCCTGGTTGGAAGGAAGTTACAAAGATAACGAAGTTCTTGGATTTCTTATCTTTCAAGGGAAATGAGTCAGTGGTTTGGTGTGGATGCAAACTTCTTCAAGGAATGGAGGTAACAACCAACCATCTCAAGAATACTCCACACATGCATGACCGACTTGGAGTTATTCCCGAAGGAACAAGAAAACTCTTCTCGAATCCACGGCGACAACTTTCACCATAAGCACATGAACCGGAGTAGGTTACTTCGAACATTCAGAACACAGCTTCGTGATGACACAAAGATGTTTCTCGAGAGTTTCCAACATTGGTGCCGATTGTTCAACATGAACCTCTTGCAACTTGGATGATGAGGAATGTCATCGATGGGCTCGACAACACGCTTATCAAAACACTCCAAGAAGAGGTATTCATATAACACATGAACAAGGCAACATATTGGTCAGATTAAAGACATGAAGGTGTACTCGGGCGAAACACCATGAGTAGAAACACCATCTAGATAGTCCTTGGATCTTTTCTCGATTTGACGATAGCCCAAATCAAATCAAGGTCGAATAATAGCATGTCCACTAAGGAGATACTATCCTGCTTCAACACAAAGGATACTAGACATCCCTTAATGGAGGATCAAGTTAGGCGGAGCTTTTGCCTTTCAACTTTCCAAGTTGTTGTTAAGCTCAACCAACTAGTCCAGGATATCCAGCGTAGTTTTCTTGGAGAAAGGAGTAGTTCAAAGTACCCCTTGTTTAGACATTACGGTCAGGTAAAACCTGGTGATACTTCTAGAAAGACAACCAGAATATCACAACCTACCAATATGTCTTGGAGTTCGGAAGGGGGTTTGCTTTTCAAAGCAACTGATATGGTCTTGAGAGCTTTGGTACGAACCTATCTCTCTGACCAAAAGTGTGCACCGCATTGAACGGATTTGGTGACTCAGTGAACTTCAAACAAAGGCTGGGTGACCAGTAGTGCTAAGAAGGATACAGATGTTTCTTATGTTTCCAAAGCAATAAGAATTGCTAGGAATAGCAGATACACATGTCGATGAGAAGACCCATCATTCTCAAGCATTCAAGCTTGGAGGAAGGGGGTGAAGACGGTAAGAGCATCACTTCATCAATAAGGCCACGAAACTTAACACAACCTCTTGATATAAAGGAGTGTGATACTCGAAGGTAGAACAGAATAGAGGCTAAGAAAACTTCTTTATTCTGTGAATTACAAAACTTTGACCTGGTTCTTAAGATGAACGAGGTTCTGGAGTTTGTTTCTCCTGACATTCCAAGGTGGAATGTTCTGACGGAAAACAAGAGAAAATGCATTGCAAGAATCCAACACACATATGCAACTTGGTGTCCGAACAACAGATGGGAATTTGAGAGCAACTGAAGGGGGAATCATGCTCAGAGGAGATCCTAAGATCAAGCTGAGTGCACAAGGTAATAATCATTTGTAAGACCCATGCTAACACGAGAGGTATAGTAGAGTCAAGAACAAGGATACAGGAATCATAAAGAACACTCTTGTTGTGATGCCTTTTTGGTTCCAAAGGGAAGCCTACGGCTATGAATGTTGGAATTTCCTAGCCATCCCGAGGTAGAACAGATTCCTCAGGATTCAAAGAAACAGAACTTGGGTTGAAGGTCAACATCCTGTACTGATGGCATGAGCATCACATGGTTATGAAGCTACATGACTCAACTCACCGCAATTCAGCACATTCCGGGACCTTCGGTTCAAATCCAAAGGCTAAAAGCACCGAGCAAGGAGTAACTACTATCTTAGTGCCACGAAGAACACTACGAATAGCAATCACGAAGTATCTTTCGAAGGAAAACGATAGCTCCGGAAGAACTTGAGCAGAGGATAACGGATACATTCGAGATTAAAAGAAAATCTCGAGGTTCAGGATTCTGATACTTTGGAACATGTAAGAATGTGGAATCCACATAGCTCTGAGAGATTGGAATGGAAAGGAGATCTCCCAGTTTAAGAGATAACGGAACACGGAACACACACGACTCTAGAAACTTTAACACTAGGTCAACTTGGTTAAAAGAACGTCATTGCCAGAGAAGGCACCTAGGTTTTGAATGACTAGAAGAGCTAGCAAAACCTTTTCAAATCAAAACAGTTAAGATGACACGGAGTTAGAGCGATACCAGATAAGGAGTAAAAAGAATCCTAAGAAACTTTTTCACAATCATTTGAAGTTTCAAAATAGTTTTCACAAACACCAGACTCAACATCAACCAAGCAGTAAGGTTTTCCTACAGGCAGTCCTGCTCTGATACCAAGACTTGTCACGACCCCGGACCCAAAGATATACATATTGTTATGTGCTCCTAGCCATGGACTCACAAGGGCTTCAGGGTTACCAGCCCCGGCCGCAACAAACAACGGCAGGCAGACTGGATTCATCGGCACGTAGTCCGGATCCCCAGTCTACTACTCCTTGTATCCATGCTAGTCATAACCAACTATGCATATCAAAGCGTCCACGAATCGAATGAAACTGAAGGAAATGGGACCAAAGCTATACAGAGATGCTATGTGTCCAGAAAGTGCAACAACAATCGAGGGTTACTGGGGTTACCTCGCCCCAGGCCGATCACATCGACAGGCGGGCTCGGACATGGATCATCGGCTCCACAACCCCTCGACTGCGACAACTATGCAGGCATAGCCAAAACTGTATAACAATGAGCTCGAAACCAACAACCGATCAAAGCAGTACTCTAAACATGAAACTTGTATTAAACAGGTGTTACTAGAGTATAGCTTACAAGCAGAGGTCACATGACCCAACATTACATCAGACTACGGAAGGGAAATTACGTTGCTAATCAACAAGAACCAAAAAGGCCTAAGAGGCCGCAACATAAGGCGACGTCCCAGCCCATAGATTCCAGGCTGCTACCTGGGAACCCCAAACTACTTGTCGATGTCCACGTTGAAACACCACCGATGTGAGATCTTCTCCTGAACCAAAATTAAGCAAACCTGAGTACGGGAGGTACTCAACAAGACTTAGTTAACCTATTATATATCTGCTATTTCGAAAAGGGTTTCATGAAGGCTGATTTACGTAAAGCAATCTTTGTTTTGCAAGTTGAGGAAGGAATAGCACGTCTCATGGAGTATTTTGAAAACAGATGAGAAAGCTACTCAACTACTGATACCATCATCTTTTAATCCACCAAATCATTTCAGCACCTCGTGCTTCAAAGATCACCTCCTCCAGTTGTTCCACACTATCTCATGCTACAAGGTAACCCCTCTCGGCATCTCCGAGGAGGCATCCTTCATTCGTTATCAGCAAGTTTTAATCATTCCATTTAAGTTATCTATGATCACAGAATCCGTCACCAAGTCGTCTTTAACCGCAGACACGGCTTTTCGAAAAGATTTAACCCTGCAGGGGTGTACAACTTTACCCACACGTACCAACCGACTCTTAGTGCCACCGGGTTGGCACTAGTCCGGGAAGTGCCGGCAGAGGGTGGTCGATTCCCGGCCTTTACCTTGTCGAACCATATCCATGAGTCAACCCAAACAGGGCCACCCCGTCAACAGGGAGTTGGCCACCTCCTGACGGCACCTGTTCTGTGAGTCGGGAACAAGATCCGTGTACGTCCATCACTTGTCCCGGTCACGACCTAGTTTTCTCCAAAACATTTTCCGACTCACACGCAGATGGAAAGTTCAAACTACGTGGCTCATGGATAAGGTTAAACAAGTTAGTTAGCCGGGCGGGGTTCATCGGCCCACGTGTGGCTGTACGCTCAGTCTTGGCTCGAAGGCGAGAACTCGCTCCTAGGGGCATGAACAGGACAAAACGCCACAACCCATTGTGGCCTCACATCCATGCCGTGATTAGTCAAGTTATCAAAGGTAATTCAAATCATAAGCACCTGACATAGTAGATTCACGCATTGACCAGATTCATCAACTAGGCATGGCTAAGCAAGACTCACAAGGTTTAGCGAAGCGCGCACAAACAAACCTGTAGCTGCTAGGTGAAGTGGATCAGGATATCTAGGTTATGCAGTATATAGGAGAACTCTATCTACTGACATCAAATAGTTTGGAACTGAATGCAAAGTACGAGATTGAAATCACTTTGAAATCATATATGAGCAGATAAGAGGTTATGCTTGCCTTGGTTATAAGAAAACCAGATAAAGATCTTCCGGAATAAGTGCTTGACTTGTCGGTTAAGATCAAGTATTCGTCATTGGATTGTTGGCCTTCTCTTTGGAGTCGCGTTCTACCGAGGAAGAAATAACACCGAAAGAGAAATAACAATCAACACATAGCATCGATGCAATGCGCAGTATGTATGCATGAGCAGGTTAATGCACTGAAATAAAGCCCTAAACATGTTTGATGGGTTGCTAGGGTTCATATGGCTATTATGCAATTTTACTGAAATTTGCCCGAAATGGACCCCGGAGGGGCAATTCGGACAATTATGGAAGTGAGTACCATTTTAGTTGCTCAAATGGGTTTAAAACATCATAAATAGATTGCATTTGTCATTTTAAGCAATTTGGTATATAACTTTTAATTTTCTATTTTTATTGAATAAAAACTTATTTTTCTATTTTTAAATGATTAAACAGTATTAAATAAAGGCCAAAATTCAACTTTGTCAAATATATGTGGAAATGACATTTTTGGATAGAGCATCTTTTTCTGATCAAAACCATATTTTTACTTTATTTTTGTGACTAACAGAATAGAAGTTATTCATTATTCAACTTAATTCTTTTTCTGTAATTATAAAAGAGGTGGGGCCCACGTGTCAGTTGATTTTTGTTCAAAAGAAAAACAGAAAAAAATGGGCATATGACGTAGGCATGACGTTACTAGGACGTTATCCCGTGGCCAATCCTTCTCAGCTGCGATTCAATCCGTCGATGCACGAGGTTATTCCAGAAACGAAATCCACCAAGGGGTGGAGATGATCAAGGGGATGCTAGGGGTGGCCTCGGCTGACCAAAAGGTAGCCGGAGCGCTCGCCGGCGTCCATGTCCGCGGCGGCTAGCGGCGGTGCACGGCGACAAGCTCGGAAACGACGACTAAAAACAAACCGGAGACCACCACAAGGTGGACGAGCTCACCAGGAGCGTGGGAAGAGGCTCGGTGAGGCCAGGCCCGGTCGAGGTTGGCCGGAAACATCGAATGTGGCCGCTGGCCGGAGTTGAGGGAGGAAGGCCGATTTGTGCGCTTGGGGTCACCCCGCCAAACGAGATTCTTCGGGGAGCAAGAGGAGACCACAGCGGTTCTAGGGGTGGCTTCAATTTAGCCCGGGGTGGCCGGAGTCGGCGGCAACCACCGGCGGCCGGTGACTAGGGTTTCGGACGGGCAGAGAGAAATACAGAGCGTGAGAGGAGCTGAGAGGCGAGGAGGTGGGGAGGTTCAGCAGGAGGAGAGCCGGGGACATCTTCTAACCCTCCTTATCCTTGAATCGGAGCAGGACGTGGCGCACGGCAGCGTCGGCGAGTTGCTCGCCTTCTGGCAGGAGGAAGAAGAAGTTAAAACATTTTATTTTTGCGAAAACCCCCCTAGGGAAACTAAAAACTGCAGAGAAGTCCTTTTCTAGTTAAAAAAAAGAACTAACATAAAGTTTTGAGGGCCTTTTTGGAAACAGAAAAATTGACAAAAATAGTTGCTGGAAACCTTGTAAAATTTCCAACTGAACCATGTTTTTGTTTTCCAAATTTGAAAATGTTTTTAAAACAAATTTTGGGTGACCACTTTAAGTGGTTTTTGGTCATATCATTTGTTATTTTCAAATGCAAGATTTTAAACCATTGTTTTCATGCATGTATGAGATGCCAACAACACACCACCACCCTATTGTAGCAAAACAGGGATGTTACAGGCCCACACCCCGGAGTCAAATATTTGCCGTACCAAGCACACAACACACCTATAATAACATTCTATGGAACAACCTTGCTTGTGTTGTGGTCCAGAAGATCCGGAGCCCCCCCTCCGGTGAAACCCTAGACCCGCTGGAGAAATACCGGACTTATACGGAAACACGCGGTAACGGCGTCGAAAGGGGGTAGAAATGTGGAACTAGTTGCTTGGTTGTGTTAGTGTAGGACATACAAACATAAAACAACAAGGTAGAACCCACCTCTTTGGAAGATTCACGACGTTTCGTCCGATACGGGAGTTTTAGCCTATAAGCGCGTGTAAACTCACGAGAGAGAAGTGGATGCCGGTGAAGCGGCCCACACCCCGGAGTGAAATATTTGCCATCAAAAGCACACAACACACCTATAATAACATGCTATGGCCCAACCTTGCTTGTGTTGTGGTCCAGACGCTCCGGAGCCCCCCCTCCGGTGAAACCCTAGACCCGCTGGAGAAGTACCGGACTTATATGGAAACAAGCGGTAACGGCGTCGAAAGGTGGTAGCAATGTGGAACTAGTTGCTTGGTTGTGTTAGGGTAGGCCATACAAATATAAAACAACAAGGTAGAACCCACCTCTTCGGAAGATGCACGACGTTTCGTCCGATACGGGAGTTTCAGCCTATAAGCGCGTGTAAACTCACGAGAGAGAAGTGGATGCCGGTGAAGCAGCCCACACCCCGGAGTGAAATCTTTGCCATACAAAGAACACAACACACCTATAATAACATGCTATGGCACAACCTTGCTTGTGTTGTGGTCCAGAAGATCCGGAGCCCCCCCTCCGGTGAAACCCTAGACCCGTTGGAGAAATACCGGACTTATACGGAAACACGTGGTAACGGCGTCGAAAGGGGGTAGAAATGTGGAACTAGTTGCTTGGTTGTGTTAGGGTAGGCCATACAAACATAAAACAACAAGGTAGAACCCACCTCTTCGGAAGTTTCACGACGTTTCGTCCGATACGGGAGTTTCAGCCTATAAGCGCATGTAAACTCACGAGAGAGAAGTGGATGCCGGTGAAGCGGCCCACACCCCGGAGTGAAATCTTTGCCATACAAAGCACACAACACACATATAATAACATGCTATGGCACAACCTTGCTTGTGTTGTGGTCCAGAAGATCCGGAGCCCCCCCTCCGGTGAAACCCTAGACCCGCTGGAGAAATACCGGACTTATACAGAAACACGCGGTAACTGCGTCGAAAGGGGGTAGCAATGTGGAACTAGTTGCTTGGTTGTGTTAGGGTAGGCCATACAAACATAAAACAACAAGGTATAACCCCCCTCTTCGGAAGATTCACGACGTTTTGTCCGATACGGGAGTTTTAGCCTATAAGCGCGTGTAAATTCACGAGAGAAAAGTGGATGCCGGTGAAGCGGCCCACACCCCGGAGTGAAATCTTTGCCATACTAAGCACACAACACACCTATAATAACATTCTGTGGCACAAACTTGCTTGTGTTGTGGTCCAGAAGATCCGGAGCCCCCCCCGGTGAAACCCTAGACCCGCTGGAGAAATACCGGACTTATACGGAAACACGCGGTAACGGCGTCGAAAGGGGGTAGCAATGTGGAACTAGTTGCTTTGTTGTGTTAGGGTAGGCCATACAAACATATAACAACAAGGTAGAACCCACCTCTTCGGAAGATTCAGGACGTTTCGTCCGATACGGGAGTTTTAGCCTATAAGCGCGTGTAAACTCACGACAGAGAAGTGGATGCCGGTGAAGCGGCCCACAACCCGGAGTGAAATCTTTGCCATCAAAATCACACAACACAACTATAATAACATGCTATGGCACAACCTTGCTTGTGTTGTGGTCCAGACGCTCCGGAGCCCCCCCTGCGGTGAAACCCTAGACCCGTTGGAGAAATACCGGTCTTATACGGAAACACGCGGTAACGGCGTCGAAAGGGGGTAGCAATGTGGAACTAGTTGCTTGGTTGTGTTAGGGTAGGCCATACAAACATAAAACAACAAGGTAGAACCCACCTCTTCAGAAGATTCACGACGTTTCGTCCGATACGGAAGTTTCAGCCTATAAGCGCGTGTAAACTCACGAGAGAGAAGTGGATGCCGGTGAAGCGGCCCACACCCCGGAGTGAAATCTTTGCCATAAAAAGCACACAACACACCTATAATAACATGCTATGGCACAACCTTGCTTGTGTTGTGGTCCAGAAGATCCGGAGCCCCCCCTCCGGTGAAACCCTAGACCCGCTGGAGAAATACCGGACTTATACAGAAACACGCGGTAACGGCGTCGAAAGGGGGTAGCAATGTGGAACTAGTTGCTTTGTTGTGTTAGGGTAGGCCATACAAACATAAAAAAACAAGGTAGAACCCACCTCTTCGGAAGATTCACGATGTTTCGTCCGATACGGGAGTTTTAGCCTATAAGCACGTGTAAACTCACAAGAGAGAAGTGGATGCCGGTGAAGCGGCCCACACCCCGGAGTGAAATATTTGCCATAAAAAGCACACAACACACCTATAATAACATTCTATGGCACAACCTTGCTTGTGTTGTGGTCCAGACGCTCCGGAGCCCCCCTCAGGTGAAACCCTAGACCCGCGGGAGAAATACCGGATTTATACGGAAACACGCGGTAACGACGTCGAAAGGGGGTAGAAATGTGGAACTAGTTTCTTGGTTGTGTTAGGGTAGGCCATACAAACATAAAACAACAAGGTAGAACCCACCTCTTCGGAAGATTCACGACGTTTCGTCCAATACGGGAGTTTTATCCTATAAGCGCGTGTAAACTCACGAGAGAGAAGTGGATGCCGGTGAAGCGGCCCACACCCCGGAGTGAAATTTTTGCCATACCAAGCACACAAAACACCTATAATAACATTATATGGAACAACCTTGCTTGTGTTGTGGTCCAGAAGATCCGGAGCCCCCCTCCGGTGAAACCCTAGACCCGCTGGAGAAATACCGGACTTATACGGAAACACGCGGTAACGGCGTCGAAAGGGGGTAGCAATGTGGAACTAGTTGCTTGGTTGTGTTAGGGTAGGACATACAAACATAAAACAACAAGGTAGAACCCACCTCTTCGGAAGATTCACGACGTTTCGTCCGATACGGGAGTTTTAGCCTATAAGCGCGTGTAAACTCACGAGAGAGAAGTGGATGCCGGTGAAGCGGCCCACACCCCGGAGTGAAATATTTGCCATCAAAAGCACACAACACACCTATAATAACATGCTATGTCCCAACCTTGCTTGTGTTGTGGTCCAGACGCTCCGGAGCCCCCCCTCCGGTGAAACCCTAGACCCGCTGGAGAAATACTGGACTTATACGGAAACAAGCGGTAACGGCGTCGAAAGGTGGTAGCAATGTGGAACTAGTTGCTTGGTTGTGTTAGGGTAGGCCATACAAATATAAAACAACAAGGTAGAACCCACCTCTTCGGAAGATTCACGACGTTTCGTCCGATACGGGAGTTTCAGCCTATAAGCGCGTGTAAACTCACGAGAGAGAAGTGGATGCCGGTGAAGCGGCCCACACCCCGGAGTGAAATCTTTGCCATAAAAAGAACACAACACACCTATAATAACATGCTATGGCACAACCTTGATTGTGTTGTGGTCCAGAAGATCCGGAGCCCCCCCCTCCGGTGAAACCCTAGACCCGTTGGAGAAATACCGGACTTATACGGAAACACGTGGTAACGGCGTCGAAAGGGGGTAGAAATGTGGAACTAGTTGCTTTGTTGTGTTAGGGTAGGCCATACAAACATAAAACAACAAGGTAGAACCCACCTCTTCGGAAGTTTCACGACGTTTCGTCCGATATGGGAGTTTCAGCCTATAAGCGCATGTAAACTCACGAGAGAGAAGTGGATGCCGGTGAAGCGGCCCACACCCCGGAGTGAAATCTTTGCCATACAAAGCACACAACACACCTATAATAACATGCTATGGCACAACCTTGCTTGTGTTGTAGTCCAGAAGATCCGGAGCCCCCCCCCCTCCGGTGAAACCATAGACCCGCTGGAGAAATACCGGACTTATACGGAAACACGCGGTAACGGCGTCGAAAGGGGATAGCAATGTGGAACTAGTTGCTTGGTTGTGTTAGGGTAGGCCATACAAACATAAAACAACAAGGTAGAACCCACCTCCTCGGAAGATTCACGATGTTTCGTCCGATACGGGAGTTTCAGCCTATAAGCGCGTGTAAACTCACGAGAGAGAAGTGGATGCCGGTGAAGCGGCCCACACCCCGGAGTGAAATATTTGCCATACAAAGCACACAACACACCTATAATAACATTCTATGGCACAACCTTGCTTGTGTTGTGGTCCAGAAGATCCGGAGCCCCCCCTCCGGTGAAACCCTAGACCCGCTGGAGAAATACCGGACTTATACGGAAACACGCGTTAACGGCGTCGAAAGGGGGTAGAAATGATGAACTAGTTGCTTGGTTGTGTTAGGGTAGGCCATACAAACATAAAACAACAAGGTAGAACCCACCTCTTCGGAAGATTCACGATGTTTCGTCCGATACGGGAGTTTTAGCCTATAAGCACGTGTAAACTCACAAGAGAGAAGTGGATGCCGGTGAAGCGGCCCACACCCCGGAGTGAAATATTTGCCATAAAAAGCACACAACACACCTATAATAACATTCTATGGCACAACCTTGCTTGTGTTGTGGTCCAGACGCTCCGGAGCCCCCCCTCAGGTGAAACCCTAGACCCGCGGGAGAAATACCGGATTTATACGGAAACACGCGGTAACGGCGTCGAAAGGGGGTAGCAATGTGGAACTAGTTTCTTGGTTGTGTTAGGGTAGGCCATACAAACATAAAACAACAAGGTAGAACCCACCTCTTCGGAAGATTCACGACGTTTCGTCCAATACGGGAGTTTTAGCCTATAAGCGCGTGTAAACTCACGAGAGAGAAGTGGATGCCGGTGAAGCGGCCCACACCCCGGAGTGAAATATTTGCCATACCAAGCACACAACACACCTATAATAACATTCTATGGAACAACCTTGCTTGTGTTGTGGTCCAGAAGATCCGGAGCCCCCCCTCCGGTGAAACCCTAGACCCGCTGGAGAAATACCGGACTTATACGGAAACACGCGGTAACGGCGTCGAAAGGGGGTAGCAATGTGGAACTAGTTGCTTGGTTGTGTTAGGGTAGGACATACAAACATAAAACAACAAGGTAGAACCCACCTCTTCGGAAGATTCACGACGTTTCGTCCGATACGGGAGTTTTAGCCTATAAGCGCGTGTAAACTCACGAGAGAGAAGTGGATGCCGGTGAAGCGGCCCACACCCCGGAGTGAAATATTTGCCATCAAAAGCACACAACACACCTATAATAACATGCTATGTCCCAACCTTGCTTGTGTTGTGGTCCAGACGCTCCGGAGCCCCCCCTCCGGTGAAACCCTAGACCCGCTGGAGAAATACCGGACTTATACGGAAACAAGCGGTAACGGCGTCGAAAGGTGGTAGCAATGTGGAACTAGTTGCTTGGTTGTGTTAGGGTAGGCCATACAAATATAAAACAACAAGGTAGAACCCACCTCTTCGGAAGATTCACGACGTTTCGTCCGATACGGGAGTTTCAGCCTATAAGCGCGTGTAAACTCACGAGAGAGAAGTGGATGCCGGTGAAGCGGCCCACACCCCGGAGTGAAATCTTTGCCATACAAAGAACACAACACACCTATAATAACATGCTATGGCACAACCTTGATTGTGTTGTGGTCCAGAAGATCCGGAGCCCCCCCCCTCCGGTGAAACCCTAGACCCGTTGGAGAAATACCGGACTTATACGGAAACACGTGGTAACGGCGTCGAAAGGGGGTAGAAATGTGGAACTAGTTGCTTTGTTGTGTTAGGGTAGGCCATACAAACATAAAACAACAAGGTAGAACCCACCTCTTCGGAAGTTTCACGACGTTTCGTCCGATATGGGAGTTTCAGCCTATAAGCGCATGTAAACTCACGAGAGAGAAGTGGATGCCGGTGAAGCGGCCCACACCCCGGAGTGAAATCTTTGCCATACAAAGCACACAACACACCTATAATAACATGCTATGGCACAACCTTGCTTGTGTTGTAGTCCAGAAGATCCGGAGCCCCCCCCCCTCCGGTGAAACCATAGACCCGCTGGAGAAATACCGGACTTATACGGAAACACGCGGTAACGGCGTCGAAAGGGGATAGCAATGTGGAACTAGTTGCTTGGTTGTGTTAGGGTAGGCCATACAAACATAAAACAACAAGGTAGAACCCACCTCTTCGGAAGATTCACGACGTTTTGTCCAATACGGGAGTTTTAGCCTATAAGCGCGTGTAAATTCACGAGAGAGAAGTGGATGCCGGTGAAGCGGCCCACACCCCGGAGTGAAATCATTGCCATACTAAGCACACAACACACCTATAATAACATTCTGTGGCACAAACTTGCTTGTGTTGTGGTCCAGAAGATCCGGAGCACCCCCTCCGGTGAAACCCTAGACCCGCTGGAGAAATACCGGACTTATACGGAAACACGCGGTAACGGCGTCGAAAGGGGGTAGCAATGTGGAACTAGTTGCTTTGTTGTGTTAGGGTAGGCCATACAAACATATAACAACAAGGTAGAACCCACCTCTTCGGAAGATTCACGACGTTTCGTCCGATACGGGAGTTTTAGCCTATAAGCGCGTGTAAACTCACGACAGAGAAGTGGATGCCGGTGAAGCGGCCCACACCCCGGAGTGAAATCTTTGCCATCAAAAGCACACAACACAACTATAATAACATGCTATGGCACAACCTTGCTTGTGTTGTGGTCCAGACGCTCCGGAGCCCCCCCTGCGGTGAAACCCTAGACCCGTTGGAGAAATACCGGACTTATACGGAAACACGCGGTAACGGCGTCGAAAGGGGGTAGCAATGTGGAACT
The DNA here is from genome assembly GCA_028641055.1 of Alopecurus myosuroides. Classification (NCBI taxonomy): domain Eukaryota; kingdom Viridiplantae; phylum Streptophyta; class Magnoliopsida; order Poales; family Poaceae; genus Alopecurus; species Alopecurus myosuroides. The sequence continues at coordinate 35,678,898 of CM054057.1, forward strand.
AGTTGCTTGGTTGTGTTAGGGTAGGCCATACAAACATAAAACAACAAGGTAGAACCCACCTCTTCAGAAGATTCACGACGTTTCGTCCGATACGGAAGTTTCAGCCTATAAGCGCGTGTAAACTCACGAGAGAGAAGTGGATGCCGGTGAAGCGGCCCACACCCCGGAGTGAAATATTTGCCATAAAAAGCACACAACACACCTATAATAACATGCTATGGCACAACCTTGCTTGTGTTGTGGTCCAGAAGATCCGGAGCCCCCCCTCCGGTGAAACCCTAGACCCGCTGGAGAAATACCGGACTTATACAGAAACACGCGGTAACGGCGTCGAAAGGGGGTAGCAATGTGGAACTAGTTGCTTGGTTGTGTTAGGGTAGGCCATACAAACATAAAACAACAAGGTAGAACCCACCTCTTCGGAAGATTCACGATGTTTCGTCCGATACGGGAGTTTTAGCCTATAAGCACGTGTAAACTCACAAGAGAGAAGTGGATGCCGGTGAAGCGGCCCACACCCCGGAGTGAAATATTTGCCATAAAAAGCACACAACACACCTATAATAACATTCTATGGCACAACCTTGCTTGTGTTGTGGTCCAGACGCTCCGGAGCCCCCCCTCAGGTGAAACCCTAGACCCGCGGGAGAAATACCGGATTTATACGGAAACACGCGGTAACGGCGTCGAAAGGGGGTAGCAATGTGGAACTAGTTGCTTGGTTGTGTTAGGGTAGGACATACAAACATAAAACAACAAGGTAGAACCCACCTCTTCGGAAGATTCACGACGTTTCGTCCAATACGGGAGTTTTAGCCTATAAGCGCGTGTAAACTCACGAGAGAGAAGTGGATGCCGGTGAAGCGGCCCACACCCCGGAGTGAAATATTTGCCATACCAAGCACACAACACACCTATAATAACATTCTATGGAACAACCTTGCTTGTGTTGTGGTCCAGAAGATCCGGAGCCCCCCCCTCCGGTGAAACCCTAGACCCGCTGGAGAAATACCGGACTTATACGGAAACACGCGGTAACGGCGTCGAAAGGGGGTAGCAATGTGGAACTAGTTGCTTGGTTGTGTTAGGGTAGGACATACAAACATAAAACAACAAGGTAGAACCCACCTCTTCGGAAGATTCACGACGTTTCGTCCGATACGGGAGTTTTAGCCTATAAGCGCGTGTAAACTCACGAGAGAGAAGTGGATGCCGGTGAAGCGGCCCACACCCCGGAGTGAAATATTTGCCATCAAAAGCACACAACACACCTATAATAACATGCTATGGCCCAACCTTGCTTGTGTTGTGGTCCAGACGCTCCGGAGCCCCCCCTCCGGTGAAACCCTAGACCCGCTGGAGAAATACCGGACTTATACGGAAACAAGCGGTAACGGCGTCGAAAGGTGGTAGCAATGTGGAACTAGTTGCTTGGTTGTGTTAGGGTAGTCCATACAAATATAAAACAACAAGGTAGAACCCACCTCTTCGGAAGATTCACGACGTTTCGTCCGATACGGGAGTTTCAGCCTATAAGCGCGTGTAAACTCACGAGAGAGAAGTGGATGCCGGTGAAGCGTCCCACACCCCGGAGTGAAATCTTTGCCATACAAAGCACACAACACACCTATAATAACATTCTATGGCACAACCTTTCTTGTGTTGTGGTCCAGAAGATCCGGAGCCCCCCCTCCGGTGAAACCCTAGACCCGCTAGAGAAATACCGGACTTATACGGAAACACGCAGTAACGGCGTCGAAAGGGGGTAGCAATGTGGAACTAGTTGCTTGGTTGTGTTAGGGTAGGCCATACTAACATAAAACAACAAGGTAGAACCCACCTCTTCGGAAGATTCACGACGTTTCGTCCGATACGGGAGTTTCAGCCTATAAGCGCATGTAAACTCACGAGAGAGAAGTGGATGTCGGTGAAGCGGCCCACACCCCGGAGTGAAATATTTGCCATCAAAAGCACACAACACACCTATAATAACATGCTATGGCACAACCTTGCTTGTGTTGTGGTCCAGACGCTCCGGAGCCCCCCCTCCGGTGAAACCCTAGACCCGTTGGAGAAATACCGGACTTATACGGAAACACGTGGTAACGGCGTCGAAAGGGGGTAGAAATGTGGAACTAGTTGCTTGGTTGTGTTAGGGTAGGCCATACAAACATAAAACAACAAGGTAGAACCCACCTCCTCGGAAGATTCACGATGTTTCGTCCGATACGGGAGTTTCAGCCTATAAGCGCGTGTAAACTCACGAGAGAGAAGTGGATGCCGGTGAAGCGGCCCACACCCCGGAGTGAAATCTTTGCCATACAAAGCACACAACACACCTATAATAACATTCTATGGCACAACCTTGCTTGTGTTGTGGTCCAGAAGATCCGGAGCCCCCCCTCCGGTGAAACCCTAGACCCGCTGGAGAAATACCGGACTTATACGGAAACACGCGGTAACGGCGTCGAAAGGGGGTAGCAATGATGAACTAGTTGCTTGTTTGTGTTAGGGTAGGCCATAAAACATAAAACAACAAGGTAGAACCCACCTCTTCGGAAGATTCACGACGTTTCGTCCGATACGGGAGTTTTAGCCTATAAGCGCGTGTAAACTCACGAGAGAGAAGTGGATGCCGGTGAAGCGGCCCACACCCCGGAGTGAAATATTTGCCATCAAAAGCACACAACACACCTATAATAACATGCTATGGCCCAACCTTGCTTGTGTTGTGGTCCAGACGCTCCGGAGCCCCCCCTCCGGTGAAACCCTAGACCCGCTGGAGAAATACCGGACTTATACGGAAACAAGCGGTAACGGCGTCGAAAGGTGGTAGCAATGTGGAACTAGTTGCTTGGTTGTGTTAGGGTAGTCCATACAAATATAAAACAACAAGGTAGAACCCACCTCTTCGGAAGATTCACGACGTTTCGTCCGATACGGGAGTTTCAGCCTATAAGCGCGTGTAAACTCACGAGAGAGAAGTGGATGCCGGTGAAGCGTCCCACACCCCGGAGTGAAATCTTTGCCATACAAAGCACACAACACACCTATAATAACATTCTATGGCACAACCTTTCTTGTGTTGTGGTCCAGAAGATCCGGAGCCCCCCCTCCGGTGAAACCCTAGACCCGCTAGAGAAATACCGGACTTATACGGAAACACGCAGTAACGGCGTCGAAAGGGGGTAGAAATGTGGAACTAGTTGCTTGGTTGTGTTAGGGTAGGCCATACTAACATAAAACAACAAGGTAGAACCCACCTCTTCGGAAGATTCACGACGTTTCGTCCGATACGGGAGTTTCAGCCTATAAGCGCATGTAAACTCACGAGAGAGAAGTGGATGCCGGTGAAGCGGCCCACACCCCGGAGTGAAATATTTGCCATCAAAAGCACACAACACACCTATAATAACATGCTATGGCACAACCTTGCTTGTGTTGTGGTCCAGACGCTCCGGAGCCCCCCTCCGGTGAAACCCTAGACCCGTTGGAGAAATACCGGACTTATAAGGAAACACGTGGTAACGGCGTCGAAAGGGGGTAGAAATGTGGAACTAGTTGCTTGGTTGTGTTAGGGTAGGCCATACAAACATAAAACAACAAGGTAGAACCCACCTCCTCGGAAGATTCACGATGTTTCGTCCGATACGGGAGTTTCAGCCTATAAGCGCGTGTAAACTCACGAGAGAGAAGTGGATGCCGGTGAAGCGGCCCACACCCCGGAGTGAAATCTTTGCCATACAAAGCACACAACACACCTATAATAACATTCTATGGCACAACCTTGCTTGTGTTGTGGTCCAGAAGATCCGGAGCCCCCCCTCCGGTGAAACCCTAGACCCGCTGGAGAAATACCGGACTTATACGGAAACACGCGTTAACGGCGTCGAAAGGGGGTAGAAATGATGAACTAGTTGCTTGGTTGTGTTAGGGTAGGCCATACAAACATAAAACAACAAGGTAGAACCCACCTCTTCGGAAGATTCACGATGTTTCGTCCGATACGGGAGTTTTAGCCTATAAGCACGTGTAAACTCACAAGAGAGAAGTGGATGCCGGTGAAGCGGCCCACACCCCGGAGTGAAATATTTGCCATAAAAAGCACACAACACACCTATAATAACATTATATGGGACAACCTTGCTTGTGTTGTGATCCAGACGCTCCGGAGCCCCCCCTCAGGTGAAACCCTAGACCCGCGGGAGAAATACCGGATTTATACGGAAACCCGCGGTTACGGCGTCGAAAGGGGGTAGCAATGTGGAACTAGTTTCTTGGTTGTGTTAGGGTAGGCCATACAAACATAAAACAACAAGGTAGAACCCACCTCTTCGGAAGATTCACGACGTTTCGTCCAATACGGGAGTTTCAGCCTATAAGCGCGTGTAAACTCACGAGAGAGAAGTGGATGCCGGTGAAGCGGCCCACACCCCGGAGTGAAATATTTGCCATACCAAGCACACAACACACCTATAATAACATTCTATGGAACAACCTTGCTTGTGTTGTGGTCCAGAAGATCCGGAGCCCCCCCCTCCGGTGAAACCCTAGACCCGCTGGAGAAATACCGGACTTATACGGAAACACGCGGTAACGGCGTCGAAAGGGGGTAGCAATGTGGAACTAGTTGCTTGGTTGTGTTAGGGTAGTACATACAAACATAAAACAACAAGGTAGAACCCACCTCTTCGGAAGATTCACGACGTTTCGTCCGATACGGGAGTTTTAGCCTATAAGCGCGTGTAAACTCACGAGAGAGAAGTGGATGCCGGTGAAGCGGCCCACACCCCGGAGTGAAATATTTGCCATCAAAAGCACACAACACACCTATAATAACATGCTATGGCCCAACCTTGCTTGTGTTGTGGTCCAGACGCTCCGGAGCCCCCCCTCCGGTGAAACCCTAGACCCGCTGGAGAAATACCGGACTTATACGGAAACAAGCGGTAACGGCGTCGAAAGGTGGTAGCAATGTTGAACTAGTTGCTTGGTTGTGTTAGGGTAGTCCATACAAATATAAAACAACAAGGTAGAACCCACCTCTTCGGAAGATTCACGACGTTTCGTCCGATACGGGAGTTTCAGCCTATAAGCGCGTGTAAACTCACGAGAGAGAAGTGGATGCCGGTGAAGCGTCCCACACCCCGGAGTGAAATATTTGCCATAAAAAGCACACAACACACCTATAATAACATTCTATGGCACAACCTTGCTTGTGTTGTGGTCCAGAAGATCCGGAGCCCCCCCTCCGGTGAAACCCTAGACCCGCTAGAGAAATACCGGACTTATACGGAAACACGCAGTAACGGCGTCGAAAGGGGGTAGAAATGTGGAACTAGTTGCTTGGTTGTGTTAGGGTAGGCCATACTAACATAAAACAACAAGGTAGAACCCACCTCTTCGGAAGATTCACGACGTTTCGTCCGATACGGGAGTTTCAGCCTATAAGCGCATGTAAACTCACGAGAGAGAAGTGGATGCCGGTGAAGCGGCCCACACCCCGGAGTGAAATATTTGCCATCAAAAGCACACAACACACCTATAATAACATGCTATGGCACAACCTTGCTTGTGTTGTGGTCCAGACGCTCCGGAGCCCCCCCTCCGGTGAAACCCTAGACCCGTTGGAGAAATACCGGACTTATATGGAAACACGTGGTAACGGCGTCGAAAGGGGGTAGAAATGTGGAACTAGTTTCTTGGTTGTGTTAGGGTAGGCCATACAAACATAAAACAACAAGGTAGAACCCACCTCTTCGGAAGATTCACGACGTTTCGTCCGATACGGGAGTTTCAGCCTATAAGCGCGTGTAAACTCACGAGAGAGAAGTGGATGCCGGTGAAGCGGCCCACACCCCGGAGTGAAATCTTTGCCATACAAAGCACACAACACACCTATAATAACATTCTATGGCACAACCTTGCTTGTGTTGTGGTCCAGAAGATCCGGAGCCCCCCCCTCCGGTGAAACCCTAGACCCGCTGGAGAAATACCGGACTTATACGGAAACACGCGGTAACGGCGTCGAAAGGGGGTAGAAATGTGGAACTAGTTGCTTGGTTGTGTTAGGGTAGGCCATACAAACATAAAACAACAAGGTAGAACCCACCTCTTCGGAAGATTCACGACGTTTCGTCCGATACGGGAGTTTCAGCCTATAAGCGCGTGTAAACTCACGAGAGAGAAGTGGATGCCGGTGAAGCGGCCCACACCCCGGAGTGAAATATTTGCCATACAAAGCACACAACACACCTATAATAACATTCTATGGCACAACCTTGCTTGTGTTGTGGTCCAGAAGATCCGGAGCCCCCCCTCCGGTGAAACCCTAGACCCGCTGGAGAAATACCGGACTTATACGGAAACACGCGGTAACGGCGTCGAAAGGGGGTAGCAATGTGGAACTAGTTGCTTGGTTGTGTTAGGGTAGGCCATACAAACATAAAACAACAAGGTAGAACCCACCTCTTCGGAAGATTCACGATGTTTCGTCCGATACGGGAGTTTCAGCCTATAAGCGCGTGTAAACTCACGAGAGAGAAGTGGATGCCGGTGAAGCGGCCCACACCCCGGAGTGAAATCTTTGCCATACAAAGCACACAACACACCTATAATAACATTCTATGGCACAACCTTGCTTGTGTTGTGGTCCAGAAGATCCGGAGCCCCCCCTCCGGTGAAACCCTAGACCCGCTGGAGAAATACCGGACTTATACGGAAACACGCGGTAACGGCGTCGAAAGGGGGTAGCAATGTGGAACTAGTTGCTTGGTTGTGTTAGGGTAGGCCATACAAACATAAAACAACAAGGTAGAACCCACCTCTTCGGAAGATTCACGACGTTTCGTCCGATACGGGAGTTTTAGCCTATAAGCGCGTGTAAACTCACAAGAGAGAAGTGGATGCCGGTGAAGCGGCCCACACCCCGGAGTGAAATATTTGCCATAAAAAGCACACAACACACCTATAATAACATTCTATGGCACAACCTTGCTTGTGTTGTGGTCCAGACGCTCCGGAGCCCCCCCTCAGGTGAAACCCTAGACCCGCTGGAGAAATACCGGACTTATACGGAAACACGCGGTAACGGCGTCGAAAGGGGGTAGCAATGTGGAACTAGTTGCTTGGTTGTGTTAGGGTAGGCCATACAAACATAAAACAACAAGGTAGAACCCACCTCTTCGGAAGATTCACGACGTTTCGTCCGATACGGGAGTTTCAGCCTATAAGCGCGTGTAAACTCACGAGAGAGAAGTGGATGCCGGTGAAGCGGCCCACACCCCGGAGTGAAATATTTGCCATACAAAGCACACAACACACCTATAATAACATTCTATGGCACAACCTTGCTTGTGTTGTGGTCCAGAAGATCCGGAGCCCCCCCCTCCGGTGAAACCCTAGACCCGCTGGAGAAATACCGGACTTATACGGAAACACGCGGTAACGGCGTCGAAAGGGGGTAGCAATGTGGAACTAGTTGCTTGGTTGTGTTAGGGTAGGACATACAAACATAAAACAACAAGGTAGAACCCACCTCTTCGGAAGATTCACGACGTTTCGTCCGATACGGGAGTTTTAGCCTATAAGCGCGTGTAAACTCACGAGAGAGAAGTGGATGCCGGTGAAGCGGCCCACACCCCGGAGTGAAATATTTGCCATCAAAAGCACACAACACACCTATAATAACATGCTATGGCCCAACCTTGCTTGTGTTGTGGTCCAGACGCTCCGGAGCCCCCCCTCCGGTGAAACCCTAGACCCGCTGGAGAAATACCGGACTTATACGGAAACAAGCGGTAACGGCGTCGAAAGGTGGTAGCAATGTGGAACTAGTTGCTTGGTTGTGTTAGGGTAGTCCATACAAATATAAAACAACAAGGTAGAACCCACCTCTTCGGAAGATTCACGACGTTTCGTCCGATACGGGAGTTTCAGCCTATAAGCGCGTGTAAACTCACGAGAGAGAAGTGGATGCCGGTGAAGCGTCCCACACCCCGGAGTGAAATCTTTGCCATACAAAGCACACAACACACCTATAATAACATTCTATGGCACAACCTTGCTTGTGTTGTGGTCCAGAAGATCCGGAGCCCCCCCTCCGGTGAAACCCTAGACCCGCTAGAGAAATACCGGACTTATACGGAAACACGCAGTAACGGCGTCGAAAGGGGGTAGCAATGTGGAACTAGTTGCTTGGTTGTGTTAGGGTAGGCCATACTAACATAAAACAACAAGGTAGAACCCACCTCTTCGGAAGATTCACGACGTTTCGTCCGATACGGGAGTTTCAGCCTATAAGCGCATGTAAACTCACGAGAGAGAAGTGGATGTCGGTGAAGCGGCCCACACCCCGGAGTGAAATATTTGCCATCAAAAGCACACAACACACCTATAATAACATGCTATGGCACAACCTTGCTTGTGTTGTGGTCCAGACGCTCCGGAGCCCCCCCTCCGGTGAAACCCTAGACCCGTTGGAGAAATACCGGACTTATAAGGAAACACGTGGTAACGGCGTCGAAAGGGGGTAGAAATGTGGAACTAGTTGCTTGGTTGTGTTAGGGTAGGCCATACAAACATAAAACAACAAGGTAGAACCCACCTCCTCGGAAGATTCACGATGTTTCGTCCGATACGGGAGTTTCAGCCTATAAGCGCGTGTAAACTCACGAGAGAGAAGTGGATGCCGGTGAAGCGGCCCACACCCCGGAGTGAAATCTTTGCCATACAAAGCACACAACACACCTATAATAACATTCTATGGCACAACCTTGCTTGTGTTGTGGTCCAGAAGATCCGGAGCCCCCCCTCCGGTGAAACCCTAGACCCGCTGGAGAAATACCGGACTTATACGGAAACACGCGTTAACGGCGTCGAAAGGGGGTAGAAATGATGAACTAGTTGCTTGGTTGTGTTAGGGTAGGCCATACAAACATAAAACAACAAGGTAGAACCCACCTCTTCGGAAGATTCACGATGTTTCGTCCGATACGGGAGTTTTAGCCTATAAGCACGTGTAAACTCACAAGAGAGAAGTGGATGCCGGTGAAGCGGCCCACACCCCGGAGTGAAATATTTGCCATAAAAAGCACACAACACACCTATAATAACATTCTATGGCACAACCTTGCTTGTGTTGTGGTCCAGACGCTCCGGAGCCCCCCCTCAGGTGAAACCCTAGACCCGCGGGAGAAATACCGGATTTATACGGAAACCCGCGGTTACGGCGTCGAAAGGGGGTAGCAATGTGGAACTAGTTTCTTGGTTGTGTTAGGGTAGGCCATACAAACATAAAACAACAAGGTAGAACCCACCTCTTCGGAAGATTCATGACGTTTCGTCCAATACGGGAGTTTCAGCCTATAAGCGCGTGTAAACTCACGAGAGAGAAGTGGATGCCGGTGAAGCGGCCCACACCCCGGAGTGAAATATTTGCCATACCAAGCACACAACACACCTATAATAACATTCTATGGAACAACCTTGCTTGTGTTGTGGTCCAGAAGATCCGGAGCCCCCCCTCCGGTGAAACCCTAGACCCGCTGGAGAAATACCGGACTTATACGGAAACACGCGGTAACAGCGTCGAAAGGGGGTAGCAATGTGGAACTAGTTGCTTGGTTGTGTTAGGGTAGGACATACAAACATAAAACAACAAGGTAGAACCCACCTCTTCGGAAGATTCACGACGTTTCGTCCGATACGGGAGTTTTAGCCTATAAGCGCGTGTAAACTCACGAGAGAGAAGTGGATGCCGGTGAAGCGGCCCACACCCCGGAGTGAAATATTTGCCATCAAAAGCACACAACACACCTATAATAACATGCTATGGCCCAACCTTGCTTGTGTTGTGGTCCAGACGCTCCAGAGCCCCCCCTCCGGTGAAACCCTAGACCCGCTGGAGAAATACTGGACTTATACGGAAACAAGCGGTAACGGCGTCGAAAGGTGGTAGCAATGTTGAACTAGTTGCTTGGTTGTGTTAGGGTAGTCCATACAAATATAAAACAACAAGGTAGAACCCACCTCTTCGGAAGATTCACGACGTTTCGTCCGATACGGGAGTTTCAGCCTATAAGCGCGTGTAAACTCACGAGAGAGAAGTGGATGCCGGTGAAGCATCCCACACCCCGGAGTGAAATATTTGCCATAAAAAGCACACAACACACCTATAATAACATTCTATGGCACAACCTTGCTTGTGTTGTGGTCCAGAAGATCCGGAGCCCCCCCCTCCGGTGAAACCCTAGACCCGCTAGAGAAATACCGGACTTATACGGAAACACGCAGTAACGGCGTCGAAAGGGGGTAGAAATGTGGAACTAGTTGCTTGGTTGTGTTAGGGCAGGCCATACTAACATAAAACAACAAGGTAGAACCCACCTCTTCGGAAGATTCACGACATTTCGTCCGATACGGGAGTTTCAGCCTATAAGCGCATGTAAACTCACGAGAGAGAAGTGGATGCCGGTGAAGCGGCCCACACCCCGGAGTGAAATATTTGCCATAAAAAGCACACAACACACCTATAATAACATTCTATGGCACAACCTTGCTTGTGTTGT